>BROE01000012.1:8376169-8698438 GCA_036571765.1 Plecoglossus altivelis
AAGATGAGGATCCTTAAGGACTTCTAGAGACGGAAAAAGAGAACAAGGACTATGTCAGCGGGTCCCTTTTGCTCTTACTAATACCCACACTGAACAACTTTTTCAATTAACAGAGAGAAAAAGAGAGATGTCCAAATGTACAGTAGCCATTATTTCACCTGTCACAGAAGAATCAGATATGGTTTTACTCGAGTTGTCTTCGTTTGGTGTTCAGTTGAAGATATGCTGCAAGACAATGCTGTCTGGCTGTTTATAAATAGTCAGGACTAGGGCTTTTTATGGTCATGACTCAAATGATGTATCTTCAATGTCCATGCAAAACATGAAAACTATAAAACTCACTTGAACTTTGTAACTGGCTGTCTGTAATTTTTAGATTTACAGTTTATAATTGATAGTTTTTTATTGTTTTATTTATGGTTACACATTGATAAATCTGTTGTTGGAATTGGAGTTTAATGACCTAAGACGTTATTCGTACTTAAATCAGACTGAACATATATAAAAATCTGGAAATCTAGGATAAACTCAGAATGTTGTAAGTTTGGGCTCACTGGACTAATCATTGCACCTTGTTGGTCCTTCACTGCATGTTATCCTATGTCTCTCTCCCCACATTTCCTGTCCTCTCCAAGCACATGGTCTCTGTTAGAAATGAATGATGAAGGCTGAAATGCTACTAATACATATATTTAAAAATAAAGAAATTCGTTTGAGGGGATGCTGTTGATATTTTAGGGCTTTAGAATTATTAGCGTCCAAAGTGTTCTCNTCTCAGCGACGTTTGTGTATTCTGGGGTGTCAACGATACCAACACTGACGTTCCCAACTGCATCTTACAATCAGTACCACTGCTTTCCATTTTGGTGCTTGAAATATAATTCCTTTACGATGACCTCCACCCCGAGAAAAAGTGCCAAATATTTGGATACTAAAATTATATCGGAATTACAATGATCATGACTATAATGCTTTTCCATTAGGCTATTTTAGCACCCCGTCAGCACTTGGTTTCCATCGTAAGACACGTGAGGTGCGTGGTGTGACCTGTGGAACTGCTTACTTTAGAGATAATGCACGACGAAGGGTACAATATCACCCGATAATGGAGGTTGCGGAAGCGCCAACCATCCAACGCCCACGGAGTCCATTAACAGGTGATATTGTACACCTTTAGAGGCATTATCACGCTTATACCATGGTCACTTGCCAATGTATTTTTACAAATATTATATCATGATTTCATTCGGTTTGCAACAGAAAAAGAACCTTTTTCAACTTTAGCCCGCCGATCATTTTATTCCGCTTGGGTCATAAAACCAACAGCTGTCCTTTCGCAGAGCCCGAAAGCAAACATTATTCTAGCCAGATTCAAAGGCAATAGCTTTGTGTGAGATTGATAAACGGTAATTATGATTTTACAGTATGTTTGAAAACAAGATTATCTAGCCTGCCAGCTATGATGAGTAATCTCATTGTCCCCAAATCAATATCTACATTTTCACAAACAAAAGTTGACATGGTCTTCCTTAGAGCTTCTACTGTCCCTGCCACAGCCTAGCTGTAGCAAGTTGAATAGAAAAGGGATTTGAAATGATGGTNGTTGTTGTTGGAGCCTCTGTGGTAGTTGTAGGTGCAGCTGTTGTTGTTGTTGGTGCAGCTGTGGTTGTTGTTGGCGCCTCTGTGGTAGTTGTAGGTGCATCTGTGGTAGTCGTGGGTGCAGCTGTGGTAGTTGTTGCAGCCTCTGTGGTAGTTGTAGGTGCATCTGTGGTAGTTGTAGGTGCAGCTGTGGTAGTTGTTGGTGCAGCTGTTGTTGTCGTTGAAGCCTCTGTGGTAGTTGTAGGTGCATCTGTGGTAGTTGTGGGTGCAGCTGTGGTAGTTGTGGGTGCAATTGTTGTTGTTGTTGTTGGAGCCTCTGTGGTAGTTGTTGGTGCAGCTGTGGTTGTTGTTGGAGCCTCTGTGGTAGTTGTAGGTGCAGCTGTGGTAGTTGTAGGTGCAGCTGTGGTTGTTGTTGGAGCCTCTGTGGTAGTTGTTGGTGCAGCTGTGGTTGTTGTTGGAGCCTCTGTGGTAGTTGTTGGTGCAGCTGTGGTTGTTGTTTGAGCCCCTGTGGTTGTTGTGGGTGCAACTGTGGTTGTTGTTGGAATCTCTGTTGTAGTTGTGGGTTCAGCTGCGGTTGTTGTTGGTTCCGCTGTCGTAGTTGTAGGTGCAATAGTGGTTGTTGTTGGTGCTTCTGTTGTAGTTGTTTGTGCTGCTGTGGTAGTTGTGGGTGCCGCAGTGGTTGTTGTTGGAGCCTCTGTCGTAGTTGTAGGGGCTTCTGTGGTTGTTGCAGGAGTGTCGGTGGTTGATTGTGCAGTTATCGATGTAGATAGCACTGAAATATTTTAAGTTATTGAACATTTGTAAGAAAACAAACACATTCGCAGAGAATTTTCTTTCCATATTGCAATCAAAGACTATCATGAACATGATAGAACATTATACAATATTGTCATTGTAGTCATTTACAATATTACAATATAGTCATTTACAATATTGTATCAAGATACAATATTGTAAATGACAAATATCCTCATCTGCTTTTTTTTTTTACTCCTTGGCTCGTTCCCAGGCTTCTACGTTCCCTACATACAACTTTAAATCTTACTCAGGTCACAGCTTCTCATAATTTATGCATCCTTTAAAACACTTTCTTACCAGCTAAACACAACAGCAACATTCTCATTCTTGTCCTTTTTTTGTCCATCTCTTCACGGACCCTAGAGAAAACATGATATGCTTTATTAGATAATAAAAATCACACCTAACATTAAGTTTAGCTGCTTTATGCTTTGGACTGCAAAAGAAAAGCACATATTTTCTTTATTGTTCAAGTTAGCCTGACTATATACTTGCTCTCAAACCCTCTAGCGACATGACTTTGTGAAAAGTTTTTGCAAATACATTTTTAGTTCATCTGTAGAACTAAATATTAATATCAATCCTTTAAAAGTATTTATATTATTTAACATCTGAATGTTACAGGGACAATTTTTGAAATACAGTACAGTAAAATAAATACAAATGTTGACAGGGGATTGGTTAAAAAACAACTTCAGGATTGGGTTTACATGATAAGTATAAAAACATTATTGCATAAAGATTCAAAACCTTTGCAGAGTACAAAGATAATTTTGTACTTTGGAGATTTTGTACAATTATTTTGTAATGCAATTTCCTAACTCATTACTTTCTTGTATAAATTATGCAATATACAATTGAATGCATACATTTCCACCTTGTGTATCTTAACAATCAATTAGAAGTTTGTAGCTCCATCACAGGTATCACCATTTCTTTGACTAAACTGTCAACTTTCCTTTTCCACTATTAATGTGGTCTCAGATATTTTTACTCTTTGTAAGTAAAGTTAATTTAAGGAGACATTGTTTTTAAGATTTGGGGTGAAATCTGTTTAGTAGGTGTGTTCGTGTTTTCATAGCTGCTGTGTAAAAATAAACGTGTGTGAGGAAGTTAGGATTCCTTTACGCCTAATAAGCACTCAAATAACATAGCATATCATTATTTCCCTTAACTTGTGTTGAACATGTGGCACAGGACCTACTTAAACACAAGACGTTAATATTTTCTGACTAAAGAGTTTGCATTCTGATCATCTGTACTTCTGCTTCTTTGTATACTTTAATATTGACATTTCAAGTCAAGATGGAATTGTATTTGACATCTTACATCTGACAACTTTCATATAACTGGTAATTGAGTGGCTGATGTGAACAATAATCCTCATTACTATCAAATAGAAATGTTACCAAGTGGTTTAAGGGAATGTTACAAGTAAAATATTAGCCCTAATATTTAAGTCAATATATTTCAGTTTCATCTGAAAATTACATCCACTAAATATGTGTAGCCTTATCATAGAAAATAGTGCCAATATGGTATGCAAAATATTTTAATTTAAAAAGAACACTAATAAATATCACATTATAGAATAAGCATATTTTTCCTAAATCAACAACAGCGATTATCTCATTTATTTCACTTTTGAAATGAGTCAAAGGATAGTCTAAATCTATCTTGCTTTGCTCATCCCCTTTAACCATCTGATTAATTCATCAGAAAAAGCAAAAATCCCAATAACACATTTCTTACATAGAATTATTAGATGCAATGTCATGAGGTATCATAAAAAGTGTGTTAAATTGTATTCAGACTCACCAGAAATAATGTACTAAAATGTGGTAGTCTCTGAAGTCTTCTTTATGTCTTTAATTGTTCCAAAGCACACCTTAGCCAGTCAGCACCAAGTCTAGGATGTGTTGCTGTTGTCTTCTCTGTTTGACTTGTTTCTCTGTGTAGTGGTTAGCACTTGTACTAATATGTATCCTCTTGTATTCATCCTCTTTAAGTCATTGGTTTTTCAATTCCAAAATAGTTTGCTCCACCTGCACCGTCATGGGTGTTTCAAGATTTCTATTGTTTCTTTCGTCATATTGGGCGTAATGATTGAAGTCCCAGTGCACTTGTTGTACCTGTTTTGTACCTTTGTATTTTGGACATAGATATGTGACTGACATTCCTGCATTTGAGTCATTCAGTATAGCAAGGTCTATTTCAATCTTTTCCTGATAGTCTTGTCAGCAGACATAGGCAATTGTACATGATATGATGCCCCAGCAATACTTTTGCAACTTTATGATCTCTGTAAATATTAAATTGATTAACATTCAAATTAATATTGTATGAATATATTATTTATATTGAGTCATTGTTTTGTAATCCTATCAGCAGGGGTGATCAGCTCTTCAAATTACTTGACCCCTCTCAGTCCTAGTTAGATATCACAAGTATCCAATCTATAAGAATGTGCCCGAATTTAGGTATTTGTGAGTTTTGTGTGATAGCTAGGGTTGAATCCAAAGAGCCCAATTCCAGCCTGCCATTTCATAAAACAATGTTTAGGAACACAAATTGGGGAAAGAGAACATTCTGTGTCCTTCGCAAGAGTTATCTAGAATAAGGTTTGGATTTGACATTTAAGTGAAACTACAGTATTAATCTTAACAGTGGCATATATACGGAAGCCCATTGGAAGTGCCATTGGAAGAATATGCTACTGTCTTTATCTGCCATAAACCTTTCTGACAATAATGGTTCAGGGCTGGTTTATGAAGGAGACTCCTGAGACCTATACACAATCGGTCTGCACTATCACCACATAGTCTTGGCACTCCTACTTCAGCAGGGTGTTCCTTGTAAGACAGAAACTCACCCACACACTGGCATTGCTCAGTATGGCACACGATGGCTAGCACCTTCTTCTGGTTTCCTTTTTTTGAGTAGCCTCCACCTAAGGGGAAATGTGTATCGTAGCTCTCTGCCATGGATGTTGACACCAAATCTCAGCAGAATCATATACGCCAAGACAAATGTGTTTAAGTGTTTATTACCTACTACTGAGTCGTCCTGCCTAAACAACTGAAGTACTATTAGAACTTTGTAGTTCTGGTTCTTGATTATCTGATGTACTTCCTCTATGCACTATTCATATGTTACTTTGGATAAAGGTGTGTATTAACTGACATAAATCTACATTGTAAATTATTTATCTTTTTAAATGGAAATTATAAAACATCTAAAGCAAATCGGACCTGCTTAAAGTGGAAGGGGTGTGGCATAGTATATTTCATGCATACATCAGTTGGAGTAAAAAATTATAATAATTAATGAATTACCATTGTATATTTAGGAGTGAGTACTAGCCACATACAGCAACAGAAGAATGATAAATTATCTGTGAGCAGTGAAAGAACAATCCAATGCAAACACACTTCTTTTTCTCTTTTTATTCTTTGAACACAGTGCCATTATTAACAATACATGTTTTGTGTAAAACTGCCAGACATTTGCAGGATTTAGATCAGAGTGAAAATTAGTTAATTTCCTTTTTCATGCTTATAATAATTTATGGGATACCTCAGAACATGTCAATACTATGAATATGTCCAAACTTTAATTTTGTCTTTTACTTTTTTATAGATAGTTTAAAGAATAGAATACACCTTATTGTTATTGGTATGAGTAATACATTTGAATGCCTCTTTTGTTCTTATATTTATTGTATTTGTAATTATCTCAAATACAGCATTTGTGTTCCATTACTCTGTTTAGAGTGTAATCCACCCTAACCTCACCTTCATGTAAGTCATTTACCTAACCATTAGGCCTTGTATTATGCTCATCTTTACCATTTTGTGTATGCCAGATGTCTGTAAAATGAAGGAGTGTCCAGGAATGCATTGGGACTGTGTAGACACACCCCTGTTATTCAGACAAGAACTGTTTAAATGATGTGCCTTGCACACACCTTTATTTTAGTAGAAAGAAACTGGAAGAACACGTTTTCAGGCATCCTGCATCAGTCTAATATGAATATCAGTAGTACAAATGTTACAAGAGGCTGTCACATATACAAGACAGTATAAAGACAACTAAATTTAGTTTAAACATTTCACTCTTTCATTCCAGTGATAATAATGAACGTAAATCTGCACTTCCCACAGTAATTGTCTTCTTAATTCCATACTTCTAACCTGGACTACATGGTCATTCTCCTTTTTAGCCTATGTGGTCGGTTTGCACACAAAACAATTTACAATCTGTCTTCAGGCTTTGCAGTAAAAAAAAAATAAAAAAATAAAAAAAGAATTCACAACATCCACCGTCATACGAAACAAAGATCACGGCACTATTTTGGTCTTCGCTCGTCAGAGCTTTTCCTTTGCAAGGGAGCGGCAAATAGCGAGGGCTGTTTATCAAGTTCGACAACAAGCTTTTAATGTGTCATTTGCGTTATCACATCAATTGAAAAATAAAACAGACGGGGAGGCTGCCCGCCTAGCCTCACATTGAGAGCACAATTACATAATGTGGATCTAACCTCAGATAATATCGTTTGACGAAGATCTATTCTTCTAATGGACATTGCGCCCGGATGATGTCATGCATACCTTAAAATTGTTACGCTTTGATTAATAATTTCGAAGCTTACTGTAAACCTAAGCAGCATCCCTCGATAAATGTAAATCTGAACACCACACAGGCCACAAGCGGAGAATATTAAATACAAGTTAAATCAGAATCTGACCCAAGGTTACAGGCGACAATTTGTCAAACAAAAATTTAATATTTTCACAAGCTAACAAGAGATGTAAACATATCACATATGGCCTCTGTTTAACGGAGTTTACAAGACGCAAATGCATATGGACCTCCTGTGACATGACGCATTATTCTTTTGATGTGGTTCAAGAAATTGCATAACTACCTACATTGATGACGACTATGAACAGGAAATTCATGCTCTGCTCCCTCCTTTAATTGCTGCTTAGAATTCATTTGACCCTCAAAATCAGACGTCAGACAGTACTCGTTTTGTTCCTGTAGGTATGTGAAATGCCAAAATTGCCACAACGTGTAATTTATCTTAACAAAACATGTGACTAAAACATTGACTACTTCCAAGTCTGTACAACAGCAAAAACCTTGATAACATAGGAAGTGGTTGGTTGTCTGGTCAATATCAGTTGTCTAAAGTTGCATACTTCCTTGTTTATATCATCATTAAATGTGGAAAAAGGGCAGCTCAGGTGAGGTGCAAGGCTCACTGAATTTGCTAAATAGTTACTGGATATCACAGATATCTTGGTGGAGATGATTTATAAAATAGGCCCAATTGATTTAGAGCTATTATAATGCAACACATATATGCCTTCATAATATAATAGCGATTCATCCTGAAGTGGAACACACATTCTTATTGCTAATTGTGAAGTGCTAAAATAGTTAACTTTTCTGAACCCTATAACCTACCTGATGTAGCCTATTCTGTGTCCAGGAGGCTTAAACCCCAGTTACATTGAGTGATTCTAGATGTATATCAATGAGATATGTCAGGAAACCTGATGGAGGTTGTGCTTCTTTTATTACCGATGGTTTAGCATGTCACAATAAATAATGTCATCCTGACATTTAATGTGTCATGGTGTTCGTTTTTGGTGCAAGACCCCTTAAATCATGATATTTGTCCGGATATATATGGTATATTTTTTACAGTCCTCGTCAGGCTTTGCCCCGGGGCTCTCAGGTTTTACACATTTGTTTTGATACACACATTTCAAACATTTCTCATGCAACACCTTGTAGTTCTCATGTGGAGAAGGGATACCTTGCCCCACTTCATAGGCTATGAATGAATGAAGCGCAAAAATACAGAGGTAGCTACCCCCCCCCCTCCCCCCATGCCATCCTACGATGTGAAGTTATCTACCATCAGGTCACTCCCATTTTATCTATCTGTCTCGCCCGTTTCGAGAACATGACAGACGGCCAACCCAAAAGTCCTGCCCACAAAGAATTCCAACACCTCATGTAACTGTAGGACATTGGGCCTATACCCTAGCAGCTAGGCCAAGGGTGTAGGTTTGGTCTAAGCTTTGGTGTCGACATCCCCACCAACATCCCGAGGCTGAGGAGGGAACTTTTGCTGGGTAACCTGTGATTGTTTTTGCATTACACTTAATAGCCTCTTGCGTTTAGAGTACTTTAATGCTACTAGCTTCCTATATGTAATTAAAATATGGGCTAATGAATCAAATGCACACATTATAGTATGCATTTAACGCATCAAGTTTACATTTCAAAAATTTCAAAATGAAGGGAATCTGGTTTTGGGAGACCCACCTTTCAACATGCACAATTTCCCTCCTCTATTTCATGATCACATAAGTTCACTTACAGTCATCATTTTCTAAATATCCTACAACTTCCTTGCTTAACGCTTTGATTATGAATAGTTCATAAAGACCTCACATTAAGCCCCGATGGTCCAGCTGCTTCTCCCTCAACATACCCTACAGCATCTTTGCTGGGTTTCTGAGTTTCCCATAATAACCCCATGTGGTATCATGATAGTGCCACTTCTATGTGACTATCCGTGCTGCACACCCCTTATCCATAACATTGGTTGAAAGATTACATAAACTAGGTTTAGCTGTAACAATATCCTGGGTAACATGTAGTCATTACCAATGCTAATTTGTTTTTGTGACTGGTTTTGCCTAGCATTGTTGATCTACAAAGCACAAAAAGAGGCGAACATGCACATCCTGAAAATAAAATGGAATATTAAAAGGTTTTACCCTGGTCTTTTATGGGGTATGCATTGGCACACAGTCATGATACATGATACCGTTATAGTCAACACAATATCACTACTAGCTTGTCAGTCAGTTAAACTGAAAAGCAGCATCTGCTTGTTTGATTGACACTCTCCCATGCATGTAGCTTGTCAGATAACCAATCAAGGTTCTCCTCTGAACAGAAGAGGGCGATATCTACCTGGACATCCAGGTAGGCTAGACATAATTCAAATTGTACCTATTAGACATCCTATTTCCTGGAATTTGTCATATCAGAGCACAGTTTAATCTACATAAAGGCTCTCAAGTTTCATCGTGAGACTCAATCATTTCCACCAGTGGACTCAGTGTAGTGTAGACAAAGGACTCAGGTCATCTGAATCAGCCATTGTTATGTTGTTTTATTCTAAGGTTGTGGTTTAAATTCTTTGAACACGGGAGTAGGCTAGGCTACTGTTGGACACGTTTACTTGAACAACGTATTCCGGCGTTTACCATAATTCCTATATTACGTATATCTCGTTTGTTTGCAAGGCAAATTAAAATTCAATTTATGCATACGCCATTTTAACAACCTCTTTTAGTTAAACTTATTTCTACCATTGTTTTTTGTGTTCATAAAGCTACCTGAACCCCATTCAAAGGGTAACATGTTTGTCAAACCAGCAGCTACCGCTGGTAGCAGAAGTTTCGGATAGCCAACTCAATTAAATTTTTATCGGCTTGTTTGGGGTAAACTAGGCTATACTATTAGCCTATGAAAGCTTCACACACAAAAATAATCTAACATAAACACATTTGCATTATTTACTTATTCTTACTAGGGACCACAAAACTAGACGTAAAATGATCGTAGATGTGAGGTGTTAAAATCGTCCTTTGGGCTTAGTTGGCAGGACTCAGCCGGTTGGTTGTCAGTCATGCACTTGAAACGTGATTACGGCGAGGCAGACGCATGTCACCGGTGTGATCTGACTAATTCCTCACACGCCCTAGGCTAAAAATGGTCTAGCCTGCTGGTCTTTGATTTTGATTAGCGTTGATAGTTGTCTATAATGTTAGATTGCTATCTCCGTATGTCTGCGCCTTGTCCGTCAATTGTAGCCAATGTAGCTGGGAAAAAGATCCCATTAGCGTGAGAAATACAAGGTGTTGACCCTGAGAACGGGTTTAAATATGTGAGTCTCACAGCCCTGTTTGAAAAGCCTAGTCTGTAGACTTATAGGCATGGGTTTACTGAAACAAACATGACAGATTTATTTCCTATTTTAACTTTTCAAATGTAACATATTGGCTATGATTGTGTTATTGTTTTCAAAGATCGATCGATATACCTACGCGTTAGCAACTAAAAACAAAAACATTCTTGTGGAGTCACTAAACAAAACAGCAACCTTAAAATAACATGTCCGTTGAATCTGAGATCATGTGATCAACAGGAACGAGGAAACGATGCCTTAGTCGTTGGTGAGAGGCATTTTTCGCGAAGTGTAATGCTCAGCTATATCTGTCCAGCAGATCCGTAACATACATCAACATATTATGAAGTAGGCTAGAACATGAAATAAAACGTAATGCTAATACGAGTGTTGACATGATCCAAAGAGGAAATATGGGTAGCCCTATATATAAAATGTCCTGATTCTAATTGTCGGATACTGGCGTATTTTTATTTTTTCAGGAGCCCATAAATGTCAAATAATGATGTTAACAGCCAATGTTGAATGCACAACCACATGCTCTCTCACTTATAGTATGCACAGATGGAGTAAACATAAAACTGTTCACGGCATAATTTCGATCATGATGTACTAAAATGATTGTGGATGCAGGAGTCAAGACCGTCTAATTCAAATTACATGAATGTCTTTCTGTACCAATGTCTCAACAGTTAGAAGTGGTTTTGAGAAATCTAACCAATTAGACTAAATGATTTTGAGAAATCTAAGCAGCAATTCATTAATGTATGTTTGATGTGTGTTTCTTCTCTCTTTTTTTACTTTGTATTTTTATGTGTTTGCATTCGATTTATTCTGTTTTGTTTTTTCTTTGTGTATCGGCACCTTGAGACCATTGATGAAAGATTTGCTTAATGGCCTTCCTCAAAACCTAAAAATTACACTAAAGAGAGGGCAAACCAACCTAATCAAAACACAAGATGGGACATATGACAGGGCCAAAGAGGCATAGTTGAAATTCTCTATCTAGAAGGGTGTATGTAGGTTTCTAAAATAGTAGTAGAATAAGTATCATCATGTGTCTCATTGCTGTACTGCCTAGTTCTGATAAATATGTTTGTAAATGGCTCCAAGGTGAATACCGCTTTCTTAGGTAACCATTTGTTATCTTGATCAACATCAGACTTGCCACATTCTCTATGGCTATCTGTCAATCAGGAAATAAAGTTTTAACCGTGTTTATCAAAATGTTGTAGAGCAAGTTTTTACTCAAGGATGGGCGTACTGTTCTGTTTCCTGTCCATAAATGCCCTTATATTATTGTTGCTAGTACAGTTCTCTTCTCTAGGAAAATTCTGTCTTTTGCTGTCTAGACATGGGTCTGTGCAAATAGATGAATAATCTACACTGAATCTATTACATTGTGAAACTTGATTTAGAGGTGAGTAACAGATGAACCTGCTTTTGTATTTGAGATTAGCATAAACCTTGTAATAACTGGTCTATTTGTTATTTTATTTTTTTGATGTCAAAGGGACACATTGCAATGGACTTAATTAGAAATATATTTAGTCTATATATATCTATATTCATAAGTTATGAGAAATATGATATGGCACTTTTTAGCAAGACTTCAGTCTATTAACAGTTGATGAATTATTCTATTTATAACAATCATAAAAATAACATAAATGGTGCCAACATCAGAAGAGATTCTATAAAATTGTATAGCCTACACTTACATCAGTGTGAGAGCCCCATCTACAAGTACATTTATCTTATTGAATTTGAAACTCCAATTTACAGGAAAAAAACGTAAGAAGTGTTCATAAATATGACCATGCATTTGAAGATTTTGCTGGTGGTCTGGTGCCTCTTTGCTGGTGAGTTTTTCCAGCCTCTTATTGCTCTTCTGACACAATTTATATAAAATACCATGGTGCAAAAGTATAAATATGCCTATTTATTTGTGATTTATTGATGTGCAAATAAATACATATAAATGTTTAGACATCAAAACTTCACTATGATTCCATGTGACAAAATATGGGCAACGTGTGACTTTAAACATATTCTTTATGTAGGTATAAGTAAGTATCTCATTCAGACAACTTATTCTGTTTGGCTGACTAGCTAGTTTTAACTACATAGTATTTCGGACATGCACAATCATTTTCTCATTTGAAGGAGATGTCATTCTAACAACTTTGTTAATTAGTAAAAATGGCCAAAGATATCAGGCCATGGGAGCTATCTTTCAAATGAGCAGTACACAGAAACAGAGTCGTTCCAACATAACTGCCCAATTCCAGCACCAGTTAGGGACTGGCTGTTTATGAGCACGCTCCGACCATGGACCAGGCTACACCCTGGCCGTTTTAAGAGACTGTGAGACTAGCCTTTTTTATTCACCTGACAGTCTCCCTGTCTGGACGTGAGCACATTTTTAAGCGTAGACTTTCTAAATGTCAAAACATTCTGTCATATAGGTGTACACTGTTATTAGACCAAAAATTAATCGGAACATGTCAAATAGATATATTGTTGGAATTAATGTAACATGTTTGTCAGCTCATAAAAATGCTTTGTTGCATCAAAACCAACTAATATGGACAGTGTATCTGAGACTTAATGGTTTAATTTTCCACAATGCACCCCGATGAGTCTTCGCTCTGCTCACATGATGCGTCTGTACCCTACACCATATCTGATTTGAATTAATTAGATTAAGACACATTTTTACTGTAGCCTACTGAACAACACCAATCATTTGGTAATACAATTGAAAGATAGCTGGCATGACTTTCTCAGATAATTTTTCATCAAATTTACTATGAATCTTATTCAAACTACATATAACTCGTTCAAACGAGCTAGGCCTAATATGTCGTCTGAACGGGACACCCGAATAAATCTTATCAACTGGATATTAGACTGCATAGCTTCATAGCCAAGTCATTTGGTCAAGACAGGCCCAAACAATACACTAAGTAAACTACGTTTGAACTCTTTAGGCAATCTACCCTGTTAAGTAGTTTTAGACACTCTTGCTAATTCAAATCCTCCTTCATAGCATAGGCCCCAGGAGACTCGTATTACAAAGCCGCTGTCCTTTACTAATAGCAAGCGCTCACACATTTGTTATTGTCACCACCCCTGTGCCAACGCTGTCAATGTCATAACAACACTAATGACAGTTTTCTTGATTCTCATAACATCGTCATCTGAACCCTTCTACCCTGGAAAGTCCCTTCTTGCCTGTCGTTTGTGATTACTTACCTATATTTTAGCTATGTGTAAACAAGACAATCCTGAGTAAAGCAAAAGAGGATATGTATATATAGCCTACTTTGTTTTTCAGCTCTAGTATCCAACCAGGCTCAAAGTACGTCCTCAGTTGCTCCTACAATGACCACAGAATCCTCTACAACAACTACAGGGTCTTCAACCACAACCATTGATTCTTCCACAACAACCCCATTTACTCCAACAAAAACCATAGCAACCCAAACAACAACCACAGCTACGCCCACAACAACAGAATCAGTTTCAACAACAACCACAGCTTCTCCAACCACTATCACAACTGATCCAACCACAGTTATTCCAACAACAGCCACATCTGTTCCTACAACAGGTTCCACGACAACCACAGTTACTCCAACAAGCACACCTTCAACTACAACCACAACTATTTCAACAACAACTTTAACTGCATCTACTACACCAGCCACAACTGTTTCTACAATAACTACAGCTTATCCAACAACAACAATATATATTCCTACAACCACTGCTACAATTCCTGCAGCCACAGCTGCCTCAACAACAAGCACAGATACTCCGATAACAATATCTGGTTCAACAACATCCACAGCTACACCAACAATCACAACTTCTACTCCAACCACATCATCTACTTCCACAACTACCACATCTGGGCCCACAACAACCACAGCTTCTGCATCCACCACAAATGATCCAACCAAGGATACTCCAACAACAATCACAGCACATCCTACAATAAGCACAGCTACTCCCACAACAACCACAGCTGCTCCCACAACAACCACATCTGGTTCAACAACATCCACACCTACGCCAACAATCACAACTTCTACTCCAACCAATATTTTATTCCACGCTACTCCGTCAGGGCCCCCACAACCAGCTTCTGATCCCCAATGATAACAGGCGATCCAACACAATAAGGATCCTCCCTGCACGCTACTCCCACAACCCAGTTGCGTTCACAACCACCACTATGGTTCCCAAACCGTCTCACACTACGCCACCAATCAGCACTTCTATCCAACACTCATTCTACTTCCAACTACAATCTGGGCCCACACCACACGCTTCTGCATTCCCACAATGATCAAACCAGGTCTCCAACAACAATACGAGCACATCACAATACCACGAGCTCCCACACACGCTGCTCCCCCACACACATCTGGTTCAACAACATCCACACCTACGCCAACAATCACAACTTCTACTCCAACCACATCATCTACTTCCACAACTACCACATCGGGGCCCACAATAACCACAGCTTCTGCATCCACCACAAATGATCCAACCAAGGATACTCCAATAACAATCACAGCACATCCTACAATAAGCACAGCTACTCCCACAACAACCACAGCTGCACTCACAACTACCATAGTTGCACCCACGACAACCACAGATAAACCTACAACTACCACATCATCTACTTCCACAACTACCACATCTGGGCCCACAACAACCACAGCTTCTGCATCCACCACAAATGATCCAACCAAGGATACTCCAACAACAATCACAGCACATCCTACAATAAGCACAGCTACTCCCACAACAACCACAGATGCCTTTCCCACCACAATCTGGTTCACAAATCCACACACTCGCCACAATTCCAACTTTCTACTCAAGCGCCTCATTCTACTTCCACAACTACCATCTGGCCCACAAACACACGTTCGCATCCACCACAAATGATCAACAAGGACGTACTACACAATCAGGCACATCTTACAACTACCCGAGGGCTCCACAAAACCACCAGCTGCTCCCAACAACAATTGGTTCAACAACTCCCAGCTACACAACAATTTCACATTCTCTCTAACACTCTCTACTTCCACAACTACATTGGGCACATAACCACAGCTTCTGCATCACACAATTGATCCACAGGTATCAAACCCCAATCCAGCAATCCTAACATAAGCAGATACTCCCAACAACCCACAGTGCTCAAACAACCATCTGGTTCCATCCAATCGCCAACAATCAACAATTTACTCCAACACTTCATCTACTTTCACCCTACCACTTTGGGCCACCAAACCCCCGGGTTCTGCTCCACCAATTGATCACCAGGTCTCAAACAACTTCCCACAACATCCTCTAGCACGCTATCCACAAACCACCCCAGCTGCTTCCCACACACATTTGGTTCAAAATCAATACGCCAATCCCAATTCTTCACAATCCATCTACTCCCACAACAACCACAGCTGCTCCCACAACAACCACATCTGGTTCAACAACAACCACACGCAACACAGTTGCGTTGATCCTCATATTCAGTTTACCAGATCCCTTTATTCCAGCCCTAGAAAATCCTTCTTCCCCTCAGTACATGGAACAAGAAACCAAGACCAAAAATTCGGTAAGATTAATTTTCAGTAGGAAAAAAGACGAAATCACCAAACAGATGTATTTAGAGTGAGCAGATAAAAATAACAGCAGGTTTATTAATGTGTTTTACTTAGATATGTTGGAACAAAATACTTGTCTGCACAGTGTTTCACATGAATATGTACATTCTAATTTTCTAAATGTTCTTCCTTAGCTTGAACCGATTTATAAGCAAAGATTCAGGAACTTCCTTAAACTGACTGTGCGTCGTTTCAAGTAATTCCCTTCTTAATCAATATTTCATGATCCATTGTTCAATAGATCAAAAATCACAGTCATCTTTTTTGCTTCCTTTGCGATGCTGTTTATCCCACTGTTTCACTGTCAATGCAATTATTTTACCACAGGAGAGGTTCCATCATATCCGAAACAGAACTTCAATTCAGTGACACAAATGAAACTGCACCTGCTGTTGAGACAATAGCTTTGACTCTCAAGACTGCCATTGAAAACGGGAGTGTGCCACTCAACATTTCTGTTAGCTCCATCAATGTTACTGGTGCGTAGTTTCATCACATTAATGACATACTTGGTAGAAGCAGGTCTACAGCTACAGGATAGTGTTATAAATTGAAGGTGCATTAGATATCTGTTTAGTGTGTTGTTTTGAGACTGAAGGTTAAGCAAAACAGGCTATGACATGCAATGGGTAACTGGAGAAAATGTGATTGCATATTTTTTTATGTGCTGCCCTTTGTTTTTCGGTTAGAGAATTCCTTACACTTGTATCTCATTCCCATAACCAATCGACTGTACAACGCGCTGCTCCAACACAGCACAGCTATTCGAACTCACTACCGCTTCTCATTCAACCCGAACTAATTCAACCCACAGCTTCCAACGGTTCCACTGTGGATTTACACGCATTGTCCTTCAACCATTACACAGTTCTCCTACCCCACCAAACGCTGCTCCCACACAATCTGGTTTCAACTCACCTACCCCGCCCACCCTCCCAACTTTCTACTCCCTCAATTCCTATTCCCCACAAACTACACACTACACATCCGGGGCCCACACAACCAGGCTTTGCTCCACACAAAATGATCAACCAGGTACTCACCAAGTTACAGCATCTACATAGACGCTACTCCACGAAACCCAGCTGCTCCCACAACACCACATATGGTTACAAACTCCAAGCTTACGCCACCATCACACTTTTACTCCAACCACTCATCTACTTCAATACCGACAATACACTCAGCGGCCAAACAACCACACTTCTGCATTCCAATAGTCAACCATGGATACTCCACAACATACAGCACATCCTCAAACAGGTACTCCACAACACAGCTGCTCACAAACCACATCTTGGGTTCACAACATCACCAGTAGCCACAATCACATTCTTATCCACCTATCATCTACTCAAATACAATCTGGGCACAACACTACAGCTTCTGCATCCACCAAAATGATCCACCAAGGTACTCCACAACAATCCGCAATCTATAGACAGCTCTCCACACACCAGCTGCTTTCCCACACAATTTTTGGATTTCACAAATCCACACCTACGCCCCAATATTTACTCACCACGATCATTCTCCCCCACACACCAGCTGTCACAACAACCACATCTGGTTCAACAACAACCACACGCAACACAGTTGCGTTGATCCTCATATTCAGTTTACCAGATCCCTTTATTCCAGCCCTAGAAAATCCTTCTTCCCCTCAGTACATGGAACAAGAAACCAAGACCAAAAATTCGGTAAGATTAATTTTCAGTAGGAAAAAAGACGAAATCACCAAACAGATGTATTTAGAGTGAGCAGATAAAAATAACAGCAGGTTTATTAATGTGTTTTACTTAGATATGTTGGAACAAAATACTTGTCTGCACAGTGTTTCACATGAATATGTACATTCTAATTTTCTAAATGTTCTTCCTTAGCTTGAACCGATTTATAAGCAAAGATTCAGGAACTTCCTTAAACTGATTGTGCGTCGTTTCAGGTAATTTCCTTCTTAATCAATATTTCATGATCCATTGTTCAATAGATCAAAAATCACAGTCATCTTTTTTGCTTCCTTTGCGATGCTGTTTATCCCACTGTTTCACTGTCAATGCAATTATTTTACCACAGGAGAGGTTCCATCATATCCGAAACAGAACTTCAATTCAGTGACACAAATGAAACTGCACCTGCTGTTGAGACAATAGCTTTGACTCTCAAGACTGCCATTGAAAACGGGAGTGTGCCACTCAACATTTCTGTTAGCTCCATCAATGTTACTGGTGCGTAGTTTCATCACATTAATGACATACTTGGTAGAAGCAGGTCTACAGCTACAGGATAGTGTTATAAATTGAAGGTGCATTAGATATCTGTTTAGTGTGTTGTTTTGAGACTGAAGGTTAAGCAAAACAGGCTATGACATGCAATGGGTAACTGGAAGAAAATGTGATTGCATATATTTTTTATGTGATGCCTTTGTTTTTCAGTAGAAGAATTCACTACCACTGTCTCTCCATCCACCATAACCACATCGACTAGTACAACAACAGCTTCTCCAACAACAGCCACAGCTAATTCAACATCAACTACAGATTCTGATTTCGAACCACCCGAACTTTTCCCCGTTCTTCCACGGATCCCCTGCTGATCTTAACAGCATCTCTTCCCATACAGTTCAACCAACAAACAAGTGCTCCCACCAACCAATTCTGTTTCAAACATCACCTCGCCACATCAACTTTACTCCAACAACTCATCTATTCACACTCCACATAAAACATCAGGGCACAACAAACAACGTTCTGAATCCCCCAAATGATCAACCAGATACTCCAACCCCCATAAGCACATTCCTCCAATTCGAGGCTCCAACCATCTTGCTCACAAACAAACTGTTCAACACACAACAGTCACAACCATCACAACTTCTTCTCACATCATCTACTTCCACAACTACCACATCGGGGCCCACAACAACCACAGCTTCTGCATCCACACAAATGATCCAAACAAGGATACTCCAAACAACAATACATGCAAATCCTAAATAGCACAGTTCTCCCCCCACACCACGCTTCTTCACGGATCCCATGCTGTATTAAACGCACTGTCATTAACGATAAAACAGTTATTCCAAAAACGGTGCTAACATATTTCCCAGCTGAGCACTGCTTCAACGGACCCCCCATGTCAGTGAGGGCGTTTGGGTCTGCTTTCAGTTGGAGCAGTGTTCATCCGATTGTCCAATTCCTCCTTTCAGCTTCCCCGCTTGTGCACATTGTGTTTCTGGGTAAATCCATACAGTACTATCACGTCTAATATAAGACAATGGAACGTGTAAGCTCGCAATTGTAACACCTGAGGTTAAAAGTTTAGTGTAACATAATTTTCTTCTGGATATGTGAAATATCCAATTTAAGAACACTTCAGTCAGTCAGGAATACTGTGGATGAATGTTGCAGTTTGCATTGCATTGTGTTCCCCCACCCCAAATTTTTTTTTATTTTTTTTTTTTTTTTTGTTTTTGTTTCTCTGTAAATTTTTTTTTTTGGGGGGGCGGTTAACAATTACAGAGACATTGCATTATTTCCCGTGCATCATCAACAGATTAGGTAAACATCATTTATCGTTCTATGTATTGCGTATAGGTTCTGAGGTTAAGGAACCTCTGAGATTAATCCAATAAATTTTCTTGTCCAATATAGGAGTGGATCCGTAGTTGTTGATATGACACTCGTGTTTGAGAACACAGTCTCAGTTCCGTCAGGGGAGATGCTGTAGGAGATGTTGTTGTAGTTTCAGTTGCATTTGCTGTTGGAAAAGAACAATAAATAATTACATGATCATGTTTCTTGATATAGTGACTATATTCAGGAGATATTTTCTCATATCCAAAATACCATCCTGAATATTGACCAAAATTAAGGAGCCAGTATAGGTGACTGAAGTATTAGGCACTGTTGCTCCATGGCCCACATGCACATTTTGAATCATCCCGGTCAAAAGCAATAGGAAATACATTTGAACATCTTGATATTGTGAAGAAAAACTAAATAATTAGAACCACTATCTTAACCTGTTATTCAATTGGGTGGGACATGTATAGTACAACCTATGCCTAATTAATACTTACGAGCACTAATACTGCCTGAAATAATGTTTAGTGTGGTGGAGTTAGCAGTGAGAGCTGTATTCAGAGTTGATTGTGCTTCGATTCCTGACGGAACTGATGATGCGTTCTGGAACACGAGTGTCATATCAACAACTACGGATCCAAACCTGTATTGGACAAGAAAATGTATTGGATTAATCTCAGAGGTTCCTTAACCTCAGACCTTATAGCAATACATGACGAATGCTGAAAATGATTGTTTACCTGAATCTGTTGATGATGGCACGGAGAAATCTTGCAAATTTCTTCTTGTAAATTTTGTTAACCTGCATACAGACACATATTTGGTGAACACAATGCATGCAAACTGCAACACTTCGTCCACAGTATTTCTGACTGACTGTAAGTGTTCGTAAAGTTGGATATTTTCAATATTCCAGAAGAAAATTGATGTTACATAAACTTTTTACCTCAGTTGTTACATTGGACAATCTTAACACGTCTCATTTGTCTTATATGTATACTGATATGTGTACTTATGTTGAGTTTTACCTCAGATATCACAGTGGCAGCAAGGTTCTGGAATGCTGCAGAGGATGAATCGGACAGATCTGAATTGAAAGTCTGGTTCAGACTGAATGTTAGACCCAGACTGCCCTCACTTGACGATGGTGGGTCTGTTGAGGCAGTGCTTGCAGTGGAAACTATGGTAGCAGCAGTTGTTGGAGAAACTGTCAAAGCAGCTGTAGGCGTGCCTGTTGGGGATGTGGTTGGAGATGCTGTTACAGATGCTGTTGGGGATCCTGTTGGAGTAGCTGTTGAAGATGCTGTTGGGGATCCTGTTGGAGATACTGTTGGAGATGCTGTTGGAGATCCTGTTGGAGATGCCGTTGGGGATCCTGTTACAGATACTGTTGGAGATGCTGTTGGGGTTTCTGTTACAGATGCTGTTGGAGTTGCTGTTGGAGATACTGTTGGAGATGCTGTTGGGGATCCTGTTACAGATACTGTTTGAGATGCTGTTGGAGATGCTGTTGGAGTTGCTGTTGGAGTTGCTGTTGGAGATACTGTTGGAGATGCTGTTGGAGATGTTGTTGTAGTTTCGGTTGCATTTGCTGTTGGAAAAGAACAATAAGTAATTACATTATCATGTATCTTGATTTAGTGACTATATTCATGAGATATTTTCTAATATCCAAAATACCATCCTGAATATTGACCAAAATTAAGGAGCCAGTATAGGTGACTGAAGTATTAGGCACTGTTGCTCCATGGCCCACATGCACATTTTGAATCATCCCGGTCAAAAGCAATAAGAAATACATTTGAACATCTTGATATTGTGAAGGAAAACTAAATAATTAGAACCACTATCTTAACCTGTTATTCAATTGGGTGGGACATGTATAGTACAACCTATGCCTAATTAATACTTACGAGCACTAATACTGCCTGAAATAATGTTTAGTGTGGTGGAGTTAGCAGTGAGAGCTGTATTCAGAGTTGATTGTGCTTCGATTCCTGACGGAACTGATGATGCGTTCTGGAACACGAGTGTCATATCAACAACTACGGATCCACTCCTATATTGGACAAGAAAATGTATTGGATTAATCTCAGAGGTTCTTTAACCTCAGACCTTATAGCAATATATGATGAATGCTGAAAATGATTGTTTACCTGAATCTGTTGATGATGGCGCGGAGAAATCTTGCAAATTTCTTCTTGTAAATTTTGTTAACCTGCATACAAACACATATTTGGTAAACACAGTGGATTACATGCAACATTTCATCCACAGTATTTCAGACTGCAAGTAATCCTAAAGTTGCATCTTTTTTTATAATTGACAAAATTAATGTTACATAAAAAATATACCTCAGGTGTTATATTGGGTGATCTTAACACGTCTCATTTGTCTTATATGTATACTGATATGTGTACTTATGTTGAGTTTTACCTCAGATATCACAGTGGCAGCAAGGTTCTGGAATGCTGAAGAGGATGAATCGGACAGATCTGAATTGAACACCTGGTTCAGACTGAATGTTAGACCCAGACTGCCCTCACTTGACGATGGTGGGTCTGTTGAGGCAGTGCTTGCAGTGGAAACTATGGTAGCAGCAGTTGTTGGAGAAACTGTCAAAGCAGCTGTAGGCGTGCCTGTTGGGGATGTGGTTGGAGATGCTGTTACAGATGCTGTTGGGGATCCTGTTACAGATACTGTTTGAGATGATGTTGGAGATGCTGTTGGAGATCCTGTTGGAGATGCTGTTGGAGATACTGTTGGAGATGCTGTTGGAGATCCTGTTGGAGTTGCTGTTGGAGATACTGTTGGAGATCCTGTTGGAGATCCTGTTGGAGTTGCTGTTGGAGATACTGTTGGAGATGCCCCTGGAGAAGCTGTTGGAGTTGCTGTTGGAGATGCTGTTGGGGATGCTGTTGGAGATACTGTTGGAGTTGCTGTTGGAGATGCTGTTGGAGATGCTGTTGGAGATCCTGTTGGAGTTGCTGTTGGAGATACTGTTGGAGATCCTGTTGGAGTTGCTGTTGGAGTTGCTGTTGGAGAACCTGTTGGAATTGCTGTTGGAGTTGCTGTTGGAGAACCTGTTGGAATTGCTGTTGGAGTTGCTGTTGGAGAACCTGTTGGAATTGCTGTTGGAGTTGCTGTTGGAGAACCTGTTGGAATTGCTGTTGGAGTTGCTGTTGGAGAACCTGTTGGAATTGCTGTTGGGGATGCTGTTGGAGATACTGTTGGAGTTGCTGTTGGAGATGCTGTTGGAGATGCTGTTGGAGATACGGTTGGAGATGCTGTTGGGGATCCTGTTGGTGATGCATTTGGAGTTGCTGTTGGAGATCCTGTTGGAGTTGCTGTTGGAGATACTGTTGGAGATGCTGTTGGAGTTGCTGTAGGAGATACTGTTGGAGATGCCGTTGGGGATCCTGTTACAGATACTGTTGGAGATGCTGTTGGGGTTTCTGTTACAGATGCTGTTGGAGTTGCTGTTGGAGATACTGTTGGAGATGCTGTTGGGGATCCTGTTACAGATACTGTTTGAGATGCTGTTGGGGATGCTGTTGGAGATACTGTTTGAGTTGCTGTTGGAGATACCGTTGGAGTTGCTGTA
This sequence comes from Plecoglossus altivelis, assembly GCA_036571765.1. Classification (NCBI taxonomy): domain Eukaryota; kingdom Metazoa; phylum Chordata; class Actinopteri; order Osmeriformes; family Plecoglossidae; genus Plecoglossus; species Plecoglossus altivelis. The sequence goes on from BROE01000012.1 coordinate 8,399,450, forward strand.
GGAGATGTTGTTGTAGTTTCGGTTGCATTTGCTGTTGGAAAAGAACAATAAGTAATTACATTATCATGTATCTTGATTTAGTGACTATATTCATGAGATATTTTCTAATATCCAAAATACCATCCTGAATATTGACCAAAATTAAGGAGCCAGTATAGGTGACTGAAGTATTAGGCACTGTTGCTCCATGGCCCACATGCACATTTTGAATCATCCCGGTCAAAAGCAATAAGAAATACATTTGAACATCTTGATATTGTGAAGGAAAAGTAAATAATTAGAACCACTATCTTAACCTGTTATTCAATTGGGTGGGACATGTATAGTGCAATCTATGCCTAATTAATACTTACTAGCACGAATACTGCCTGAAATAATGTTTAGTGTGGTGGAGTTAGCAGTGAGAGCTGTATTCAGAGTTGATTGTGCTTCGATTCCTGATGGAACTGATGATGCGTTCTGGAACACGAGTGTCATATCAACAACTACGGATCCACTCCTATATTGGACAAGAAAATTTATTGGATTAATCTCAGAGGTTCCTTAACCTCAGACCTTATAGCAATACATGATGAATGCTGAAAATGATTGTTTACCTGAATCTGTTGATGATGGCACGGAGAAATCTTGCAAATGTCTTCTTGTAAATTTTGTTAACCTGCATACAGACACATATTTGGTGAACACAATGCATGCAAACTGCAACATTTCATCCACAGTATTTCTGACTGACTGTAAGTGTTCGTAAAGTTGGATATTTTCAATATTCCAGAAGAAAATTGATGTTACATAAACTTTTTACCTCAGGTGTTACATTGGGCGATCTTAACACGTCTCATTTGTCTTATATGTATACTGATATGTGTACTTATGTTGAGTTTTACCTCAGATATCACAGTGGCAGCAAGGTTCTGGAATGCTGAAGAGGATGAATTGGACAGATCTGGATTGAACACCTGGTCCAGACTGAATGTCAGACCCAGACTGCCCTCACTTGACGATGGTGGGTCTGTTGAGGCAGTGCTTGCAGTGGAAATTATGGTAGCAGCTGTTGTTGTTGTTGGAGTAACTGTTGTTATGGTTGAAGGAGCAGTGGCTGTTGTAATATCAGCAGTGGATCCTGTTGGAGAAGCTGTGGTTGTTGTAGCAGAAGCTGTGGTTGTTGTAACAGCAACTGTGTTTGTTGTAGCAGCAGCTGTGCTTGTTGTAACAGCAGCTATGTTTGTTGTTGGAGCAGCTGTTATAGTTGTTGGAACAGCTGTTGTGGTTGTTGAAGTAGCTGCTGTGGTTGTTGGAGCAGCAGCTGTGGTTGTTGAAGAAGCAGCTGTGGTTGTTGAAGAAGCAGCTGTGGTTGTTGTAAGTGCAGCTGTGGTTGTTGTTGAACCAGATGTGGTTGTTGTGGGAGCAGCTGTGGTTGTTGTGGGAGCCTCTGTGGTAGTTGTAGGATGTGCTGTGATTGTTGTTGGAGTATCCTTGGTTGGATCATTTGTGGTGGATGCAGAAGCTGTGGTTGTTGTAACAGCAACTGTGTTTGTTGTAGCAGCAGCTGTGCTTGTTGTAACAGCAGCTATGTTTGTTGTTGGAGCAGCTGTTATAGTTGTTGGAACAGCTGTTGTGGTTGTGGGATCAGCTGTGGTTGTTGTGGGAGCAGCTGTTGTTGTTGTTGGAGTAACTGTTGTTATGGTTGAAGGAGCAGTGGCTGTTGTAAGATCAGCAGTGGATCCTGTTGGAGAAGCTGTGGGTGTTGAATTAGTTGCTGTGGGTGTTGAATGAGAAGCTGTAGTTGATGTTGAATTAGCTGTGGCTGTTGTTGGAGAAGCTGTTGTTGTACTAGTCGATGTGGTTATGGTGGATGGAGAGACAGTGGTAGTGAATTCTTCTACTGAAAAACAAAGGCATCACATAAAAAATATATGCAATCACATTTTCTTCCAGTTACCCATTGCATGTCATAGCCTGTTTTGCTTAACCTTCAGTCTCAAAACAACACACTAAACAGATATCTAATGCACCTTCAATTTATAACACTATCCTGTAGCTGTAGACCTGCTTCTACCAAGTATGTCATTAATGTGATGAAACTACGCACCAGTAACATTGATGGAGCTAACAGAAATGTTGAGTGGCACACTCCCGTTTTCAATGGCAGTCTTGAGAGTCAAAGCTATTGTCTCAACAGCAGGTGCAGTTTCATTTGTGTCACTGAATTGAAGTTCTGTTTCGGATATGATGGAACCTCTCCTGTGGTAAAATAATTGCATTGACAGTGAAACAGTGGGATAAACAGCATCGCAAAGGAAGCAAAAAAGATGACTGTGATTATTGATCCATTGAACAATGGATCATGAAATATTGATTAAGAAGGAAATTACCTGAAACGACGCACAATCAGTTTAAGGAAGTTCCTGAATCTTTGCTTATAAATCGGTTCAAGCTAAGGAAGAACATTTAGAAAATTAGAATGTACATATTCATGTGAAACACTGTGCATACAAGTATTTTGTTCCAACATATCTAAGTAAAACACATTAATAAACCTGCTGTTATTTTTATCTGCTCACTCTAAATACATCTGTTTGGTGATTTCGTCTTTTTTCCTACTGAAAATTAATCTTACCGAATTTTTGGTCTTGGTTTCTTGTTCCATGTACTGAGGGGAAGAAGGATTTTCTAGGGCTGGAATAAAGGGATCTGGTAAACTGAATATGAGGATCAACGCAACTGTGTTGCGTGTGGTTGTTGTTGAACCAGATGTAGTGACTTTGGTTGTGGGCTAAAGCAGCTGTGGTTGTTGTCTGTGGGTAGCCCTAGATCTGAATGTAACGTTGTGGTGGGCGTTAAGAAGTTGTGATGTGGGGGCCGTAGGTGTGAGATGTGTTGAACAGATGGGTTGAAATAGCAACCACCGTAATTATGTTAGTGGAAGCGAGCTGTCGTTGTACTGTAGGACAGTAGCTGGTAGCTTGATTGTAGGATTGTGCTTACGTGATTGTTGTATGGAGTTATCCTTGGTGTGGGATTCATTTGTGGGTGTATGCGCAGGAAGCTGTGGTTGTTGTGGGCCCAGATGTGGTAGTTGTGGAAGTAGATGATGTGTTTGGAGTAGAATTGTTGATTGTTGCGTTCAGTGTGTGGACTGTTGTGAAACCAGATTTGGGTTGTTGTGGAGGCAAAGCTGTGGGTTTGTTGGTGGGTAGTTAGCTGTGCTTTATTGTAGGATGTGCTGTTATTGTTGTGGGAGTATCTTGGTTGGATCATTTGTGTCGTAATGCAGAAGCTGTCGTTGTGTGGGCCCTGATGTGGAGTTGTGGTAGTTGTGGCGAATAGATGATGGTTGGTTGGGAGTTAGAAGTTGTGATTAGTTGGCGTAGCTGGTGATGTTGTTGAACCAGACTGTGGTTGTTAGTCGGAGCAGCTGTGTTGTTGTGGGAGTAGCTAAGTGCTTATTGTAGGATGTGCTGTGATTGTTGTTGGAGTATCCTTGGTTGGATCATTTGTGGTGGATGCAGAAGCTGTGGTTGTTGTGGGCCCCGATGTGGTAGTTGTGGAAGTAGATGATGTGGTAGTTGTAGGTTTATCTGTGGTTGTCGTGGGTGCAACTATGGTAGTTGTGAGTGCAGCTGTGGTTGTTGTTTGAGCCTCTGTGGTTGTTGTGGGAGCAGCTGTTTTAGTGTTTGGAGCAGCTGTTGTTGTTGGAGTAACTGTTGTTATGGTTGAAGGAGCAGTGGCTGTTGTAAGATCAGCAGTGGATCCTGTTGGAGAAGCTGTGGGTGTTGAATTAGTTGCTGTGGGTGTTGAATGAGAAGCTGTAGTTGATGTTGAATTAGCTGTGGCTGTTGTTGGAGAAGCTGTTGTTGTACTAGTCGATGTGGTTATGGTGGATGGAGAGACAGTGGTAGTGAATTCTTCTACTGAAAAACAAAGGCATCACATAAAAAATATATGCAATCACATTTTCTTCCAGTTACCCATTGCATGTCATAGCCTGTTTTGCTTAACCTTCAGTCTCAAAACAACACACTAAACAGATATCTAATGCACCTTCAATTTATAACACTATCCTGTAGCTGTAGACCTGCTTCTACCAAGTATGTCATTAATGTGATGAAACTACGCACCAGTAACATCGATGGAGCTAACAGAAATGTTGAGTGGCACATTTCCGTTTTCAATGGCAGTCTTGAGAGTTGAAGCTATTGTCTCAACAGCAGGTGCAGTTTCATTTGTGTCACTGAATTGAAGTTCTGTTTCGGCTATGATGGAACCTCTCCTGTGGTAAAATAATTGCATTGACAGTGAAACAGTGGGATAAACAGCATCTCAAAGACAGCAAAAAAGATGACTGTGATTATTGATCCATTGAACAATGGATCATGAAATATTGATTAAGAAGGAAATTACTTGAAACGACGCACAGTCAGTTTAAGGAAGTTCCTGAATCTTTGCTTATAAATCGGTTCAAGCAAAGGAAGAACATTTAGAAAAAAACATTATTTTTAACGTTCAAAAACTTGTACTATTTGTGCAAATGATTGTCCTACACTGAAAACACTGTGCAGACATGTCTTTTCATTCCAACACATCTGCATAAGACACACTAATAACCCTGCTGTGAATTTGACCAGATCACTCAAATACATCTACTCTTTTCCCCATTCATAATTCTTCTTACCGATGTTCTGGTTGTACTTTCTCGGACCTTAAACAGAGATGAGGAGGAATTATTTAGGTCTATGTGAAAATCTTCAGGTGAAATGAATTCAAGCCCAAACACGATGGGTGGTTTGGTGGTTGTTGTAGCAGCAGTTGCTGTTGTTGTTGTTGTTGGAGTAACTGTTGTTATGGTTGAAGGAGCAGTGGCTGTTGTAAGATCAGCAGTGGATCCTGTTAGAAAAGCTGTGGGTGTTGAATTAGAATTCACTACCACTGTCTCTCCATCCACCATAACCACATCGACTAGTACAACAACTTCTTCTCCAACAACAGCCACAGCTAATTCAACATCAACTACAGCTACTAATTCAACACCCACAGCTACTAATTCAACACCCACAGCTTCTCCAACAGGATCCACTGCTGATCGTACAACAGCCACTGCTCCTTCAACCATAACAACAGCTACTCCAACAACAACAGCTGCTACAACAGCCACCAAACAACCCATCATGTTTAGGCTTCAATTCAGTTCACCTGAAGATTAGACCTAGATAATTCCTCCTCGTCTCTGTTTAAGGCCCGAGAAAGTACAACCAGAACATCGGTAAGAAGAATTATGAATGGGGAAAAGAGTAGATGTATTTGAGTGATCTGGTCAAATTCACAACAGTTATTAGTGTGCCTTATGCAGATATGTTGGAATGTAAAGACATGTCTGCACAGTATTTTCAGTGAAGGACAATCATTTGTACAAATAGTACAAGTTGCGAAACAATTATCGATCTCAAATGGTATTTCCTGTGGCGCTATGATAACGTATTTTTGCTAAATGTTCTTCCTTAGCTTGAACCGATTTATAAGCAAAGATTCAGGAACTTCCTTAAACTGATTGTGCGTCGTTTCAAGTAATTCCCTTCTTAATCAATATTTCATGATCCATTGTTCAATGGATCAATAATCACAGTCATCTTTTTGCTTTTTTTGAGATGCTGTTTATCCCACTGTTTCACCGTCAATGCAATTATTTTACCACAGGAAAGGTTCCATGATAACAGAAACAGAACTTCAATGCAGTGCCACAAATGAAACTGCACCTGCTGTTGAGACAGTAGCTTCAACTCTCAAGACTGCCATTGAAAATGGGAATGTGCCACTCAACATTTCTGTTAGCTCCATCAATTTTACTGGTGCGTTGTTTTTATTTCACTTTCACAACATGTTACATGCTTTAGGATATTACTATAAATACATGCATTTTATATTCATTGGTTATGAGACTGCATGTAAAGTAAAAACAGTATCAGTGTAAAATTGTTAACTGGAAAATAGGAGGTTTTGCAGACATGTGTATACTTTAGTTTGTAGTGTGACAATACTTTTGTTTTTCTATACCAGATGCCACCACATCTACAACAACCATAGCTTCTTCAACAACAAATGCATTTGCTACTACACTCTCACCCACCCTAAAGTCAACACCAGCAGCCATTACAACAGTAGTGATATCGTCAGTGTCCCCTGTAGATAGAAGCGCTATGTCCTCTTTCGGATTAACCCTGCTTTTCCTACTGTTTTCTACAATGACGCACAAACTATGAAGCAACCAAGAAATCAGCATTCAGACTGGACTCATTGATCATTCAGCTTTAAATGTAGTGGCTGTAACTGGATTATTAATCGTTTCTTCATGACACACATACTGCAACTAGATATTATTTTTATTATATACTTATTTTAATGCTTTATTCATGAATTCATAAATGCATTTCATATTTAAGTATGAATTTGTCATGATGTCAACCTATATGCGAAGGTAGTGTAAATGGTAAAAAATGACAAATAATCAGGTCATGTTCTTGCATCATAAGTTACAATTATTTAGTCTCATGTAACTATAACATGAAATCTATCGTCCTTCTGATGTTTCTTAGGGTTTACTATATCACTAAGTTACTGTATTATATTCTAAATGTCTCATGTTGGCCAGTTATATTCATGTATTCATAAACATTTTTGAGTGAACAAGTCAAGGAGCAAAATTAATCCTGTCCGGAATAATGCCCTATCTAAATAAAACCAGACCATAATTTATTTTCCAGCTATAATATCATTAAGATAATTATATTACTTTGTTGATTCAAATAAAATATATACATATTTTTCTAGCAGCTGAATATGTATTGATTGATCTTGGATTATACTTGAATACCTTCTATGGACACAACAAGTAGTCCTTTCAAAAAAATATTACATTAGTTTGTTTTATGTAATTAGAAAAACTGGAAAGTTTCTCATGGCTTCACATAAACTGTCATAAACTAATGTGAAATTGTGTAGTATGGTCTCAGAATTGATGTTGTTGAAATGTGCTCTACAAATAAACTTGCCTTGATAATTGCATGTTATTAACAGTGATTGTCTGTTTAAAATATTGTTTCTATGATAAACTTTCCTAAACAATAACCAAAGAATGCACAGCATCATGCTGTAAGGTCATGTGTTATTTGACAAATGTATTTGCTATTGTTTTAAACGTGATTCTACACTCCACATATAGGGCATAGGTTACATTTTTTCTTGTTGAGTGTGGTTTTTACCTATACTTTTTTACTTTTATTTATTTATTTAAACATTATTTAACATGTTTTATTTGGCTTGACAGATAGTTGGCTATACTTAAATTTCCCTCATCTATCGATTAAAGTCAAGTAGCCTATTATTTCAGTGTTCGCCATGTCATGCAATAGAGGTTTGTTAATTGAATCAGGAAGGAAATTAGATAGTATCATGTGTTGACTGAGTTTACTTTCTGCCATGAAAACAAATAGAGGACTTAGTCTGGACATCAGTGACAGAGCTTACATGATCATCATCCTCCCTGACAGACAGAGCAAAGCCAGAACCATGGGTGGAGGTTGGACTGGTGACATCAGCAAAGCATAATTATATGCATGTAATTATATATGTAATTTACGTTGATTGTTGTCTTAATTGGACCTTTTCGTAAATGTTGGTGAGTTTGAATACATGCGCATCCTATGGCAATCATATCGCCAAATGATGAAATGCACCTGTCTCTGGCATGTACCTGCTTTGCTTATTTGTTTCTAACATGGCCAATTAGGCTCCTGAAAATAGCTAAAAGCACGTGTTAATTTAGATTAAACAAATCCACCAACACTAATTATTCTAATTAATGTAGCCTTTCAATAGGTCATACAAACCCTGTTGCTTTCAAAATGTTTTATGTAGGTTAGATAGTTTCCTACTAGAACTGTTGAATCCCCTCCCCCCTTTTAGAAGTCTAAGACATCCTATTTTTATATCCACCTTTGCTGTTTTTTGTTTTGAATCTCTTGTTCACTTTTCAAGACATTTAAGAATAATCTTTATTAAGCATTTTATATAGTATGGATAGGTGCTTCCAAAACAACCCTGACTTTGTTTCTGTCTTGCATTCACATACTGTTAAAAGACTGAAGAAAATATATTAATAAATCACATTCAGCTTTATTTGGCCTATTGGATTGTACATAAATCATAAAATTGGTAAGAGAACATAAATATGAATGTTAAATTAGTTAAAGATGTAATTGACATAAAAGTAAAGATAAGCTTAATAATAGTAAAATACACTTCCACTTTACCACAGAACATTGGCAAAATTCATCATGTAAATTGAGTAAATGACGTAATATAGATATACATAACAGTTTCAGCATTCTTGTTTCCTTAAGTAATAGAAATTGTAAAAGATTTTACTGCAACTTTGAGGGCTGTGGATAGTTCATTGGTTTAGCCTGTTAGTTGTTCTACTCAGTAAATGGCAGATTTGGCTCAACTATCCTAAAGGTAACAGTGGTACAGACTATAAGCCAGCCAACATCTGTACCACTTGCAGCAGGATCAGCGTCATGGCAGCCATGGAGAGTGTTGTGTGTCTAGAAGGACCTCCTGAGGCAGTGGTAGTGGTTGTGCTTGTTTCTGTATTGACAAGAGAGATAACAAAGAATTTAGGGAAAATGAACAAAAACTATTAGACATGCAACCACGAAAGTTCCTATCTTTCTTTTTAAGGGCAAAACACAAGTTGGAATATGGTACTAGTTAGGCCTATATATTTATTTTCAAAAGTGGGTGGGGACAACTTTTCCATATAACTGTGGATTCAGCTGTTAAATATAATGTTCTTACAAAAAAGGTTGTGTGTGGAGGGTCCCAAACACTTTTTGAAAAAGTGGATGGGACATGTATAGTGCAACCTACACCTAATTCATACTTACCAGCACTAACACTGCCTGGTATAATGTTTAGCGGTGTGCCAGATGTAGTCAGAGTTGATTCTGCTTCATTTGCTGTTGGAACTGATGTTCTGTTCTGGAACACGAGTGTCATATCAACAACTACGGATCCACTCCTGTATTGGACAAGAAAATGTATTAGATTAATCTCCCTTGTACTTCAGACCTTACAGTAACACATGATAAATGATTGATTACCTGAATTTGTTGATAATGGAACGGAGAAATCTTGCATATTTCTTCTTGTAAATCTTGTTAATCTGCATACAGACACACGTTTGGTAAACACAATGGATACAAAATGCTACATTTTATCTACAATATTTCAGACAGCAACATTTCATTATTTTAGAAAGCAGTTGTGTACATTCAAATTGTACTTTAGATGTTAAAGTGGTTGATCTTAACATGTCCCATGCCCCTCTTAAGTATATTGATATGTGTATTAATGTTGAGTTGTACCTCAGATATCACAGTGGCAGCAAGTTTCTGGAATGCTGCAGAGGATGAATCGGACAGATCTGAATTGAAAGTCTGGTTCAGACTAAATGTTAGACCCAGACTGCCCTCACTTGATGATGGTGGATTTGTTGAAGCAGTTGTCGGAGCAGCCGTTGGAGCTGCTGTAGGAGCTGCTGTTGGAGCAGCTGTTGGAGCTGCTGTTGGAGCTGCTGTTGGAGCGGCAGTTGGAGCTGCTGTTGGAGCAGCTGTTGGAGCTGCTGTTGGAGCTGCTGTTGGAGCTGCTGTAGGAGCTGCTGTAGGAGCTGCTGTTGGAGCTGCTGTTGGAGCGGCAGTTGGAGCTGCTGTTGGAGCTGCTGTTGGAGCTGCTGTAGGAGCTGCTGTTGGAGCTGCTGTTGGAGCGGCAGTTGGAGCTGCTGTAGGAGCTGCTGTTGGAGCGGCAGTTGGAGCTGCTGTAGGAGCTGCTGTTGGAGCTGCTGTTGGAGCGGCAGTTGGAGCTGCTGTTGGAGCTGCTGTTGGAGCTGCTGTTGGAGGTGGGTCTGTTGAGGCAGTGCTTGCAGTGGAAACTATGGTAGTAGCAGTTGTTGGAGAAACTGTCAAAGCAGCTGTAGACGTGCCTGTTGGGGATGTGGTTGGAGTACTCAGGCATGCCTTGGAGAGCTGATTTAAGGAGTAGATCTGCGCTGTGTTGGAACTAGTTAGGAGGATGAGCTGTGTTGGTAAGAAGAGTGTTGAGATCGCTGTATGGACGATTCCTCTGTTGGAGATGCTGTTAAGCGACGATACTGTATGGAGATGCTGTTGAGACCGATACTCTGCCGCTTGCCAGTTGTCTGTGGAGGATCACCTGTTGGAGTGGTATTCCTTGTTTGGGTGAGTTACCTGTTGGAGTTGCTGTGGAGGGAGATGTTTAGTTGTGATAGAGTTTTTCTAGTGCGTGTTCAGATTCGAGTCTGAGAAACAGACATATCCAAAAATAAATTACATTATCATGTATCTTGATTTAGTGACTATATTCATGAGATATTTTCTAATATCCAAAATACCATCCTGAATATTGACCAAAATTAAGGAGCCAGTATAGGTGACTGAAGTATTAGGCACTGTTGCTCCATGGCCCACATGCACATTTTGAATCATCCCGGTCAGAAGCAATAGGAAATACATTTGAACATCTTGATATTGTGAAGGAAAAGTAAATAATTAGAACCACTATCTTAACCTGTTATTCAATTGGGTGGGACATGTATGGTACAACCTATGCCTAATTAATACTTACTAGCACGAATACTGCCTGAAATAATGTTTAGTGTGGTGGAGTTAGCAGTGAGAGCTGTATTCAGAGTTGATTGTGCTTCGATTCCTGATGGAACTGATGATGCGTTCTGGAACACGAGTGTCATATCAACAACTACGGATCCAGTCCTGTATTGGACAAGAAAATGTATTGGATTAATCTCAGAGGTTCCTTAACCTCAGACCTTATAGCAATACATGACGAATGCTGAAAATGATTGTTTACCTGAATCTGTTGATGATGGCACGGAGAAATCTTGCAAATTTCTTCTTGTAAATTTTGTTAACCTGCATACAGACACATATTTGGTGAACACAATGCATGCAAACTGCAACACTTCGTCCACAGTATTTCTGACTGGAAGTGGTCGTAAAGTTGGATATTTTCATTATTCCAGAAGAAAATTGATGTTACATAAACTTTTTACCTCAGTTGTTACATTGGACAATCTTAACACGTCTCATTTGTCTTATATGTATACTGATATGTGTACTTATGTTGAGTTTTACCTCAGATATCACAGTGGCAGCAAGGTTCTGGAATGCTGAAGAGGATGAATTGGACAGATCTGAATCGAAAGTCTGGTTCAGACTGAATGTCAGACCCAGACTGCCCTCACTTGACGATGGTGGGTCTGTTGAGGCAGTGCTTGCAGTGGAAACTATGGTAGTAGCAGTTGTTGGAGAAACTGTCAAAGCAGCTGTAGACGTGCCTGTTGGGGATGTGGTTGGAGATGCTGTTGGAGATCCTGTTGGAGATCCTGTTGGAGATACTGTTGGAGATACTGTTGGAGATGATGTTGGAGATGCTGTTGGAGATCCTGTTGGAGATGCTGTTGGAGATACTGTTGGAGATGCTGTTGGAGATGCTGTTGGGGATCCTGTTACAGATACTGTTTGAGATGCTGTTGGGGATGCTGTTGGAGATCCTGTTACAGATACTGTTTGAGATGCTGTTGGAGATGCTGTTGGAGATCCTGTTACAGATACTGTTTGAGATGCTGTTGGGGATGCTGTTGGAGATACTGTTGGAGATCCTGTTGGAGTTGCTGTTGGAGTTGCTGTAGGAGATGTTGTTGTAGTTTCAGTTGCATTTGCTGTTGGAAAAGAACAATAAATAATTACATTATCATGTATCTTGATTTAGTGACTATATTCATGAGATATTTTCTAATATCCAAAATACCATCCTGAATATTGACCAAAATTAAGGAGCCAGTATAGGTGACTGAAGTATTAGGCACTGTTGCTCCATGGCCCACATGCACATTTTGAATCATCCCGGTCAAAAGCAATAAGAAATACATTTGAACATCTTGATATTGTGAAGGAAAAGTAAATAATTAGAACCACTATCTTAACCTGTTATTCAATTGGGTGGGACATGTATAGTGCAACCTATGCCTAATTGATACTTACGAGCACGAATACTTCCTGAAATAATGTTTAGCATGGTGGAGTTGGCAGTAAGAGCTGTATTCAGAGTGGATTCTGCTTCGATTCCTGACGGAACTGAGACTGTGTTCTCAAACACGAGTGTCATATCAACAACTACGGATCCACTCCTATATTGGACAAGAAAATGTATTGGATTAATTTCAGAGGTTCTTTAACCTCAGACCTTATAGCAATATATGATGAATGCTGAAAATGATTGTTTACCTGAATCTGTTGATGATGGCACGGAGAAATCTTGCAAATTTCTTCTTGTAAATTTTGTTAACCTGCATACAGACACATATTTGGTGAACACAATGCATGCAAACTGCAACACTTCGTCCACAGTATTTCTGACTGACTGTAAGTGGTCGTAAAGTTGGATATTTTCATTATTCCAGAAGAAAATTGATGTTACATAAACTTTTTACCTCAGTTGTTACATTGGGCAATCTTAACACGTCTCATTTGTCTTATATGTATACTGATATGTGTACTTATGTTGAGTTTTACCTCAGATATCACAGTGGCAGCAAGGTTCTGGAATGCTGAAGAGGATGAATCGGACAGATCTGGATTGAACACCTGGTTCAGACTGAATGTCAGACCCAGACTGCCCTCATTTGACGATGGTGGGTCTGTTGAGGCAGTGCTTGCAGTGGAAACTATGGTAGCAGCAGTTGTTGGAGAAACTGTCAAAGCAGCTGTAGACGTGCCTGTTGGGGATGTGGTTGGAGATGCTGTTACAAATGCTGTTGGGGATCCTGTTGGGGATCCTGTTGGAGTAGCTGTTGGAGATGCTGTTGGGGATCCTGTTGGGGTAGCTGTTACAGATGCTGTTGGGGATCCTGTTGGAGATGCTGTTGGGGATCCTGTTGTAGATGCTGTTGGGGATCCTGTTGGAGATGCTGTTGGGGATCCTGTTGTAGATGCTGTTGGGGATCCTGTTGGGGTAACTGTTTCAGATGCTGTTGGGGATCCTGTTGTAGATGCTGTTGGGGATCCTGTTGGAGATGCTGTTGGGGATGCTGTTGGGGATCCTGTTGGGGATCCTGTTGGGGATCCTGTTGGGGTAACTGTTTCAGATGCTGTTGGGGATCCTGTTGTAGATGCTGTTGGGGATCCTGTTGGAGTTGCTGTAGTGGTTTCTGTTGTGGATATTGTAGCAACAGAACAATTATAAGTAAGTAATTAATTACAAATTAGTAATTAATATTAGCATTTATGGAGTCAGCAGGGCTGGCCTACGTATTGTGCCCTGTTGCTTAATAACCCACATGCACATTTTGAATCATCACGGTCAAGACATACATTTTCACATCTTGGCATTATGATGAAAATCTGTAATAGCGATACAAATACATGCCTCTAAGATTATAGTCAATGCCAAAAAACATTTACTTGTAACATTTAAATTTATTTTTAATCACCAATTGAACTATTGTTCATCGACGGCTAGCCGTGCAATGGAAATCGAATCTCTGTAACATAGATGTTGCAAGTCTTTGGGTCCAAGGCAAGACACCTGCTGACCTGAAACTTCAAATATATCTGCTAATCTATATCTCTGATTTATTATTCTGCATTCCCAATTAGTACAACCCATTTGACCTATTTCACGTTTGCAAAGTTGTAAATGAAATTAAAGTTAATGTTATAGAGTTTTGTCAGACTAATAGACAATTTATTTTAAACAATGGGAATGCATTCTTACTTGACGCTGTCACTGATGAAACATTCACTTGAAGAGTGATGTTGTTGTTGGACACAGCCTCTGTCATAGTGATGACCACATCACTGGTCTCAGGGACAGAGCTGATATTGTTAAATACCAGCATCGAATCTACCACAACTGAGCCTTTTCTGGAAAATAAAGACACACGTCATTGAAAAAGTTGACCATTTTAAGGGTTGGATGCTGTTTTAGAATATAGTCAATAACAATTTTTTTAGATAAGGAAGGGTGCTGTTACAAACCTGAAGCCGTTAACCTCAGATTTTCTGAACCTGGATCCATATTTGTTTTTATAGACTTTGTTGAGCTGTGACAATTAGAAACCCATTACGTTACATGTACATACATTATTCTACATACTACAAATATGTAAGCAATGACGGCCATTTAAAATGTATAATGTGAATTGTTTTTATCTGGAAACAGCATGCCTGACTTTGAAGATATGTTTCAAATTATTTAGAAAACACTTACTTGTGTAACAATGTTGATTGCCAGTGTTTGGTACTGTTGAGATGATGGATTTGTCAGGTCTTCTGTGAATTGTTGTTCTAGTTTGAACTCTAACTTGACTTCTGGAAGAGCTGGGGCTGCTGTTGTGCTCATAGTTGGTAGAGCGGTTGCAGCTGAGGTGAATGTCATGGAGCTTAAAGGTGCAGTGACAGGAGATGATGTTAAATTGAGTGAAGGTGATATGGTAGATACATTTGATGGAAAAGACGTCCCATTCAAAGGTAGTGAAGTAGCTGAGATGTTGACCGAAGGTGATGTTGTATAGACAGGAGATGATGTGGGAGATGCATTTGTTGGAAGTGACGTTGTATTTAATGATGTTGAAGTTGCTGAGATGTTTGGTGCAGGTGAGGTTGTACTGAATGAAGGTGATGAGGCAGATACATTTGATGGTGTCATTGTATTCAGGGGTGTTGATGTAGATGAGATGTTGGTCGGAGGTGAGGTTGTATTGAGTGAAGTTGTTGTTTCAGATACATTAATTGGAAGTGACATTGTATTCAAAGATGGTGATGTAGCTGAGATGTTGGGTGGCGTTGAGTTTGGATTGAGTGAAGTTGTTGCGACAGATGCATTTAATGTACGTGATGTAATGAAAGATGATGAAGTAGCTGAGATGTTTGGCGTAGGTGAGGTTATGTTGAGGGAAGGTGATGTGGCAGATATATTTGATTGAGGCGACATTGTATTCAGGGGTGTTGATGTAGCTGAGATGTTGGTCGGAGGTGAGGTTGTATTGAGTGAAGTTGTTGTTTCAGATACATTAATTGGAAGTGACATTGTATTCAAAGATGGTGATGTAGCTGAGATGTTGGGTGGCGTTGAGTTTGGATTGAAAGAAGTTGTTGCGACAGATGCATTTAATGTACGTGATGTAATGAAAGATGATGAAGTAGCTGAGATGTTTGGCATAGGTGAGGTTATGTTGAGGGAAGGTGATGTGGCAGATATATTTGATTGAGGCGACATTGTATTCAGGGGTGTTGATGTAGCTGAGATGTTGACCGCAGGTGAGGTTGTAATAAGTGAAGGTGCTGTGTTTGATACATTTGATTGAGACGACACCGTATTCACAGATGGTGATGTAGCAGATATGTTGGCCAAAGGTGAGGTCATATTGAGTGATGCGGATGTGTCATAAAAGATTGTTGAGGGAAATGTATTTGAAGATGATGATGTAGCTGACCCGTTGAATGGAGATGAGGTAGCAGTGGCAGATGATGTCATAGACCCGGTGGTCAGTGCCATAGTTACAGTTGGTGAATCTTGTGTTGTGGGGGCAACCCCTGTCAGGAGGCAAATGTTTTACACTCAATGACATCATCACATTGTCCTGTCCTTACAGTTCAATTAAGAAAAGCAAGTCCTTATTTCAACATTGAGAGATAAACTTGTTTCTTACATCTCTATGATATTATTCTATAATTGCAAAATGTATTCTGAAAGTTAACTCAGATACATATATATATATACAAAAAAAAACTGAAATGGGTCAAATTGACAACTAACATAACAAAAGGGATATAAATATATATCAAATATATACATATATATATAAACATATATATACAATATATATATACAATATATATAATATATAATATAATATATATGTTATATCCATCATATGGGTCTACTGCTAACCCTGAGATTCAGTCCACTTTCCCAATAGGTCAACGTTACTAGCCTAACCCCCAGTAACTTTTCCCATAGCGTAACACCCTACTGACCCAGCAAATCGCAGCTATAGTATACATATATATATATTAATCGTAATCTTACTTGTCACCACAACTGATGATGTGTTCAGTGGGAGGGAGAAGTTGGAGCTGTTGCTGGACACAGCCTCCACCATAGTGGTAGCCACATCACTGGGCTCAGGAACTGAGCTGATGTTGTTAAACACCAGCACTGTATCTACCACAACTGAGCCTTTTCTGTAAGAAAAATAACACATGACAATGAACAGGGTACCATTTCCTAAGATGGTCTTGGCCTGTTTTTGTTTACCGTAGTATAGTATTGAAAATGGAACCATCTTGAAGAATCGTTGAATAAATCGTTTTTTGTATTATTATATTTCAAAAAAGAATAAAATCACATTTACACACCCCTAATCCTTAACTCATGCCGATTAAGCTGCATCCATATTAGTGTTGTAGACATTGTTACTGTAAAAAAAAACAAAATAAAAAAAGTAACGAAAATAAGAGGCCACCTAAAACTTTCAAAGAAAAATATAAAACATATATTGCAATATAGTATCCTGTCAACCCAATCAGACACTGAGTTCACGCCCAAGTTTATGAATAAACTAAATATAACGTTAACTCACTGCAGTGGTCACTTTATTCGCCAACGATTGGAACTGTGGAGAGGATATGTTCTTCAGATCCTCTGAGAATTGTTGTTCCAGTTTGAACTCTAACTTGACTTCTGGAACAGCTGGGGCTGCTGTTGTGATTGTGGTTGCTGCAGCGGTGGCAGCTGAGGTGAATGTCATGGAGCTTGAAGGTGCAGTGACAGGAGATGAAGTTACATTGAGTGAAGGTGATATGGTAGATCCATTTGATGGAAAAGACGTCCCATTCAAAGGTAGTGAAGTAGCTGAGATGTTGACTGAAGGTAATGTTGTATTGACAGGAGATGATGCGGCAAATCATTTTGAAGTGACGTTTATTAATATGTTAGTTGCTGATGTTTGTCAGTAGTATTACTGAATGAAGTATGCACAATACATTTGTATGTCGTCATTTATCGGTTTTAATTAGATATATGTTCGATCTTGTATATAATTGTTGTTCAGATACATAATTGAATACATATATACAAAGATGCGTGATGTACTAATGTTGGATCGTTGAGTTTATTGATTAATTGTTCGGCAATGCATTAATTGTACGTATTAAAAAAAAATATAAGTAGTGAATTGTTTCAATAGTTATTGAGAAGTAGTTGCCAATATATTATGACGACATTTATCAGGCGTATTCTCTCTATTTGACCGCACTATTGTAATAACGTGAACCTCTGATTTATATACATTTGATTAACACACCTATTCACAGATGGTATTAGCAACTATTTAAGATACATTATTGGGAGTATCGAGTGTTCATAGAAGAAGGAAATGTATTTGAAGATATATGTACGAACCCGTTTAAGAGATGAGTACCACGGTGCATATATTCATTAGACCGTGGTCGTAGGCCATATTACATTGTATCTGTTTGGGCAACCCCGTCCAAGCATAATGTTTACACTCCAAAATACGATCATCACATTGCCGTCCTACATCTCAATTAAGAAAAAGCAAGTCCTTATTACACAAAACTGTTTCTTACCCATCTCATGATATTATTCTATAATTGGCAAAATGTATTCTCAAATTAAACTCCCAGATACATATATATATATATAATATAAATATAATAATATATATATATAATATTTAATTATATCTAATATATTATCTAGTACTCATCTATATAAATAAATATACATATATATATATTATATCCATTCATTGTCTACTGCTAATCCCAGGCAGGGATTGCAGTGCCGCCTGTTCCCATTAGGGGTCACGGGTGACTGGACCGTAACCCAGTAACTTCGGGCCATACGGCTAACCCGACTGGACCAGCAATCCAGGCTAATATATAAATATATGTATATAATCTAATCTTACTTGTCACCACAACTGATGATGTGTTCAGTGGGAGGGAGAAGTTGGAGCTGTTGCTGGACACAGCCTCCACCATAGTGGTAGCCACATCACTGGGCTCAGGAACTGAGCTGATGTTGTTAAACACCAGCACTGTATCTACCACAACTGAGCCTTTTCTGTAAGAAAAATAACACATGACAATGAACAGGGTACCATTTCCTAAGATGGTCTTGGCCTGTTTTTGTTTACCGTAGTATAGTATTGAAAATGGAACCATCTTGAAGAATCGTTGAATAAATCGTTTTTTGTATTATTATATTTCAAAAAGAATAAAATTCACATTTACACACCTGAAGCCTTGAACTTCAGTGCGATTGAAGCTGGATCCATATTTATTCTTGTAGACATTGTTGAGCTGTGTAAAAAAAAGACAAATAAAATGTACACTGAGATATTAAGAGGCGACCTATGAAACTCTTCAAGAGGAAAAATATTAAAACATATATTGCAATGATAGTATCCTGGTCAACCAATCAGAACACTGAGTTCACGCCCAAGTTTATGAATAAACTAAATATAACGTTAACTCACTGCAGTTCCACTTATTCGCCAACGAATAACTTTGGGAAGGATATGTTCTTCATATCCTCTCGGAGAATTGTTTTCCAGTTAACTCTTACTGACTTCTGGAACAGCTGCTCCTGTTTATGTCGTTCGTGCACGTTACTGATTTTGAATTCATCTTGAAGTCAACCAAATGAATTACATGATAAGATATGTAATCCATTTGATAAAAGACTCCCCATTCAAAAGTAGTGAATACTAATTTACTGAATAATGTGTATACAGGAATATCGGAATGCATTTTTGCAATACCCGTTATATTTAATTGAGTTAAGTTCTGAGGATTTGTGCATTAGTTTACTGAATGAATCATAGCAAACATTTATGGTTCTGTATTCAGGTGTTTGATGTAGATGAGATGTTGTCCGAGTGCAGGTTTATTGCATGGAATTGCTTCAAACATTAATTGGAAGTGAATTAGTATTCAAAAGATGTATTACTAGATTGTGCGTTGAGTTTGGATTGAGTGAAGTTGTTGCGGCAGATGCATTTAATGTACGTGATGTAATGAAAGATGATGAAGTAGCTGAGATGTTTGGCATAGGTGAGGTTATGTTGAGGGAAGGTGATGTGGCAGATATATTTGATTGAGGCGACATTGTATTCAGTGGTGTTGATGTAGCTGAGATGTTGACCGCAGGTGAGGTTGTAATAAGTGAAGGTGCTGTGTTTGATACATTTGATTGAGACGACACCGTATTCACAGATGGTGATGTAGCAGATATGTTGGCCAAAGGTGAGGTCATATTGAGTGATGCGGATGTGTCATAAAAGATTGTTGAGGGAAATGTATTTGAAGATGATGATGTAGCTGACCCGTTGAATGGAGATGAGGTAGCAGTGGCAGATGATGTCATAGACCCGGTGGTCAGTGCCATAGTTACAGTTGGTGAATCTTGTGTTGTGGGGGCAACCCCTGTCAGGAGGCAAATGTTTTACACTCAATGACATCATCACATTGTCCTGTCCTTACAGTTCAATTAAGAAAAGCAAGTCCTTATTTCAACATTGAGAGATAAACTTGTTTCTTACATCTCTATGATATTATTCTATAATTGCAAAATGTATTCTGAAAGTTAACTCAGATACATATATATATATATAATATAATATATAATAATATATTAAATATTCATTTATATTTAATTATAGTAATATATATATTATCTATTATATGTATATATTTATATAATATATATATATACTATATGATATATGATATTATATCCATTAATTTTCTACTGCTGATTCCTGGGAGGGATTGCAGTGCCGTTTGTTCCCATTTTGGGGTCACTGGTGACTGGAGCTTAACCCAGTAGCTTTCGGGCCATAGGCGGGGTACACCCTGGACTGGGACCAGCAAGTCGCAGGGCTAATATATACATATATATATATTAATCGTAATCTTACTTGTCACCACAACTGATGATGTGTTCAGTGGGAGGGAGAAGTTGGAGCTGTTGCTGGACACAGCCTCCACCATAGTGGTAGCCACATCACTGGGCTCAGGAACTGAGCTGATGTTGTTAAACACCAGCACTGTATCTACCACAACTGAGCCTTTTCTGTAAGAAAAATAACACATGACAATGAACAGGGTACCATTTCCTAAGATGGTCTTGGCCTGTTTTTGTTTACCGTAGTATAGTATTGAAAATGGAACCATCTTGAAGAATCGTTGAATAAATCGTTTTTTGTATTATTATATTTCAAAAAGAATAAAATTCACATTTACACACCTGAAGCCTTGAACTTCAGTGCGATTGAAGCTGGATCCATATTTATTCTTGTAGACATTGTTGAGCTGTGTAAAAAAAAGACAAATAAAATGTACACTGAGATATTAAGAGGCGACCTATGAAACTCTTCAAGAGGAAAAATATTAAAACATATATTGCAATGATAGTATCCTGGTCAACCAATCAGAACACTGAGTTCACGCCCAAGTTTATGAATAAACTAAATATAACGTTAACTCACTGCAGTGGTCACTTTATTCGCCAACGATTGGAACTGTGGAGAGGATATGTTCTTCAGATCCTCTGAGAATTGTTGTTCCAGTTTGAACTCTAACTTGACTTCTGGAACAGCTGGGGCTGCTGTTGTGATTGTGGTTGCTGCAGCGGTGGTAGCTGAGGTGAATGTCATGGAGCTTGAAGGTGCAGTGACAGGAGATGAAGTTACATTGAGTGAAGGTGATATGGTAGATCCATTTGATGGAAAAGACGTCCCATTCAAAGGTAGTGAAGTAGCTGAGATGTTGACTGAAGGTAATGTTGTATTGACAGGAGATGATGCGGGAGATGCATTTGTTGGAAGTGACGTTGTATTTAATGATGTTGAAGTTGCTGAGATGTTTGGTGCAGGTGAGGTTGTACTGAATGAAGGTGATGAGGCAGATACATTTGATGGTGTCATTGTATTCAGGGGTGTTGATGTAGATGAGATGTTGGTCGGAGGTGAGGTTGTATTGAGTGAAGTTGTTGTTTCAGATACATTAATTGGAAGTGACATTGTATTCAAAGATGGTGATGTAGCTGAGATGTTGGGTGGCGTTGAGTTTGGATTGAGTGAAGTTGTTGCGGCAGATGCATTTAATGTACGTGATGTAATGAAAGATGATGAAGTAGCTGAGATGTTTGGCATAGGTGAGGTTATGTTGAGGGAAGGTGATGTGGCAGATATATTTGATTGAGGCGACATTGTATTCAGGGGTGTTGATGTAGCTGAGATGTTGACCGCAGGTGAGGTTGTAATAAGTGAAGGTGCTGTGTTTGATACATTTGATTGAGACGACACCGTATTCACAGATGGTGATGTAGCAGATATGTTGGCCAAAGGTGAGGTCATATTGAGTGATGCGGATGTGTCATAAAAGATTGTTGAGGGAAATGTATTTGAAGATGATGATGTAGCTGACCCGTTGAATGGAGATGAGGTAGCAGTGGCAGATGATGTCATAGACCCGGTGGTCAGTGCCATAGTTACAGTTGGTGAATCTTGTGTTGTGGGGGCAACCCCTGTCAGGAGGCAAATGTTTTACACTCAATGACATCATCACATTGTCCTGTCCTTACAGTTCAATTAAGAAAAGCAAGTCCTTATTTCAACATTGAGAGATAAACTTGTTTCTTACATCTCTATGATATTATTCTATAATTGCAAAATGTATTCTGAAAGTTAACTCAGAAAATATATATATATATATATATACTATATACATATTATATATATATTCTTTTATTATTATATTATATATATATAATCTATATATATTGTATATATTATATAATATATATATATATATATATATATATATATTATATCCATTCATTGTCTACTGCTAATCCCTGGGAGGGATTGCAGTGCCACTTGTTCCCAATATGGGGTCACGGGTTACTGGAGCCTAACCCAGTAGCTTTCGGGCCATAGGCGGGGTACACCCTGGACTGGGACCAGCAAGTCGCAGGGCTAATATATACATATATATATATTAATCGTAATCTTACTTGTCACCACAACTGATGATGTGTTCAGTGGGAGGGAGAAGTTGGAGCTGTTGCTGGACACAGCCTCCACCATAGTGGTAGCCACATCACTGGGCTCAGGAACTGAGCTGATGTTGTTAAACACCAGCACTGTATCTACCACAACTGAGCCTTTTCTGTAAGAAAAATAACACATGACAATGAACAGGGTACCATTTCCTAAGATGGTCTTGGCCTGTTTTTGTTTACCGTAGTATAGTATTGAAAATGGAACCATCTTGAAGAATCGTTGAATAAATCGTTTTTTGTATTATTATATTTCAAAAAGAATAAAATTCACATTTACACACCTGAAGCCTTGAACTTCAGTGCGATTGAAGCTGGATCCATATTTATTCTTGTAGACATTGTTGAGCTGTGTAAAAAAAAGACAAATAAAATGTACACTGAGATATTAAGAGGCGACCTATGAAACTCTTCAAGAGGAAAAATATTAAAACATATATTGCAATGATAGTATCCTGGTCAACCAATCAGAACACTGAGTTCACGCCCAAGTTTATGAATAAACTAAATATAACGTTAACTCACTGCAGTGGTCACTTTATTCGCCAACGATTGGAACTGTGGAGAGGATATGTTCTTCAGATCCTCTGAGAATTGTTGTTCCAGTTTGAACTCTAACTTGACTTCTGGAACAGCTGGGGCTGCTGTTGTGATTGTGGTTGCTGCAGCGGTGGCAGCTGAGGTGAATGTCATGGAGCTTGAAGGTGCAGTGACAGGAGATGAAGTTACATTGAGTGAAGGTGATATGGTAGATCCATTTGATGGAAAAGACGTCCCATTCAAAGGTAGTGAAGTAGCTGAGATGTTGACTGAAGGTAATGTTGTATTGACAGGAGATGATGCGGGAGATGCATTTGTTGGAAGTGACGTTGTATTTAATGATGTTGAAGTTGCTGAGATGTTTGGTGCAGGTGAGGTTGTACTGAATGAAGGTGATGAGGCAGATACATTTGATGGTGTCATTGTATTCAGGGGTGTTGATGTAGATGAGATGTTGGTCGGAGGTGAGGTTGTATTGAGTGAAGTTGTTGTTTCAGATACATTAATTGGAAGTGACATTGTATTCAAAGATGGTGATGTAGCTGAGATGTTGGGTGGCGTTGAGTTTGGATTGAGTGAAGTTGGTGCGACAGATGCATTTAATGTACGTGATGTAATCGAAGATGATGAGGTAGCTGAGATGTTTGGCGTAGGTGAGGTTATGTTGAGGGAAGGTGATGTGGCAGATACATTTGATTGAGGCGACATTGTATTCAGGGGTGTTGATGTAGATGAGATGTTGGTCGGAGGTGAGGTTGTATTGAGTGAAGTTGTTGTTTCAGATACATTAATTGGAAGTGACATTGTATTCAAAGATGGTGATGTAGCTGAGATGTTGGGTGGCGTTGAGTTTGGATTGAGTGAAGTTGTTGCGGCAGATGCATTTAATGTACGTGATGTAATGAAAGATGATGAAGTAGCTGAGATGTTTGGCGTAGGTGAGGTTATGTTAAGGGAAGGTGATGTGGCAGATATATTTGATTGAGGCGACATTGTATTCAGGGGTGTTGATGTAGATGAGATGTTGGTCGGAGGTGAGGTTGTATTGAGTGAAGTTGTTGTTTCAGATACATTAATTGGAAGTGACATTGTATTCAAAGATGGTGATGTAGCTGAGATGTTGGGTGGCGTTGAGTTTGGATTGAGTGAAGTTGGTGCGACAGATGCATTTAATGTACGTGATGTAATCGAAGATGATGAGGTAGCTGAGATGTTTGGCGTAGGTGAGGTTATGTTGAGGGAAGGTGATGTGGCAGATACATTTGATTGAGGCGACATTGTATTCAGGGGTGTTGATGTAGATGAGATGTTGGTCGGAGGTGAGGTTGTATTGAGTGAAGTTGTTGTTTCAGATACATTAATTGGAAGTGACATTGTATTCAAAGATGGTGATGTAGCTGAGATGTTGGGTGGCGTTGAGTTTGGATTGAGTGAAGTTGTTGCGGCAGATGCATTTAATGTACGTGATGTAATGAAAGATGATGAAGTAGCTGAGATGTTTGGCGTAGGTGAGGTTATGTTAAGGGAAGGTGATGTGGCAGATATATTTGATTGAGGCGACATTGTATTCAGGGGTGTTGATGTAGATGAGATGTTGGTCGGAGGTGAGGTTGTATTGAGTGAAGTTGTTGTTTCAGATACATTAATTGGAAGTGACATTGTATTCAAAGATGGTGATGTAGCTGAGATGTTGGGTGGCGTTGAGTTTGGATTGAAAGAAGTTGTTGCGACAGATGCATTTAATGTACGTGATGTAATGAAAGATGATGAAGTAGCTGAGATGTTTGGCATAGGTGAGGTTATGTTGAGGGAAGGTGATGTGGCAGATACATTTGATTGAGGCGACATTGTATTCAGGGGTGTTGATGTGGATGAGATGTTGGTCGGAGGTGAGGTTGTATTGAGTGAAGTTGTTGTTTCAGATACATTAATTGGAAGTGACATTGTATTCAAAGATGGTGATGTAGCTGAGATGTTGGGTGGCGTTGAGTTTGGATTGAGTGAAGTTGTTGCGACAGATGCATTTAATGTACGTGATGTAATGAAAGATGATGAAGTAGCTGAGATGTTTGGCGTAGGTGAGGTTATGTTGAGGGAAGGTGATGTGGCAGATATATTTGATTGAGGCGACATTGTATTCAGGGGTGTTGATGTAGCTGAGATGTTGACCGCAGGTGAGGTTGTAATAAGTGAAGGTGCTGTGTTTGATACATTTGATTGAGACGACACCGTATTCACAGATGGTGATGTAGCAGATATGTTGGCCAAAGGTGAGGTCATATTGAGTGATGCGGATGTGTCATAAAAGATTGTTGAGGGAAATGTATTTGAAGATGGTGATGTAGCTGACCCGTTGAATGGAGATGAGGTAGCAGTGGCAGATGATGTCATAGACCCGGTGGTCAGTGCCATAGTTACAGTTGGTGAATCTTGTGTTGTGGGGGCAACCCCTGTCAGGAGGCAAATGTTTTACACTCAATGACATCATCACATTGTCCTGTCCTTACAGTTCAATTAAGAAAAGCAAGTCCTTATTTCAACATTGAGAGATAAACTTGTTTCTTACATCAGATTCATGCATCAAATGCCTTTTTAGTTAACGATTAAGCTTGTCATTGGGTTGTGTAGTAACATTTTAAGAATCCATCAGAGATCCACAACATACAGAAGAGAAAGGTTTGCCCAAAGAAGCTTGGCTGTAAATGTATACACTAGAATACACTCCTCCATTAGTATATTTTTTTTACAAAGAAATGTTACCTATGCAAAATGCCATACAATGTCTTATATATATTTTGGACATTTATTTAATCAAGTTTTTCCTTTTATCCAGTTTGTACTTTTAACAAAGTATTTTCATACATACAGCAAATATCTGGATGTTAATGATGAAATTGTGTCATATAGGGGCATTCATATACCAATTACCTGCTGTTGTGTTAGATGTTGATGGTGATTCTGTGGTACTTGTTGCTGACGTTCTAGCTAGCGCTTTAAAGAGATAAAACAAGGTTTAGGGCATTTAAATACAGCCACAATGTATGATTTAAACCTTGATATCTTGATTACTAGTTTGATTTTTAAAACGTGTATTACAAATGTAATATGCATTACATATGTATAGCATTTATTATTATTAAGTACAGCTTAAATGCAAATACATTCCAAAATATATTCTAGACACAGCCACACACAAAGACATACACAAACAGACCTGTTAACAGGAGAAGGATAATGAGAGGTTCCATCCTCTCCACCAAGTTCCCTCTGGTCTCTGTTGACATATACATCATCAGAACAATCATGTTTTCAAAATCAACACCTTAATTAACCTGGATTTATAACCCCAGTAAAACTACAATTTTAGGTTTGTATTTGTGACACCTTTACCTGACCTATGCTCCCTTAGTATCACTCTCCCAGTGTGGATGACACAGGACAGTTAAACGAGAAATTCAAGTACTACAGGAAAGTATATGTATCTCTCAAGTCTGTTTACTGGATGCAGCACCTTTCAACTCTAAAGCAGAATGACCCACAATTAATTAATTTTCAGTTTACACCCTCATCTTCAGATATCTGTTTTTTAACAACTCTTACTCCTTGTTTTCTTGCTCTTAATCCTTCTTCCTTGGCTTTTCACAATTAGAGTGAGGCTAGGGTCCACCAAAAAAACAATAAAACGTTCTTGCAACTGTACCTTTCTTCTTGACATAACCGACAGCATTGGTAATAGAACTGATGGTGAGATCATATACAAATGCTAAAATATATGCAAGGCAAAAATAAAATACTAGAGAGAAATATTAGAGAAATAGAGACAACAATGAATATTACTGAAACCCATATATCTGGTATTACAGAAATATATCACCATGGTCTGTGGTACCTTTTCTGCATTGTCACATTTTTTACATTGAGCATTTTCAATTAGACATATTCCGTCCACTGCTACCTCTTTCACTACCAATGTCTCTAATTGTATACAAAGATTTCTGTACATTGTGTACCTTTCTACTGCCAATGTACCATAAATCTGAGTCTGCAAACATCACACAGAAAAGAGATAAAAACTGGTTGTGGTACTTGTATGGCATGTTCTCTGAGCTGACCAAACCTGCTTTGAAACTGATAAGTCACTACTAGGATGGCTTTTTTAACAGATTGCATCAGTTAAATTTAACAATGCCCTAAGAATTTAGATTTTCTTTTCCTTCAAATTCCAATCTACAAAAAAATAGCACATTCCAATTGGAAAATATGTTCAGCACGGCATTGATAGTGAATTAGTCAGCAAATGTATGTAATCGTATCTTTCCCACAAATATGCAATAAATATTAGATATAAATTGTCCATATGCTGAATAAAAGTTGTTTGCAATGAAAATGTTGCTAACTTTGACTCAAGTCAATTCACTCAACAATTCCCACTTTGAAATATGAGGAAAACATAAAAGTGAATTATTATACTTGCTGTATATTATAGTATATAGTTAAACTGCTTCAAAGTCTTAAATAAAGAGGTGTTTGGACATTAATTTGAACTTCTAATATAACACAATTAAATAACAGTTGCTTTGTCAAATTTTGAGAAGAATAAATGGTATAAAAGCAACAAAAATGGAAGGAGAGTTTACTTAATATAACTAAATGTAACACCTGTTTCTTGGCACAGTCTGAATAATTTCTCAACTGAAAGACATCATTCATCAATCAGCTTGAACTGCAAATATTTGAGTTTGCACATATCAATTTGACAATACAATAATTTATGTGAAGGCGGGTTAGCCTCACTTCCACTAATATTTGATGATACCACCCCTCGAGTCAATTTTCAATTACAGTCTTTCTGTAGTTAAAAATAATATATTAAAAACATATACACATACATGTATTTATGTATATATAATAATATAATAATTTTTTACAAAATATTATCATCCCGTTACAACACACATACAGGTAATTTATCAAATGAAAATGCTCAAATAAGAAATGTTATCCAGGTTTCAACTAAATGTAGTATCATTGAATTGCCTTATAGAATTGTTTCTTACCTGAGAATAAAGTCTGTCTATGTGTGTTCAGTGTCAGCGTCCAGTGACAAAATTGATGTACAATGAAAGTGCTCTGAGAACTACTCTTCAGCCTCTGATAATCTGAAGTAAGAGAAATGTTCTGTGTGAGGGGCTTTTGAATGGCATGAAAGAGTAGCATGTTTGGTATCCATCTAGTTAAAGTCATTTTCCTAACTTGTTAAACTTGTTCCTGTGACTATTGGTAGAACATTCATGTGTCCCTTTGTGGTATTAGTCCTGCAGTCACAATGTGCAAGGGAGCAGAGGGGTGTGTTGTGGGTTACAAAAGTGTGTTGGATGCAGGAGAGTAGAATGATGACAGAGCAGAGATAAAGAGAAAGTATCCTAGCTTGTATCAGGCTTGCATTATCCTTGATTTTAGTTGATCTCAGACCCAGTTTTTTATCATTTAAACTAAACCCCTGCAGTCCTACTGCTGTAGGAAAGATCACTTAATATTTGTGTGCTGCCCTTAAGGGCAGTATGCATGCAATTTAGTCACTTTTAATCAGCTGTCTAGCATCAACTACTTGGTGCATTGTGTGATGCATAAGTAAAAACAATCATGATTCAGGAAAAAGGGGCACATTGTTGATTTAAGTCACCATTTACTTTTGAGTTGTGTAATTAAATGTGCCATTATGTGTGTCAAGGAAATAGTAAGGAATGCAAACCAACAGTCCCCCATTGTTCTTGGTGTCTCACACTCTCACCGATCCTTTACATCACTCAATACAAGGTAGGATAAAGAATGTTTAATTTGACAAACATCTTCAAACCTCTGTTTTCACAGTAAGCCATAACTGACACAACTGAGTCCCGAAATACAATAAGTGTATCTATAAAAAGCACAATGTTGTTTTTACACAGTATAGGCTGGAAGTTTTCTTAACAGCAAATGTCAGGGCACAAGAAACAAAGATGAAAGATGTCCATATAATTGTGCAACATGTGAAACTATGTAGGAATGACAGTGAAACACATCCATGATGATACCCCTGGATAAAGTTATTTCAGCCAGAGGATTTTGTTTATTGTATTTTCATCTACCTTCATTATGTTCCAGATATGTTTGCACTTTCCTGCCACAGTAAATTCTGTGCTTGTATATCTTGCATGGTGAATAAAACTGATTCTGATTGTTGATGTGGCACATCATCAGCTGACAAAGGACCATGCAATCAACTGTAGATACAATTAAACCTAAACAGGTTTTCCTTTAAGGCAACTGCATGCATTCACCGGCCAGTACACACATCCTAACTCATCACGAGATGTCTCCATATTGTGTGACTTTTCACAATCTGAAGCTCCTCCATGCTATTTTTGTGTATTCTTCCCACATAACAGAGGTATAAGTATATTTTTAAATATGGGTAGAACAGATTTTTTTAATAACTGAGAATACAGTGTTTAAATGGGATTTTCTAAAGAAAACTGGGTATGACATGACCCAGCCATGTATGAATTCCACACCCCTGCTAAAGAATGTTGCTAAAGAAAGCAAACCGTGTGTGTGCAATAAATGTCTAAAATATTTAAGTCTTTATTAACAAGAGGAACAGTTGACCACAGACCCAACCATTTTTAGCACACAAATACGTACCTATAATAATGTGCAGGTCAGATCAGACATGGAGAGTGTCCTAAAGACACTGTCTCACACATTTGTTACATCAGACAGGAATACAAAACCATCTGGCTATGTATCAGATGATTAGTCAGCGTGTCCTGAATGGCAGTACCTCACCAGCTTCTGACCAACTCGGCTTTACTGACTATGTTTTTTGTGAAAACGAATATCGAAATTTGTTCTCTAACTATGATCTCATGCTTTTGCTTAAACAACTATCTCTGAAAGGCTGGGGATTCCTCGCTGAATTGTTTCTCCCAATGTTCCTACATTTTTTTCAATCTTCAGTTCTAGGTTCTGAGTTTTTAAAGTCTTTTGTTAGGGTTCAGGTTGGGTTTTGATGTTTATTTGTGAGCCTCTGTAAATCCTTGTGGCATTGTTTGTTAAAAGAGCAACATGGTTTCCCTGTCCACTAGGAACCACAGATTTGTTATTCATGTTCTATGATCCCTGTTATTGTACATACTTGTACATATTGTACATCTGCTTGCTCCAAGGCTGATATTTGTTCTGCTAAGCTACACCTACAGTTGAACCTTCAATGAGATGTTGTAATTGTCTGCATGTCAGGTAAAGGGTGGAGCAATTCCTGGACCCAGAAAAAACTAAGCTATTTTGTGCATGTAGTCAAAGTATTCTGACACGTTCCCTGTCAGCACAACAGTGAATTATACAACCAAGACAGACAACTAAAATCTTAACAGATGGTTTTATAGCCTTGCCCTGATTGCTCATAGGTTGTGTTACAATTTATTGTTGTCTATAATTTTGACACACAGAATAATATAAATGTTCAAATGCTCTATTATTCTCATCATTTAAATATCTTAAGATGAGACATAACCATAGGCTGCTATGACATTGACAGTGGTCTCACTTTTCAACACCACACAGAGCAGATTCAATTTTCTAAAATGGCAGAGGCCACTTAAAATACTGCAGCCATTGTGCCACATAATTTAATTTTCCTATTTTAATATCGCATTGTTCATTATGAACAACAAAATGTGATTATTGCAATTTCAATATAAACAAAACATTTACAAAAAATCAATTGAACTGAACTAAACTGACCTTAATTCTTTAACTTCTCAATTTTTATGGATGAAAAGTTGGCCAGCTATGAGAAGGACATTATTAAGTGGATGCTTTATTTGTGTACAGATCAGGGAATTTTGTAACATGAACGAATATGTTTGCTGATGGAAAAACATTAAATCAACTGACCAATGTTATCACCAGTTGCATTATGGGCATGGCCTCTGTACTGTGTCCTGCAAGTTCAGGAATATGTGTATGTGTCTGTCTGCCACTGATTCTAGGAAGATACTTCTCAATCAGTGGCTTCATCACAGGCACTATACAGGGTCTGTAACTTGATGGTTCAGGCCTGGTCCTTGGTTGGTTGTGGGTGTCGAAACAAACCACATCAGTATACGATAAGAACATTGTTCCTACACTTTAGTCTCCTTGTCTTTACAGTAAGGTGACTAACAGCCAGCATATAAGGAAGCCAACCTCTGCACCACTAGCAGTACATTCAGCAGTGTGGCAGCCATTGCTACATTTTTGTGTCTGGGAGGACTTGCTGAAAAAGTAGTGTCAGTTTCTGACATATCAAAGAGACAGGATGCAAAATATTTCAGTGTGTGTTTTCTCAATATAATTAACAGTTGTCACAATGTAAAATATTTTTTTTTGCCTTAATAATTAAGGCGAGCCTTATATAATAATAATTTTAAAAGCCAGAAACTTTCAAATTACACATGGCGAACAACTATTTAGTACATTTTGCTAACCTCTTGACATGCATTAAACCAATAGGAATTGTAATGTGCCAATGATAAAAATTAATTGGAAAGCTATTCAAGTTTTCCTGAGTTGTTTTGGTTAACACATTTTTGGAAAAAAAGACTTAAGAAAACACATTCTTCTACTGGTTATATAGCAGAAATACTACCTGGAATACCTTTCAGGTCATTAAGCTGAGTAGTTCTCTACTTGGTAATTATGAATTTGGTTTACACACTGACATTGAAAATTTACCGCTTGTAACATATCTTATTTGCTGAATATTACATACAGAATATTGCATGGTCTATTTATTGATTGATTTGTGTGTCAAACAGAGAGTTCCTCTGTGGCATTGCTTGTAAAAAGGGCTATACACATACACCACTGCATAAATCAGAGTAAGGGGCAACCGTGGAATGGAAATGGTAACCCTGTCACATGAGCCTTAGAGCTCCTGGAAAATCCAAAACACCTGAACTACACAACTGTCTGACTCATTGTATGAAACTCCCTGCCTGACGAGTCACATTCCTTACATATCCCAAATTGCGAGCTGAGTCTGTCAGTCATCAGATCAGACCTGGTTCATCAGCATCCCATTACAAGTATTGTTCAAGGCCCAGTAGAGCGCGCTCTTCTCTCTTCTCCAACTGTGATATGGCACACAGATTCAGCAGGTGGGTGGCATGCAGAGACAATGGAGATAAAGATACAAAAATGAAGAAAGAGAGAGATGGAGGTGTGGTTTCCCATAGAGAGAACAGGTTGGTGTTCCTCATACAGTAAGTAATTGAAATGTTGCCAGCACTATTCTTGTCACCAGACCAGAATTAACAGATGCTGAATAAAATACAATCACCGCTCTAGTTTACAGTCAGGCAGTGGCTTGGATCAGTTAAACGTACTAGTGTGAATTTTTTGTCTAATCTAATTCCTATGTGACAGGTTAGGGTAAGGGTAAGAATTAGCCACTTATAAATTATTACTATCCTTTACTGCAGTCAAGATTGAGATACTAAAAGCCTTGTCATGTCATAAGTCTATATATCTATATTTGTGGCTGTTGCTTTATTTTATTATTAATCCACAGAGTAATTAGGGTAAGGAATCTTGTAATAAATGCTTATCCTTGTTTCCATTGTATATGACCGGCAAATCGTAGTGTGATTATTTTGAATTATTCTTTTTTGACCATTCATTGATAACTATAGTTATGGAAATAAGTCTGACTTAGGTTTAGGGTCAGTCTGTCCCTAGCATTAGAGTGCAACATATATACAACATTTGAAAGGAAGCAAATGAAGTATAAATGGGAATGGTGGTGGGTGGGAGAAGGACACATAACATTACAACTTGCGGGCGGGAGGTTACTGTTCCAATGATATTGGTCATCATTGATCATGGCAATGTCGGTGTTGACTGTACATTAGGCTGACCTGTTTTGTTTTATTAACACTTACAGCATGTGACATTACTTGTTAACTTACCTGTGTCAGGGCATCAAGAACCACAAGGCAAACTCATTTGGTCACACCCAGAAAGCTCGTAGCATTTAGCAGAAAGCTAAAGGCATGTGCCTCTGCCAGTTTTAAACACCTTGTGACAGCTGTGCTAAAGGGCATGCTGTTAAACTGCCTCGCAAGCGGGAAGGGGACGGTCTGCCATTGAAATTCACATAATTCCTTTAACTGTTAAACGCCACCACTTTAACCCTCAGGCTTCTACCTGAGTGCATGCAGATGGAGCGTGATCAGACAGCATCAGCCAATCCCAAATCACCATGCTCATGTGCTGCATGCACGTAAAAGGTCAACATTCTTTGACAACAAAGGAGGATTCACTGATGCACCTGTAAAAATAGTTTGTTGAATTTGATAACGTGTTCTGTTTATGGTATAAGTTAGTTTGAGGCCAAACATCAAGTTTCTTTGTCATGCTTTTTGTCAGTATGCATATGTCATGCATAATGGTAAACCAGTAGAATCTAAATAAAAGACTAAATAGAATGACTAAATGTGGCTTTGTGAATATGATATTTCTCTAAAATGATCAGTAGATATCAATTATGTATATTTCTGTGTGTTTTTTAAACTCTTGTTATCAAGGAAAGCAAACAGTAAATATTTTAAGTTATGTATCGGGATAGATCTGTCCAGAAAGTGATGTAATTGGGACATTGCCAGAACAGATGTACTTTTGTTTCTGGACATATTCCGCAAAAAGAACAGTTGACAAATATGTCAAACTTAAACCTAAGGAGATCATGTTTAGCAGGATAATACTTATGTATGATTTTAAAAGTGACTTCTCTTTATTCGTAAGGAGGTATTTGTAAGGAAGGTTCCATACATTTCCCCAATTCAGGTTGTCAACAAAGTTAGACCAGTGGGGAACAACATTAGGTGTGCTGGTGACATCTCTCTGGAATAAAAAGCAGATATTACAATTATTATTCCTCATTGTGATTGTGAAACCTAATTTACCAATTGAGGTCAATTTGAGGTCCAGATCTGGTGGGCCATCTGGTTTTCCAGACCCCCTTGAGAGAGTTAAAATACCAGATTGGATGGCATCCATAGCAATTGCAAACTCTCTTGGGGTGATTGGAATGCCAAAAGTGTTAAGGAATTCAGAATAATTTAGCAATGATCCACTATAATGTATTAGTTGGGACATTAGAATTGTTATTTTTGAACCGAGTTGTATTTTTTTAAGGATTTATTCTTGAATTTAATAAAACGATTATTCCTGAAGCACCTATGTGGGGAGAATTTATGTTTGTGAATTAATGACCATGCTTAGAGCATTTGTTTATGGAATTTAGATCAAAATCAAAAGGGACTTTTTCTATTTTATATATGGCCACCTCTGCAGGACATAACCGAAATACCTCACCTGACACATCGTCATATAAATGTAAAATGTTTGGGTTCGTTTTTGGCCGTCAACGAGTCTCATCTCATTGGCGCGTAATTCTTTCTGCGTTTTAACCCTTGTGGGGTCTTCTGATTTTTGTAACTTGCCCAATTTATTGGGTCTGATGAAACCACAACGTTATCGGCATTTTAAAACTCTTGGCTGTTAATAACAAACACCCACTTTGCACTTGGCTAGGGTTTAGTGTGGGAAAATAGTTCCACAAAATATATCCAAATGCCTTGCAATAACCTTGTCTAGCCTTAAGATAAAGTCTAATCTTCTAAATGCGTCGCTGAATTCCCTTGATACATCACTAGATTGAAAGTTAATGTAACAGGTGTCGTTTCTGTTCTCAAGTCCTGATTTGGTTGGAATGTCATAGATGTGACTGAAAAAACAACAGAGCAGACAATATCAGTACGTAACAACTCATTGTGAAAGAAGGACATGAGTCATATTTCTAAACTTGGCTCAAAGATGTTAACATCAACATCAATGA
Organism: Plecoglossus altivelis; assembly: GCA_036571765.1. Taxonomy (NCBI): domain Eukaryota; kingdom Metazoa; phylum Chordata; class Actinopteri; order Osmeriformes; family Plecoglossidae; genus Plecoglossus; species Plecoglossus altivelis. Next base: position 8,434,155 of record BROE01000012.1, read on the forward strand.
TCTTAAAACACCAAGTATATCAGTGCTCCATGACGTCATTCAGAAAGTCTTCTTTTAAATGGGTGTGGTTGGTTTACAGTGACGATCCTGGACAATGGTAAAGTGAACGTGAAAGACGTGCTTTTAGAGCTAGGCGAGACTTTTCCATTGTCCAGATAAAAAAGTCTAGACATGAATCATTGAATCCTTTATTATCTGTGCCTTCTTAGTGCTTTCCTATGCTTCACATGTATTTGCTTGTTATGTAACACTGGGATTTTCGGAGTAAAGATATCTCCACTGTTGCAAGACTTATTGTTTAGCATGTGCTGAACGATAAATGTGTAGTATTTAGAAGATTGAACAACACGAAATAAAACAAAACTTTTATTGCTTTTGGTAAGGAGACGGAACAGTATATCAATTCCATCAATGATTCAAAAAATAAGAGGGCTTCTAAACCATTCAGTTATGCTCTATCTTTAATATATTTATTTGAAATTTCCCCTGGCTCTGCTCTTGTCTATAATTTGTTGTTTCTGTAGTAATGACACAATTTGTGTGCTCTTACTGTTTGTATCGTTAATGTTTAATAAAAACGTTTTCTCAAAGTAGTGGTGGCCAAGGACAGTGTTCATTACCTTCCAGAGGCAAAGTTGTGCAGTAGATTTAAAGAAGCTTTGTGGATATGTTTCAAGAGGCAACTTGTAGCCAAGAACGTTTTCAGCTATTTAGGCAAACTCTTTTCTCACTTAGTTGGAGGTAGAAAAAAATGTTTTTAGTAACTTCAAGTCAATGCTACTCTCTAGCGGTGAAAGTGAGCAAAGCAACAGTGGAACGTTCAGAATTAAACACAGGCATAGGAAGAATGCCCATGCGTAGTTTATTTGATATGTAAGTATTTGGGATGGATTTATCATTCAGTAAAGTCAAGAAATAGGCCATCAGATAATAGTAACTCCGGGAATGTGAGCACAACAGTGTGTTGCTCATGATCACAACCTCACATTCATTTTGGTTTAAAGGAAACGCAACAAAGCACTCAAAATGGTAGCGGCGATGCTCGTACAAAGAAGTGGATATGCTGCAGCTTTAAGAACGAATATTTTGTGGCTGGTTCTTTAAAAATATTGGTTTCGTTTTAAGCTTTTCAATAACTGATAAATATATTTTATGTCGAAAATCTGAGACTAGAATAGCGCTTTTGCTATGTCACACTGTGGGGTTATGGCCCGTGTAGGGAACAGATGCTTAAGAAAAATGCAAAAAATAAACAGGTTTTCGTCTTAATTTTATGTTAAGTGGTTCAGGGCAAAACTATTCAGAGAGGCACACACGGCCATGGAGCCCGAAAATGATTCAGCCGGCTGCAGAGTTAAAGGTGAAGGGTCTGAGGATGGAAAGGCCACGAAGCAATCCCCGGTCAAGCGTGGAATTGTCCCCGCACACCGGGCTTTGAGAGAGCGTGGACTTGGTCGCAAGAGGACGGGTGTTTCAGATTTGCCGGACACCAACGGGGAAACGGCAGACAGTCAAATCTCAGGAAGAGTGCTACGAGACCGCTCCACGCGGACAATCCCTGTTTGGTTGCAAAGCGACCAGAGTGATGACGGGGAGGATGCAATCCCAGACGTGGGTGTAAACCGGCGAAGGAAAGTTGCATTTCCCCGTAAAAAGAACTCCCCAACGGGAATTGTCTGGGACGGCAGTGGTCAGCCTCAACAGTAGGTTGCCAACATTAAACCATTTTTGTGCTTAGATCTAAAGTTACATTTGTACAGTTACCAAGTATCATGTTTCTCTCCTCCGTGGACCTGTCTGGCTCTAGCTGCAGTGAGCCTACTGAAGTTACTGAGGATTCTGGTAAATAGCCTCATACATCTCGCTATGGACCATGCTTGAACGACAATTTCTCATATTCTGCGCAGTTTCAGTCTCAGATACATAATGTGTTTGTTTTCACTCGATATGGCCCATCACCACTTCAATGTGTCGGTCCTCATGTAGTAAAATACTTGAATCTTTCTTGACAGCCCCACTCACCCGCCGTTCACAAGCACAGATCAAAGTCCTACATGCCTGCTCAGCCAGGAGCTCCACAGGGCTATGTAAGAGTGAGCCAGGTCCAGACCCTGCTGCTGGTGTGTAGTTGGTAGAAAAAAAGACTCTTTCCATAAACTATTCATCAGACAACACCACATGAGCTCTTATGACAAGTATCTATTTTTATGTATATTTTTTATAGGTAAAGAGGAAGCCATGGTTTCTGCAAAAAGAGGTTCTGGAAAGTGAGTATGCTCATGTGTGCTTTAGGTGTTCCAGGGTGCTTGTTTATATGTTTCACTGTCCAGTCTCTTTGCTTCTCCCGACAGGGAAAAAAAAGAGGAGGCCAGTGAGGATGAAGATAATCTCTTGGGGGATAAGGATCCTCCTTTCCAAGATGACCTCAGTGATCTGAGCTACCGACCTCACTCTCAAAGGTATACAAGATCACATACTGTATGGGGGGGAAGTCACCTTCTGTAGTTGCTACTAATTGGGTCAAATTATATAATTGAATGTACTTTACAGATATGCAGAGAATCAACAGTTCAGCAGTGAGGAAGATGTCCCTTTTACAGATGATCTGAGTGACCAGAGCTATAATCCTAGATCTGACAGGTAATCTGTGCTGTCAAATGTGCATATTTCTGTGTATGTTTGTCTGTGAATGCATTTGGGTGTGTCTCAATTAGGGTCACTCTCATAGGGAGGCTCCTAAACCGAGGCGCAGACCTCCAGCCAGGAAAAGGGAGAAGAAAGAGAAGGGAAAGCAGCTGGACATAAAGAAAGAGGGTGGAGAGAGCGTTCAGGATGTGAAGTTAGAGAGTGAGCTCGGAGAGGCGACACAGGAGCCAAGGAAGTGAGTCAACGTCAAATGAGTTCATCAAAGGCATTGGAACATCATTAAATACCAGTTCAGTTTGTTAACAAAAAACGGTTGTCTTCTTGAATGTAAACGTGCATCCAAGACATTCAGTACATTCTTTTGATATGTTTTGCAATGTCCTCGAGGAGAGGCAGACGAAGGAAAGATGACAAAACTCCTCGTCTCCCTAAAAGAAGGTGATGATGACAACAGTGTAAATGTTTCAACACTTACTTTCATAGAGAACCATAATAATAAGCATTTGATTGACAGTCCTCTCCCATCCCCCTATAAAGGAAGAAGCCACCAGTGCAGTATGTGCGCTGTGAAATGGAGGGCTGTGGCACTGTCCTGGCGCACCCCCGCTACCTACAGGTCTGCCATAGCTACCAATGTCACTTGGACGACAACAACAACAAAATACAGTGTTCCATGATATTCTTAACTTAATAACTGTCCTCCTCTATTTCCTTTCACACTATGGTCATCCAGCACCATATAAAGTACCAGCATTTGCTAAAGAAGAAGTATGTGTGTCCGCACCCCACTTGTGGAAGGCTTTTCAGACTGCAGAAGCAGCTTCTTCGTCATGCCAAGCACCACACAGGTACACTCCGCCAACACACAGGTACACTCCGCCAACACACAGATACACTCCGCCAACACACGGGTACACTCCGCCAACACACGGGTACACTCCGTCAACACACAGATACACTCCGCCAACACATGGGTACACTCCGCCAACACACGGGTACACTCCGCCAACACACAGGTACACACTGCCAACACACGGGTACACTCCGTCAACACACAGGTACACTCCGTCAACACACAGATACACTCCGCCAACACACGGGTACACTCCGCCAACACACGGGTACACTCCGCCAACACACAGGTACACACTGCCAACACACGGGTACACTCCGCCAACACACGGATAAACTCCGCCAACACACAGGTACACTCCGCCAACACACAGGTACACTCCGCCAACACACAGGTACACTCGGCAAACACACAGGTACAACCTACAAACACACAGGTACACTCCGCCAACACACGGGTACACTCTGCAAACACACAGGTACACTCGGCAAACACACAGGTACAACCTACAACCACACAGGTACACTCCGCCAACACACAGGTACACTCTGCAAACACACAGGTGCACTCCGCCAACACACGGGTACACTCTGCAAACACACAGGTACACTCCGCAAACACACAGATACACCCCACCAACACACAGGTACACTCCGCCAACACACAGGTACACGCTGCCAACACACAGGTACACGCTGCCAACACACAGGTACACTCCGCCAACACACGGGTACACACTGCCAACACACAGGTACACTCCGCCAACACACGGATAAACTCTGCAAACACACAGGTACACTCTGCAAACACACAGGTACAACCTACAAACACACAGGTACACTCTGCCAACAGGTACACGCCACAAACACACAGGTACACTCCATAAACACATGGATACACAGCTGAAACACACCAACATACATAGGTTACTTATGGAACTATCTTGAATTTCATTTTGTTTAATGAAGTTAACAGAGAAGCAGTTAGAAGACAGTCTCATTACGCTGGTTTTGTTACATGGATGACATCTGCTGGACTGTTGAAGTTACTGTAGCCCCAACAGTTAAACCTCAAGTGCATACTGTATATGATGCATGTGTTTCTAGCACCATTTTGTTGTTACCCAATCACACCCCGACCAACATATCTGTAAGGAATGTGTTGATGCATTACAGATCAGAGAGACTACATCTGTGAGTTCTGTGCCCGTGCTTTCAAGAGTTCTCACAACCTGGCTGTACACAGAATGATCCACACAGGAGAGAAGCCGCTTCAGTACGTCCTTCTTCCCATTCCATCCTGTAGCCATTCATACACCTACGTATAAGTGTTACCTACTAACCCTTTCCAGAGAGTCTCTCTTGAGTTAATATTTCATGCATTAATCAATTCTAATTTAGATGAAGCACTAGATTTAGATTCAATTTTATTTTAATTGAATACAGAGCCAACAGAATGCAGCTAACATCTAACCTGAAGTACAAAAGGTCATAGATCATAATGTTAGATGTAAAGTGCAGGGTGTCATTTCACTTCAGTCATGCATACATTTTGGAATTTATTCTTCCATATTTGTGTATTCAAAGGTTTTCCTATTTCTCCTTTGTTCTTCCTCTGGGGTTCCATAGGTGTGAGATCTGTGGTTTCACTTGCCGCCAGAAAGCATCCCTCAACTGGCACATGAAGAAGCATGATGCTGACTCCTCCTACCAGTTCTCCTGCTCCATCTGCTGCAAAAGGTTTGAGAAGAAGGACAGCGTAGTGGCCCATAAGGCCAAGAGCCATCCGGAGGTCCTGATCGCTGAGGCCATGGCGGCCAATGCTGGCGCTCTCATTACTACTCCCAGCTCCCTGCTGGAGGCCCAGGGAAACCCCATACAAAGTAAGCAAGTAGTGGTGGGTCAGGTGACTCAGTTGAGTATGTTGGAAACAGTAAACCAAAAGGTTGGGGAGGCAGGGCCAGTTAACCAGCTGGTTGGAGATGAGGGACAAGGCAATCAGCAGGTTGTGGAAGCAGGGCCAGCCATTCAGCAGGTAGAGCAGATAAGCCACCAGGTTGTAGTGTTAGGACAAGATCAAAACCTCCACACAATGCAGGTGCCGGTGACTCTTTCGCTGTCTGCCACTGGCCCCCCGTCACCCTCTGCCAACACCCAAAAGACCCACCTGCAGCTCCAGATGCCCCTTCAGTTTGTGCAGACAGGCCCAGCTCCACAGTTCCAACAGCAACCGCAAATCCAACAACTGACCCTACATCCCAACCCAGTGGTCACCCAGCACCAGCACCAGGTCCAGGTCCAGCACCTGCCGCTTCAATCATATCAGCAGCAGCCGCAGGACGGGCAAACTCCAATTCTCCACATGACTTTTGAACCTATATCCCAGTTGCAGACCCACATCCAACAGATCCCCTGTCTAGTGTCCCCTCAGCAGCTCCACACCCTTCCGACGGTTCCCCAGACTGCTGCCCCTAGCCCTGTACTCCTTTCCCAAGACCCAGCTTCTACCAATGGAGAGAGCTACATCCTGGGTGGCCCCACACTGTCCTCATCCTCTACGTCATCTGTTAACACCCTTCACCCAGTGAACACAATCGGTGAGATAAGCAAGTCTTGGGAACAGAAAGGAGATGGGGTAGTCTTAGCCAATTGCACAGAAGAACACATGGAACATGCTCTCATTTAGTATAGCCATGGTTACAAAGGGGAAAGATAGCTTTCACCCCCACACCTAGCTTTAAATGTGTGATGCATTTACGTTAATCACAAATATCCCTACAGGATTTGTTATGTACTCTTTCAAAGTTAGTTTTCCTTGCACTTTAGGCTGATATATAAAGTATATCAAGGAAAATGTGTATAAGTTATTGTTATTGCCTTTGTACATAAAGTCATTCATTCAAAGAGTCATTTGTCAATTTATATCCACTGACTCTTTGAGTTTGTCAAGTGCTGTTGTCACAATCACTGTATTTTCTGGCTGCAAAACACACACTGGAAACAGGTATTTATTTACCATTTGTAAATGATTACATTACATATCAACCAGTCTATTTTAAAGGACCCACACTGAGGGTTATCTTAGACATCTAATAGCAGTGTTAAAGTTGTGTATTTAACAGTGGGAAACATCCATTAAAGGAAGAGTTCACCCCAAAATCAAGATGTCATTTTTCCTCTTGCCTGTAGTTCTATTTATGAATCTAGATTGTTTATACATCTAGGTGGTTTTGTTGTGAGTTACAAAGTTTTGGAGATAACAGCCAGTGCAGCCACAGAGGAGTCTGCCATCTCTCAGTATAAATGAAAATTGATTAGACTTGTCTTGTGGTACTCAATGCACCAAAATAAAAATACACTTGAAAAATTCAACAGCAATGTCTCTATAAATGAAAACAAGGTATGTGGATTATCTGGAGTAATTGGGTCATGATTTCTATAAAGAAAAAATAAAAGGAGGTATACTTCTGTTCTATAAGTTGGTACCTCCAAAACTCAATGCCAAAACAATCTAGATGGATTAATGGTACTTTAGGTAAGAGGGAAAAAATACATTGTTTTGATTCAGAAGTACGCTATAAACTGTAATTTAACGAACGGATTCAGTGGTTGTAGATTTATCTGTCACAATGTGGAATAGCATTGGTGAGTGGCAACTTAGTTTCACCAACACACAAATACAAAGGGTTACAATATTGCTTTCAATAATCCTGAGTTATCCTGAGTTAATTCTGTACCTTAGGACAAATTGACCCGTTCTCTTTCCTTCTGCATGGCGTAATTCTTTATAGCTCGTTTTGGAGGAACCAGGGTATTACTCAGTCCTACCCTTCTTTTCCTCCCCTGCTCCCCCTCAGTGTCCTTGTCTCCTCGCTGATAGTGGAGAGGCTGTTGCCCCGATGTGTTTGGGTCAGGCTCTGCATCTTCCACGCTGGGTGGGTCATAGTCACCAGGAATGATGGAGCTCTGTAAGTCGCTGTCATGAGCAAACTTGCATTTGATCCCAAACCTACACCTGCCGTCTTTCCTGTAGGCCACGCACATCCTCTTACCAGCAATTTGGGAGGGCCTGGCTTGCATGGTGAGGGGGACGTGCTTTTGCAGTGCGTGGAGCTTCTGGTCAGCTTGCACCTTGAAGGGGTTGGCAAAAACGCTGCTTCGCGCCGACGCGCCAAGAGGAGGAGGGGGCAGTTTAGGAGCAAGAAAGCTGGGGGAGGGGATTGGGACATGGGAAGAGATAGGTGGCATCGTAACCAGGAAAGACGAAGTTGGCGGTTCAGGGCACAGCTGTTTCTCTGGATCTAACTCATCATCTGATTCGCTGGAGGCTGACCCTGTCTCCAGAAGGAAGTTGCGATGCTTTTGGACACCTTCTTTGAGTTCATCGGTGGGTCTACTTGAAAGAGGAAGAGTTAGGAACATGCATGTTAGGGATATACTTCCGTTTTACGGTATATAATGTATTCAAACAGGCCACTAGGTCAATTTCATGTTATTTAAATAACGATCCGACACAGTGGGGAAGGACGGCTTGCATGCATCTATTTGGATAGCCTACTATTATTACTTTGGTTGAACTGGGTTTATCATACAATAAATAACGTTACTAGTTTTTTCTAGTTACATACCTGCTAAATGTATGCTCATCGTCCCCTGAATCTCCATCACTCTCGGAATTTGAGGACACTCCGTAGCCTACAAGTGAATTCATGTTCACTGCTGGCCAACACTTGTGTCGTGTTGTGTCGGTTCCTCCCTGTCTTGTCTCTGGTGCCCAGAATTCTTACGATCGATAATGGTCGTGATTAGATATATTTTAAGAACACATAATTAATAAGCTAACTGTGGTGTGGAACGTATGATCTGCAACAACTGTTAGCTGTGAGCACTTGCTAACAAACCCAGGATGATTAGCTGGCCAGGCTTCTGGGATTTGTTTTCTGAAAGATACAGTGCCCTCCACTGTATCGGAGGTATATTTCACATGGAGCGTTATGTTCCGAATCAGATGAATAGGTTTCCTAGTATGAGCTCAGACACGTCTGACATTTTCATCTATTGACCAAAGTTTAATTATATGCATCTGCCTTTCAGATGGATTTCGGACTCAACTTTAGGGGTGTTTTACATGCAAAGCGTTTATTTAGTCGGTCAGTCTTTAATCTCTTGTAATATATTTGTAAAGAAAACCCTTTGAGTAAATCTTTCGTTGTTTTTATAGCAGGCGTCGGAAGCCTGCTGTTTATCTAGCCTGGCCATGTAAATGCGATCCGGACATTGCTTTAGTTTGATAAAACGTTTAGGATGTGTGCTCCCTCGGGCAACTGTGTGAAACGTCAACAAAATGTTATTGTCTCGTCCCCTGTCGAGTCCATTCTAGCAGGATAACATTGGGATATCGACACATAATTAACTTAATCCTGCTCCCATTGTGGATGTAAATGTCACTGCCAGTAATTCGCAAACCCATGACTGAATAATCCACCTTCTAGACCACCTCCCCTCCTCTCCCGACCCATGTCCGGATAAATTCCACAAGCCTGGCATCAGTTTCCAAGAGGAAGAGGAGGAGTGACTAACTGTAACTAAGTAACGTTAGATGTGAAAGTTTAGCCATGAAAGTCCAGGAGGTAAGCTGATGCCTAATGAATGAACTGGTTCTGTTTCAGCAAAAGGACGGAAGGACACGATTATTTGCTGAATATGAGACGAAGTTTAGAGTAAACTGGTCAGGACCAACTTGTATCTCGTTTGAGCGCGTTGATGCGAAATTCCTTTAATCGGTGTCGATGGCCGGGACGCGAACAAGAAGTGGTAGGACGTTTTCGGGACATTCCCGGACAACGTTAGCGAGGGTCGACGCTATTGCCCAGGAATTGCACCATGAATGCACCCTTTTACTTGGACTTTATGTGAGTATATATATCTGTCTGTCAAAATGGCCTTGTTCCTTGTGCAGGCTTAGATCATAAATAATACTGTCGCTTGGGTTGTTAAAGGAAGTTGAAAATACTTATTACCTAATACAATAAGGTACACTATTATACACTAGATAATTAGAATACATGGAAAACAGAAAGAGATAGAAAGAGCTGGGGGGGGGGAAGAAAGCGAGCGAGCGAGAGAGAGATAGAACGAGAGGTAGATACTTGGAAACACACTTAGATATTGTTCTATATACGTGCGTTATTACAAGCCGTGTGGAAATGCATGCATATGCAGTGAACTCAGGAATGACTGAGGTGGGCGGTGTTCTGACGCAGTCTTTGGTGTCCGGGCATGTCCTTTTCTCTTCGATGTGCTCTCACTGCGTTCTAAGGCACACGTATATTTAATGAGATATAAAATCAACACCATCCAGCCCCAACATATACACACACAACGTCATTGAATGTCCATCAGCCTGCTCTAAATTGCTCAAAGCCACGGAGCAGCTGTTGCATGGCTTGGGCTAACTGAGAACAGAACTCACACTCGACAATGAAGTGCTAAACAGGTTTTAAACGCTTATTCTAGTATTTTATTGTGGCATAGTCTAATACCATTTCTAATAAAATCAGTTCTGGAGCACATTATCTTTTGTCATAATTTTGTCAACAAAAGAATGCACCAGGTCATCGGAGCTTTAGTGTGACACAGATCCTCAGATCTCTATTACTCTGTGTCACACTGTAATGGTTCTTCCACTTCGGTTCCAAATAATTTACACAAAGGTCAGAACATTGGCACATTGGTATAAAATCATCATGGTGGAGAGTTGCACTCAGGTTTGAGTCTCATTCCACTTCTTTTGGTACTTGTGGTCATTTCAAAATGGAAATATTCTGTGTCGGCTCCACCCCAAATGTCAAGTTGAAAAACACGTTAAAACCTTAGTTAACTGAGGGAAGATAAAATATTTATTTTCACAAACCAAACATTCTAAACAGTCAAATGCAAATGGAAAATGAATTATCTTTCTCCCATCTCACCTTTCTCTGTAGAGGACAAAAGAGAGCTTCTCACCAGAGCTTACAGTGGGCAATGGCCACCCAATGTTGTCCATGCCACCACCCTCGTCCCAGCTCTCAACCAGAGACCAGCTGTGGCGCCTCTACTCTGCCCTTCTACAGTGCCGAGGACTTCTGGAGCGTGCCATTACCCAGGAGGAGGAGGAGTTTGGTGGTGGGGAGGGGGGCGAGTATGAGAGCCAGAGGAGGACGGTGAGAGACCGCCTGGGTCACCTGTTAGACAGCATGCGCTGTCTTCTGGAGGAGTTGGAGGGCACGCCAGCCATAACTACCAACACTGATAGCATCGAGGTAGACTTACCATTTTGGATTTGGATTTGCCTGAGGAAGTGCTTGTAAATATAGTAATGTTCCTGGTTGGTGGATGCAAAATACAGAAATATCCATATTTTCTTGTGTTTTCTTCTGGGCTTATGAAGGATAAACTTGATAACTCAGACTCTCTCAGCAGATCGACGGGCCGACCAGCGGTGATCCATTTGGGCTAAAACTCTGGATTTACAGCATCTTCAGCGAGGTGGAGCACTGGAGCAGAATGACCACAGCCACCTTACGCATCATCCCCATGGTCAGCTCTACGGCAGGAGGGAGAAGAGCTGGGAAAAGAATGAAGCGGGGACGACCAAAATGAGAAGGGGGACAAGTGGGGTGAAGAAGCTCATGAAAGGTCAGAGAGGAAAGAGTAGGACAGGGGAGAGGGAAGAAGGTTGTAGAGATAGGAAAAGTTATACAGAGAGCAAAAGAGAACGAAAGGTTAAGACAGCAGGAGATTTATAGGGAAATGAGTAGGATAGAACTCATAGCACTGCATTTTAAAGGCTGTGGACAACTATGGACAAAACTTTTAAAATGGTTTGAAACCTGAGTGTTGAAACCTTAGTGGAGATCTTTTTTAGCCAAACAGTTATTCTTATAGAGGTGTTTACAACCTGAATACCAGGGCTGCTTTCCATTCCAATTGTCCCCTTACTTGAGTTAAACATAAGATTTGTATATAAAATAAAAATGTAAGGAACAGTGCCCTCTAGTGGCTGTCTAGTATGTCTTAGATCAGAAAGAAATGTCAATCAGAAATATAGAGAGGGATGGAGGAGAGACATTATCTGACTCATATGCATACAAGACAACAACATAAATAGTATTTAGTTATTTGGGTATATTGAATGCACTTCAGTATATTTTATATTTCTAAAGAACAAAACAATATCATTAGTTGCTTTAACTTTTGTGTACCATACTTTACATGCATAATCAATGATCTCTTGTTTTAACATTTTATTATTGATTTAACTTACCGCTTATTGAGCATGCACATGTATTGGTAACAGAAGAAACACAAAGTAAAATAACCTAATATTATGTATTTATTTATTTGTTTGATTTGTGGATCTATTGGTTGTCAATTTATTTTATTTAACTTAAAAACAGTTCAATGCACTGTACAGTGGCTTTCTCCATCACATGAATGTTTCAATGAATGTATTTTATGTCCAAATAGATGTCTACCACAGTGGGGGCACGAAAACGGAGTCATACAGGAAATCTAGGATGTGTAACATACCTAGACATCATATTAAAATGATTGCGGACCTAGAAGCATCCTTACTCTCACAATCCCAGGGACTTTACATATTACCTTTCAACTTGCAACAAAAAGATCCCCATGCTTTTATTTTAAAGAGCAGCTATGCCTAAAATCCATTAGAGTCAAACTCCACACCAACGTGTGTTTCCCTTTCTCTCCTTATACTCTTAGACTGTACACAGTCTTCAGATTTCAAGAGATTAAAATGTATTTAACATAAGGGAACTGACTTTAAATCCCCATGCACATTTGTTTCTTACTCACAGACTGCTCTCAGCACATTCCCATTTTTATTTCACAGGAGTATTCCTCACTGAATATCTCTCCCACTTTTTCTTGATGACATGATTTTGAAAAGCTGGTTTCGATAGTTTAGTTTATGTGTTGATACAATACATACTGCATGAAGAATTACCAATAAAATAGCTCAGGGGGATAACACAGAGGAGCTACTTGGTTTTCAGTCATCAGTGGCAAAAACAGATTTCAAAACCATCAGCTCCTTAGTTTTCTTGTGTATACATGTAATCAGGATCCATAATAAGAAAAAAAGTGTCATCTGTTTGGGGATGAGGGATCAAACCCAGAACGTGACATGGAATGGATTAAGTCATATCAGTTCGACCCAGGCTTTGTTCAAATGCTTCCAAACTATTGCATCTACATTTTGCTGAAACTTTGAAATGGTTTGATAATACATTTATTTCTTGTCTTTACTTATTGTGGATGTATGTATTTTAGAACAGAGAATAAAATAAATGTATCAAGGTTGGTCTCTTGGATTTTGAGTGGTTGCTAAGGGATTGGGTCATCTGAGATGGATGCGATAAGTTGGTGTTGTGGTGTTGTGTTTCCATAAAATACTTTTGGAGAGATGAGAGAATGAAAGATTCTGAGTTAGAATTAGAGTGTGTGTGTGCTTATGTTTAACTGTAAAGGAAAGACAGGATGTGTGTTTGAATGAAATGGGTGGGGTGTGTGTTTTAGGGGTGTATGATTGTGTTTGTGTGTGCAAGTGTGTGTCTTTGCAACTGTGTGGTGTGTGTCTTTGAGTATGTATGTGTGTGAGAGTGTATGTGTATCTTAGTGTGAGTGTGTCTTAGTGTATGTGTATTTGTGCGTGTGTGTGGTTGTTAGAAAAGGAGTGGCAGCCAGGATGCCTGTGGAAGAGGGGGAGGGGTGTGTGTGAGTGTGTGTGAGAAAGAGAGAGAGGGAGAGGGAGTGTGCAAACGAGCAAGAGAGAAAACGTGTGTGTATGTGTGTGAGAGAGTTGTGTGTATGTGGGTATGTGTGCGTGAGGAAGAGAAAGAGGGAGAGAAAAAGCAAGCAGGAAAATGTGCGTGTGTGTGCATGCGCATGAGTGAGAGAGAAAAAGAGGAGCGAGCAGCAGAGAATGTGTGTATGTGTGTCTGCTGTGTGTATGTGTGTCTGCTGTGTGTATGTGTGTCTGCTGTGTGTGTGTATGTGTGTGTGTGTGTGAGAGTGAGAGTGTGTGTCTGCTGTGTGTGTGTATGAGGGAGGGAGGGAGGGAGGGAGAGAGGGAAGGAGAGAGGGAGGGAGAGCAAGCAAGAGAGAATGTGTGTGTGTGTGTGTGAGTGAGTGTGAGAGAGGACATGTGTGTGAGAAAGAGAGGGGGAGGGGTGTATGAGAGAGCTGTGTGTGTGAAAGGCGAGAGGGGAATGTGTGTGTATGTGTGCGTGCTTGCGTAGGAGGGAGAGTGTGTGTGTGTGTGCGTGTGTGTGTGTCTGACAGAGATAGAGGGGGAGGGGTGTGTGTGTGTGTGTGTGTGTGTGAGAGAGAGAGAGAGAAAGCTAGGAGCAAGCTCTGCAAATGGTGTGTGTGTGCTCTTGTGTGCATGTGTGCCTGAAAGTGTGTGTCTGTGAGCTTGTGGAAGTGTGTATTTGAGTGTGTGTGAATGTGTGTGACTGACTGTGTGTGTGTTTGAGTGCGCAATCCCGCTTGTTTTTTATTCTATGTGTTACTGTACAGCACAGCACAGTACAGTTTAACAGATGACTGTGAGTATGTGCCGAATCATGCACATGTGTGTATGTTAACAGGAGGTGATGCAGGTAGCCTAGAGAGGGGTCTAACACAGGACAAGAGTAAAACCTTCACTTTATGTCTTAAAATGCCTTGAGATTATACACTGAACTGTATTCCATTTGGTTCACATAGTAACCTATACAGCTACTTTATTTGGTTATTTGTTACACAATAAATACATTTTCTGAAAAACACATTCACTTTTTTGTTAGTAATTGCAAGAGTAGTGCATTGCTGGTGGAATGAGCTACTGTTAATGTAATTTACAGAAGATACGATGGGTGGCAGTATTGAGTAGGTCTGCTCCTCAATCAACCCGAAATTCCAAATGACTAAATTACATTGAAAACTATCACTACAGAGACTAACTGTAATAAGAGCTGGAAGTCTTACGTGTTCCTTTTTTGAACATTTAGAGTCAACCCTTTCATATGTTACCTATCAAACTCTAACTCTTAGTAATGGGCAGCAACATTTCTTCCCTTGGAAATGGTGGAAGTATCCATTTTTTTTTACCTGGGGTGGATGTTTCTAAGAGCACGACCGAGAAATCTAATTTCCTTGATTATTAAGACCCTATAACATAAAAATTTAACTAAAACAGTATGATAAATGTTGAAGTTATTAAAATGTAAAATAAATGTGAGAAATATAGCTTGCAGTAGCCGCTGACAAAACAACCTGTCACCCCCAGCCTCGGATGTAATGGTATCGGCTAGAATAACCTTCGCGTGAGCTAGTTGTGAGTGTAGAGAGTGAGAGAGAGAAAGGTACGGAGAAGACCATCAGTTGCTAGCGTTAACATGGCGGAGACCGTACGCTCGCTCTTCGACTACCGGGAACCACCGACCCTAGACAGCGACGGAGAAGGCAGCAAACCAGCGCCACCGCCACGGGGGTGAGGGAGTTAGGCAGCCATATCTTGTATACTGACGAAATATAGATAAACATTAAGATCTTTCTGTTGAAGTCAGTCACTGACAGCAAGTGAGCGAGAGGGTGTGTGTGCGCGCGCGCCAGTGTGTGAGGATGTTTTTACTGAAACAAAAAGTTAAACTGTGCAATGTCATAAGTTTAATAGAGACTAAAAGTCGTTCATGAGGAATGATATCAATGAAAAACTAGTAAAAATCTAAACATTTAGCTAATTTGTTACTCCAGTCACTAAAATCAGCTTGAAAAAGGGAGACATTCATATGTGTGGCCGCCGCTGTGCCGTGTCGTTGCGTAGGGACCTTACATAGTAGCCTCCCCGCATGGTCCGCAGACTGAAAAGCCTACATTACTATGCATGAATCCCGCGATCACTTCCCTTGAGAACGGCCCTGAGTTAATGGTCTAACTAGTTTTACTAGGCTGCTGAACAACCAGACTGCTTTACACTCGTTTATGTAAGCTAGAATTCAGTAGCCGCCAGTTAAAGTAGCCAACGAATCTCACCTAATGCCTCTTAGCCTGTCTAAACTAGGTACAGATCAGCGTACAAATTACTACCCAGCCTGTTTTCTATGATACAGACCATTGACATATAAGGACAAAATATGTAGTTTAGTTCTAATTTTCTCAATAAGATATCTGATAGAGTGCTCTAGATAAAGATACTGCCCAAGTAGAAATTCGCTCTCCCTTCTAGTTGTGTGCTGCCGCTCGTGCATGTGTGCTAATGTGAGCGAGCGTGCGGCAGTGTGTGTTGTTGTGCGAGTGAGAGAAGAGGCGACACATCATGGAAGGCTGGAGAGGGAGGGAAGAGCGTGAGGAGAAAGTAATGCACCGTCATGCTCTCACAAGACAGTCATAAACTGCAGGTTCGTGGTGTGTGTGTGTGGAGTGCAAGAGAGAGGTGGTGTACGAGGGGAGGGAGGAGAGTGAGTGAAGGGAGGGAGGAGAGATGTGTGTGTGTGTTGTAAGAGATGAAGAGAGAGAGAGAGAGCCGCCAAAGTGACATTTTTTATTGTGCGTAAGAACAGTTTGGAGTAACCTCTGTGTCTGTGTGTGTCTGTGTCGTGTGTGTTGTGTGTGTGGTGTGTTAGAGTGTGTGTGAAAGCGTAAGGAGAGGGGATAGTGCGTAGCGTGACAGCAGAACAACACAGTACTAGTGGTATTGAGAGTGTGAGGATGAGTGCATTGGTATGGAGTGGCTTTTTGGTGTAGAGAACGGTGTGACCAAAGAAGCGTCTCAGAGTGAGTGTGTGTGTATGTATGTGTACGTGTGTGTGTGTGTGTGTGTGTGTGTGTGTGTCGTCGCGCATGTCTGTTTGCGAAAGAGAAGGTGTGTATGTGTAATGGGAGGATTTGAGTTGACTTAATGTTAGTGATCTGTGTGTGTGTGTTAGAGAGGGTGTGTATTTGAGTGTGAGCCGTGTGTGAGAGGGAGAGAGAAGGGAATAAAGGTGTGCTTTTCAGAGATGGTGTGTGCGCACATGGTAATGTGTGTATGAGAGTTTTTAGAAGTGTGTTTGTGTCAGGGTGTGTATCTGCGTGTGTTTGTGTGGAAGTTGTGTGTATGGTTGATAGAGAGAATAGGGAATAAATGTGTGTTTCTCTGTGTATGAGATACAGAGAAAGAGCTGTTAGAGACTGTGAAGGACGTGTGTGTACGTGAGAGTGAACATATTTGTGTAATAAAGGGGGAGGTGTGCGTGTGTGCGACTACGCCTGAGTGAGTGTTTGTGTGTGTGTGCGCGAGAGTGAGTGAGTGAATGAATGTGTATGTGTATGTCTGAATTAGTGTGAGTGTGTGTATGCATGAATTTGTGTGTGTGCATGCCTGAGTGTGTGTGTGTGAGATAGAGATAGAGGGGAAGTGTGTTTGAGAGGCACAGGGAAGGGGAGGGGAGAGTGTGCTTGTGCATACGTGTGTGTTGCTGAGTGGGGGAAGGAGTGTGTGTGTGAGTGTGTTTGTTTGTGTGTGAGGGAGGGAGGGGGAGTGAGTGAGTGAGTGAGTGAGTGAGGAGAGCTGTGTGTGTGTATCTGAATGTGTGAGAAAGAGAGACCTAGTGTATTTATGTATAACCAAACGCTGTGTGGGTTTGAGTGTGTAGAAAGGATAAAGCATGTATTTTCTGTGTGTTGAAGAGAAAGACAATGTTTTGAAAATCATATTTTGTTAGCGTTGTCTCAAAAGTAGTAAGATGAGTGTAGGCCCTGGATGGTGACTAACTATCCATTTTGGGGTTTCAGTTTGTGTGTGAGAGAGATTATTGAGTTTTTCTGTGATTTAGAACACAGGATTTGAAACCAAGTGTGTGTGTCTGTCTTTAAGAAATGGAAGGATAGTGTGTTTCTGACGAAGAGAAGGAGAGGGTGTGTGTAGTAGAGACACAGTGTGTGTGTATGTTTAAGAGGGAGAGAGCAAGAGAAGAGGGAGGGTGTGTGTGTGAGTGTGTGAGTGTATGAGGGAAAGAGAAGGGGAGGGTGTCGTGCCGGAGAAAGGGTGAGGAAGTGTGTGTGTGTGTGTGTGTGTGTGTGTGCGTGCAAGCTTTTGAAACAGAGAAGGGAGAGTAAATGAGTGTGTGTCTAGAAAACAGAAAAAGAAGGCTTGGTAGTGCATATGCTGTGTGTGTGCATGTGTGTGTGCATGTGTGTGTCTGTCTGTGTGTTTGTTCTGGAGGCAGAGAGAGAAGGGGAGGGTGTGTGTGTTCTGCAGGCAGAAAAAGGGAGGAGTGTGTGTTGAGGGGGAGACAGACACAAGGTTTGTGTGTATGTGCATGAATGTGTGTGTATGTGACAGACAAGGGCAGTGTGTTTGCGTGTGTGTGTCAGAGACAGAGGAAAGGAGAGTGTTTATGCATCTACTTTGTTTATGAAAGAGGAAAGGACAGTGTGTGTGCGTATGTGTGTGTTTGTGTGTTTGTTTGTGCGTGCGTGCGTGTGTGGGTGGGTATGTTATATGTGAGAGGGGGAGGGGGGAAGTCTGTGTGTCTGTTTTATTATTGAGATTGTGTGTGTGTGTGTCTGTGTGTGTCTGTGTGTGTGTGTGTGTAAGTGTAAGGAAAGAGAGAGAGAATGTTCTGCATGAAGGAGGGAGTGTATGAGGCAGATTGCGTGTGTGCATCATGTGTGCCTTATGGAGCTGTGTAATAGAGGTTATATGTATATTATTCAAACATAGGACCATGTACGCGAGAGAGGGATGGCATATATGCTATGGAATGTGTGGCTGCTTGAGAGAGAGAGAGAAGAGAGACGAGAGGAGGGAGAGCGAGAGAGGGGGAGGAGTGAAAAGAAGAAGTAGAGGTAGAGAGCGAGGAGAAAGGGTTTTTGAAGAAGACATCAGTCTTGAGAGAGTATAGTGAGATGTGTTTGTGTGTGAGAAAAACAGAAAAAGAACAGAACAGGAGGAAGAAGGATTGAAAGCGAGAAAAAGCATCTGGGAAGAGTATATGCTGTGCAAACCGCAACGAGTTTGTGTCTTGTACGTGCGAGAGAGAGGACAGGAACATGGAGGACGGTGGTTTGGTTATTTAAAGGGTATGAGCACAGTAGGGAAGATAGAAGAGAAGAGAGAGGAGAGAGAGTGAGAGTTGTGGTTGTGGTGTGTGTGTTGTGTGTGCGTGCGCGCGCGCGCTTGACACCTCTGTGTGTGTGTGTGTGTGTGTGTGTGCGCGCATGTGAGCTTTAGCAAGAGGGGGAGGGGTGTGTGTGTGTGTGTTTTTTGTTTGTGTGTGTGTGAATGGGGGGTGGGGGTGGGTGCAGTCGCTGAATGTTTTTTTTGTTTGTGTGTGTGCGCGCGCCTGCCTGTGTGTGTGTTTGCACGCCTGACTGTGTGTTTGTGTGTGCGCGTGCCTGACTGTGTGCGTGCCTGTGTGCCTGAGAGGGAGGGTTGTGTTAATGTGTGCCTGTGTGTGTGTGTGTGTGTGTTTGTGTGTGTTTGCATGTATGGTGTGTGTGAGCACATTTGGGCCAGGTTGGGGGAGGGGTTGCATGTGTGTGTGCGCGTGTGCACATGCACACACGTGGGCTTTCAGAACACGGTGTGTGTGTTCAGTA
The DNA here is from genome assembly GCA_036571765.1 of Plecoglossus altivelis. Lineage (NCBI taxonomy): Eukaryota > Metazoa > Chordata > Actinopteri > Osmeriformes > Plecoglossidae > Plecoglossus > Plecoglossus altivelis. The sequence goes on from BROE01000012.1 coordinate 8,453,283, forward strand.
CATGTGGGTCTTGAGTGAGGACTTGTTTGTGTATTTCTGTGTGTATGTGGGTTCGAGTGGGGAATGGAAAGAGGCTGTGTGTGTGTGTGTGTGTGTGTGTGTGTGTGTGCGCGCGCGCGCGTGTGTGTATGCTTGTTGGAGACAAGTTGGTGATGAGAATACATTGAAGAAGGGAAAAACGTTAAAGATTAAAATGTCCTACATTTTTTGGACGAATTAGATATGTGATATGCAAGTCCTTTAAACTACATACACAAGTACAAAATGTGCCTGGTTTTATAGACGATCACTTTAGCTGTTGTCACAAACAGAACATTTGATCAAATGTGTTTAACAGGTGTAAATGTTTGAAACATCTTCAGGTATTGAACTGATACACAAAAAAATGTTTGTGATGACAAAATACTATACTCAATTAGGTTACAGTAATACCAACATGTTTCATAATGAAATAAACTACTTCAGTTGGAAGAATACTGTTTAGATCATGAAGTATTCAGAACACACACCAACATACACACACAATATCATGAGACCAGATGGAGAGTTGGATCAATACAAAGACTGAGAGTCTGGCTGATATCTCTTATCTCTTCTTCTCGCTTTTCTTGCACACACACACCATATCATGAACACTTCACAAACCCAAATCTTCCTAATGGCCCAGGCCTTATTTTTTAATGTGTGTTGCCTTTTTTCAGCTTTTATTGGACAGAGACAGGCAATGATAAACAGGAGATGTAGGGGAGAGAAGGAAGGAAAGACATTCAGAATGGCCTGAGTTAGAATCGAACCTAGGCCTGGTCCTCTGCTAGTATGCAACGCACCCTACCCTATGACCCACCAGATGAGCCAGCTGTCCTAGACCACTGGTCCAGGTGCAGATCTGATGTTCGTTATTGAAGGGATTGAGGCTAAGAAAGATTATCTCAGATCAGCTTCTGGGGTAGCACTTTGCCTCTACAAGTGCTTTTTGGAAAAAACAGAACTTAAGTACAGATTTAGGATCAGTTCAGAGCAGCTGATCTGAGTTTGAGGAGCAAAGAGGAGGAAGTTCCCTGGAAACTCCTAGAATAGAATCAGTGATAGAATAGAATCAATAGATGAATGATCATAGTGGGTGGGGAGGTGGGGGGTGGGTGGCAGGGATGAGGAGAAATGCATGCCAGGACTCTATGGGTTCCATTTATTGCTCATCTGTTCATTGATCACAGCCTCTTGATTGATGTGGTGGTTCAGGAGATCGATTTGATAATAATGTGTGTGTGTATTGTAAATCAGTCGTGTTTTTATTTAAAGCATTGGGACAGAATGTGTCCTTGACACTGTGTGTGCTCCACAGACGCGGCTGTGGAAGAAAAAGGAAAGGGACACCTGTTAAAGTCTTCGTCTCTGACAATGTGGAGGAGAACGTGCCTGAACACAGCTATGGCCCAGGTGTGTATATGTGTGTTTGTGTGTGTGGCACTGGTATTACATTTATTTAATGCGTGACTGTGTTAATTGTTGCGCGTAGTAGTGTGCCAGCTTGGTGGGGCTGGTTGAGTGTCACTATGTATGCGGAGAAAGGTGAAGGGAAAAAAGCGGTACGTGTGTGTGTTGTTGTGTGTGTCGTCGTGTGTGGTGTAGTGGCACAATCGTGTGTGTGTGTGTTGTGTGTGTGTCGGGTGTGTGTGAAATGTGCTGTGTGTCCGAGTGTGGCTGTGTGGTCGAAGAAGAGAGGGCGAGAGAGGCAGATAGCGAGGAGGACGGTACACTGCAGTATCGCATCAGTATGATGCACCACTGTGCCTGGTAGAGCGAGGAAACGGTGCACGACCTTCATCCCGTAGTGCGTGCTTCGCCTTATGCGTCTAGTAATTCCCTTTTCCTACCTCACTTGCTACTCAGCCGCGTCGTACGGACAGTTAGCAGAAAGAGCAAGCGACCTATCCTGGATGCCCGACCAAGTTCTACACCACGACCCTGCCACAGAACCTGGTCGTGTAGTGCGTCACCTGACCCACATTGGAAATTCTGTTTTGCTATCTATATTACTGTGCCTCAAGCCGAACTGTGATGTACGTCGAATGCGACAGTGCCCTAGTGCTTGCCCCAGTGTGAGTGTCTATTGTTCTGTGTGCGTGTGCATCAGGCCGTGCATGTAGTCGTATGCGACTGTGTTGTACGTGTGGTGTGTGTGTTGGATGGCGTGATCGTTTGTTTGATGTGTGTGTGTGGTCCATGCATTGTCTAGAAGAGGGAGTTTGTCTGTAAATATGTACATCTGAATGCAGTCTGCAATGTTGAAAGTGTGTATGTGCTAAGTGCAGTGTGTGTGTTTGTTTTTTCAGTGCGTTGTTTGTGTGTGCTCAGTGCAGAGTGTAATGTTGGGTGTGTGTGTATTTGTTCAGTGTGTGTGTGCTTAGGGCTGTGTGTGTGTGTGCTCAGGGCAGTGTGTAAAGGTGGGAGTGTTCTAGATCAGGATGATCAGGAATCACCTTCAGGAGTGTGCATGCCCTCTTTGTGTGTCGTCTGGTTGTGTTTTTACACTGCGGAGATGGTTTAGGGATTTCTTTTTTTCTTCTTCTCCTCTCCCAGTGGTTCGTCGGAGCAGGGCGAGGAGGGTGGAGCTGGGGTGGGAAGGGGAGGGGCTGGGCTCTCGATGTATCCTCCCCCCCCTAACTGCCGGATCCGAGAGGTGCACTGTGGCAGCCAGGTGCGCCTGGTGGTCATTGCCATCAGAGACATCTCTAAGGGAGAGGAGATCACCGTGGACTACAGCCTGACTGAATGGGGAGACAACACCATGGTAAGAACACACACATGAAATTACAAACAAGCACATGCACACATCACTCACACAGTCAGCCCCACCCCCATTACACACACTGCACAACTCATCTAATCAGAATGTAAGTAATTACCAAGTTACCATGGTAATGGCTGAGATCCTATTATCATGCAGTAGATCTGAGGTAGCTTTTACCAGGTTCCTTCTGGAAACCTTCTAGACTGACACCAACAGGCTGAACTTCTCAGACAATCTACAAGGTCACTGACTGCTATAACGCTGACAATTGATGGTCCATGTTTCACTTATGAAAGCAAGTTCAACACATGCTCTTTAAACCCTTGGCCCAAATATTTTGGATCATCCAGTTTAGTTTTTTTTAACGAATGAGCGATAGTCACCCAGCAGACCACAATGAGTTTTCCCGTGCTTCCTCTCTTCCAGGGATTCCGTGGCCCTGTCTCTCCAGGGCGCTACGAGTGCCACTCCGACCCCGAGAACAACAATATCAAAAAGGTAAGATGGCCACCGGTTGTTCTGCCTACTCTGAGTAGATGGGATCCAGAACCGGAGGTGACCTTTAATCAGAGACTGTGCATTCACACCTTGATATGCGTGTCTTGCTCACACATTCTCCAGGCTCCCTAATCTTCTCTCTGTCTCTCTGTCTGTCTCTGTCTCTGTCTCTGTCTCTCTCTCTCTCTCTCTCTCTCTCTCTCTCTCTCTCTCTCTCTCTCTCTCTCCTCCTCCCAGGAGGAGGAGTTTATTTCTCCCCCCACCCAGCAGGACTACCTCACACCCTCCTGGTCCTTGTCTCCCTCCTCCTCCCCCGTCTCCCACTCCGATGCCAGCGACTCTGACCCTGACAGGGAGGGTGGAGAGGAAGGAGCACCCAGGGGACGCGCCAGCCGACGCTGCAAGAAACGCCACACTCCCTCCAAGAAGAAGACACCACACCGGACCCTCCCAGGAGCAGGGCGTGGACCCCTGCTAGCTCACCAGCCCCTCCCCTCCTCAGCCCTTCTACAGTCCCCTTCCTCCTCCAGCACCAGACCTCTCTTCAAGGCCCCGGCTCCGCTAGTAACAAGTACCATGGCCAACATCGGCCTGGGTCTGGCTCGGGTTGTGGCCGGGAGCACCACTGGCCCAGCCCGGCAGACCTGTGACTACTGTGGACGCCACTTCCGCTCTCTGGGGCGCCATCTTGACAAGCACCACGCCCACCAGCCCGACGTGTGCGCCGCGCTGGTTGAGCGCCACACGCACATGCCCCACCTGACTCGTGGCTCTCAGTCTGGACCTGCCTTGTCTTCATCCACTGTGACGCAGAACACCCGTCCCATGCTCGGAGGCGCCCACGATCTCTTCCCTGTTGCTCCTCCAGCAACAACAGCCACCGCCGCCCAATCGCCTGCCTCGGTTGGCAAGAATGGCTGCGCTCCGCCGGTGTTGAGCCCAACCCGCGGGCGAAGCGCTGTTCCAGTGTCCGTGTTGAAGAGGAGCCCTCCACCAGTGGCCATGACCGCACCTAGAAAGGGAGGTCTGCGCTTTAAGAAGGAGCGACAGGAGGGAGATGATGATGAGGAGGAGGAGGAGGAGGAGGGCGAAGTGGAGGTGGTGAAGGTGACCCGGGTCAAAGAGGAAGTGGACGTGCAGTCAGCGTGTCCTCACTCATTTAACGAGGCCAACAAAGGGATGGAGACTCTGCCAAAGGAGGAGGACGAAGAGGAGGAGGAAGAGGAGGAAGAGGAGGAGAACGGAGTGATGGAAATAGAAGATGACAGTGGAACTGAGGATAAGGAAAAGGACCTTCTGAGGTAAGTCAAGTCCAGCAGAGTGTCCTAGACCAATAAATAAACCTTTTTGATTGTTTGACAGTACCTTAAAATTAACATAATGATGATTTCTGTTCCCCCTCTGCTCACTCTCCCTCGCTTTCCTTCCTTCCTTCCCTCCAGCAGCTCAGGCCGCCTCCACATGCTGCCTCTCCTCTCCTCCCTCTCCTCTCTTGTTCTCTACCTCCGCCGGCTACAGCACTCTGCCTTCCTGTCCCTGTCCCGCCAGTTGCAGTCCGCTGAGGCCTGGCGCCTACTGTGCCACTCCAGCTTGGCTCTGCTCATCCTCTACAACCGCCGGCGTGAGTGTGAGGTTTCCAAGCTTGCTATCGCCGAGTATCGCGTCCGTGTCACCCCCCAGTGTCCAGTGCCGGTCCCCCCCGGTGCCCCACCTGCCCTCACTCCCCTGGAGGCCTCCCTGTCCCCCTTTGAACGCCTTGTCCTTCCCCATCTCCCCCGTGTGGGGGTGCAGGGCAAGCGCGGCCGTGTTCAGCCCCTCATCCTGCCGCCGCACTGTGAGCCCTGCCTGGAGCTCCTACTGCAGACGCGCCACGATGTGGGCGTGGACCCGCAAAACCCCTACGTTTTTGCCCGCCCTTACCACTCCCCAGCCACGCCCCTCCGCGGCACCGACCTGCTGAGGAGTCTGGCCCGCTCCAGCGGAACACGCAACCCCAGGGCATTGACCCAGACCCGTGTTCGTCGGCAAGTGGCAATCCTGACACAGCTGCTGCTACTGGGGGAGGGGGAGGAGCCAGGCCAGCCGGGCGGGAGCGCGGTGGAGCGGCTGGAGCACTTCCTGGAGCGGGAGTATCACGTGACACAGAGCTGTGGCGGGATTGGCCAGGATCCAGGGCTGATGGGGAGAGTGGGGAGGGTGGTGCTGTGTGGAGAGAGGGATGGAGTGCTCTTCAGAGGGATGAGTCTACACCACATCTGTCTGGAGCTGGATGGTAAGACAGCAGGGAGGAAAGGGGGGCAGAGAGATTTTGGAAGTTGGAAAAATGCTGCTGGATCTATGTTGCAAGAAATTAAATGTGTGCCTCTTCTTCTGTTGTATGCTCGCTCTTTCCTCTCCATGCTGTGCTCGGCCTAGTAATGTCTGGAAACTCTGCAGACTCGTACTCAGAGGGCGAGTCTGACGGCGAGCAGGGCAAGGAAAAGGGTGAGCTGACCCTGGCCAGCCAGACACCCGCCCCAGCGCCCACGCTGCTGTACGTCCGGCGGGGAAAGGCCAACAGCAGGACTCCACGACCCAAGAAGATGAAAGGCACGCCCCCGTCCGCCTCGCCTTTATCCCCGTCTCTCGTCGGCCGCAGAAGAGGCTCTGGTCAGCCGCGCTCAGGTTTGCGTCTGCTTATCTGGGTGGTGTCAACGCACAATGCCATCTCACAGATCCTGTTGTATCATTCAGTCCCCCACATGTGTTCTGACAAGCCTGTCGCTCTTTCTGCAGGCAAGCGTGGCGTCCTGAAGCGTCCATGGTCGGAAGCAGAGCGCGCAGCCGTGGAGGAGCACCTGACGCGGAACATCGCAGAGCTGCGTGTGCCGGCCAAGGCGGACTGCGAGCGCTGCCTGCAGTCCTGCCCCCTGCTGGTGAGCAACCGCCGTGACTGGCGAGCCATCAAGTTCTACTGCCACAATCGCATCCAGCTGCTGAAGAAGAATCAACGTCGCGACAGTGACCCGCCTCCACTTATCGTTTGCTGAGAATGGCCCTGAAGGACTGTTGACGTAGCACACTACTTATCAAGGTTCTGTGGAGGTCCAAATCACCACCCATCCTTGTAGTCACACACATTTTGGACAGTCCTCTGTCTTCAGAGGGGCAACCTGTCTATTCTGTAGTGCATTATCTGAATCAGGTTTCAAAGGAGCTCCAATGACACACCATGTTTCACTGTTTTGAGGTCTTAAATTCAACCATTTCTTTTAGGATGGAGAATGGTAAGAGCACTACAGAACAGGTGCACTAAATGTGTGTAGGGTGTCATTCCAGATTCACCTTAAGTGAAAAGAGAGACTGGCATGGATTTGGCTACGCTTTCATTTGTACAGACCTGTACTAGACTCACCTCCAACAGAATGGCCCTGTTGCAACTACCGTATGCCATCCATATTTTTGGAGTTGTCTTTACATAGAAATGCTTGGGTATTCTGCAATTGCCCAGTTAGTCTGTAGCCTTTATTCTGAGAAGGTTCCCTTTTCCTTTCCAAAATGGTACAAGATGTGACCCACCTAGATGCCAATAATGGGGGGGTTCAGAGCTATCATGTAGTCTTCAGTATTTCTGCGTTGGAAGTGGCAACACTGTCTGTGAAGTAAAGTTTGATTCCTCATGATTAGTCCTAAAACATGTGAAGGGAAGACTAAATCATGTCACATATTTGGTTACACCTTCCACTGTTCCTCAAAACAGGTACATCCAAGTAGTAGAGAAGGTATTTTTACCCAGAAGGTATTTAGCATTTTGTTTTTGGCATTGGTCCACTTATTTTCCTGTGCATTTTGAATTTTTTCGTCTTTAAGCAGTTAAAAAAACGGTGCTTAAGTTATCAAGCTACTATCTCAATTTGAGGGTGATACATTTCCATGACTTCCCTCGGTTGGGTTATGTGTTGTTGGTGAAACGTTGTCTTTTCAGGCATTATTTGGACCTGAACTGAGAGAATCAACAGGAATGTTGTCCATTTTATTTCTATTATTACCCCCACCCCAAGGCAGTGTTTTTGTGTTGTTCGTGTTAATTGTTCGTCTTTTCAAATACTGTTTTGGTTTAGTTCCTGTCTGGCTTTTACACGTGTTTTGCAGTCGGGCTAATGCTAGATTCTGGCTTTTCTCTTGATTAGAAGTGCCCAGAAATCTTTGTCAACTACTGAACTTCAAAATAACAACAACACGATGTCGATCAGATACTTGAAGTTATGTCAACGGTTCACACCATCCATTGTTAGTTGATGCTCACAGTCCAGCCAGTTATGTTGTACAGAAAAAATCTATAATTTTGTTAACTGGCTTGTTGGTCCTTCTTCCTAGGTTTTCCCCATTTATGAGTGTATATTGTACATAGGCCTGTGGTTTGTAAATATTCACAGAAACACAAAGCAAAAAAAAGCTACACACAGTGTACGATATTCCTTGGTTTTTGTGTCATGTTTTTTTTTTAAAAAATAAGTCTTATAAAAAGTTGCAGCTGTTTAGTCTTCTGTGATTATTTCTAGCATTGACACCAAAATGCAGTTCCCTACTTTGACAAGGAGATGGCGCAGTAACATCCGAAACAGGTGCGTCGCAGCTTAAAACAGGTATACTAAAGACAGGTGCGTAGAAGATACTATGGAAGACAGGTGTCAAGACTATCTACATTTCTAATTCTTGTGAGGTAGTGTTGTTCATATAAATATTGACATTTTTAACAACAGCCTATTAAAGTGTGGTTAGCCACCTCAAATGGAACTTAATGCGCGTAGTATTTCACATTTAAACAAATATTCGTTGTACGTAACAAATTATCTTTTCATGTCCTTTGGCTATGTCTTATTTGTCATGTTTGTAAAGCATTTTGTCTAAATCTGCAAATTGACCTATAGATGTTTGGTCGTGTTATCACGTAGTCAGATCTTTGGTAGACCAAGCACTGGACAGTAGCTTACGTGTATCAGTAAATCGCGTCAGGTGATTTTGTGCTGTTGATCTCGTCTACTTCTCAAGGAGATGGCACCAAAAATTACCTGTGGCGTAGATTCAATCTATTAGATAAACTATATATAACACGTCAACTTAGCCTACCTGTTTAAAAACCGCTTGTGTAACATTTATCCTCCAATTCAGTTAAACGTAGTTATGTGGATTGCTGATGCATGGGAAAGGCAGAACTAAATTAGACCTAAGGGAAGGCTACTGTTTACAAAGTTTCACTAGAGGGCAGCAAGACCATTAATATCCGAAGTTATACGATATGCCATTTACATGTGATGGTAAAGAATTATGACGTTAGTAGCCTTGGCCTAAATGTTTGTTTGCGGACATGCGAAGTGTTTATCTTGTGTGCATAGGAAGAGGTAGTTTTTCTCATCTTATAATTTCAGATGATTGATTCCATGTAATTGATAAACGCTGCATATGCATGCTGGACAGCAAATGAGTAAATACCCTAATATGATAACAAAAAATTATAGGCATTTAATTTTGCAGTTTACGTCATCAAACTATTTCTTTAAGTTTCTCATTCGGAGAGCATATTTAGGTGATCTGACAGAACTAATATGATACCAGCTAGACCTGCAGCTTCCTCCTTCCCATCAGGCATCTGAAATGAGGATTGGGGCTGGACATAAAGGGTTTGTTTAGAAATAAAACACACTGTAATAGAGAAGTAATATGGATTAATGAAATGACAGGATAGTGTATTTGTTTTACAGTAGCAAATGTGGGTGCTCAAACAGCTGCCACTCAGTTCCCATGACAACTAATACAGTTACATTATGAACTTTAGCTATATGGGTTCTGCTGTTCAAAAAGAAGCTGTAGGCTTATGTATATCCAGTAGGGAGAGTATAACCTTGCCATTGCCCCAGGGGTGATATTTTAGAAAATTGTTTTTTGAAGACTTCAGATAAATGGCATGAACACTCTAGACTGTATGGGCATTGTAGATTGGCATTTACCCTGGAATAGGAACCAATGTATTTGTTGGTACTGTTATAATGCAGTTTATTATGAGTTCACAATTATATTAATTTGCAAAAAGGCAGTACATATTCACATTCATGTCCACAGAAGCAAGCGAGGGTAAGACGTAGGGTAGTTTAGAGTGGAGGCAACACGCCAATAGAGTCTTCCACCATCTCAAACAGGAAGTGATGGGGTCCGCTACGCCTGGCAACCTCACTTGCCGTCTCTCCTCCACTGCTGAGAATCCACGGCTGCAGATGGCGTTGTGAAAGCAGAAGCTCAAGCGTGTGGGCTGAGTCTGCAGGTGATCGGCTGGTGTGGGAGGCAGCCAGGTGCAGTGGTGTCAGCCCGCCATTGGTCTGACTGTTAAGCTCTGCCCCTCTATGCAAAAGAAAAGTCGCCACATCTACGCGGGCCCAGCGACACGCACTATGGAGTGCTGTCCATCCATCGACTGTGCGGAGGTCAAGGTCCGCTCCTGCTACCAGTAGTGTGGCCACCATGGCAACATGACCTCCGTACGCCGCACGGTGTAGCGGGGTGTACCCATCTGTGTCTCTACAGTGCACCAGTGAAGGGTCATCTGACAGCAACCTCTGGACCGTTGTCAGCTGACAGAGAAAGAGAGAGGAACAGGAGTAAGAAGGACAATTGTTACATTTTTGTTTTTTCTTCAATAGCAGGGTTTCAACTTGTTGAACTGATAGAAATATACATAACTTCTGTAAAGCACGGTAAGGTTTAGAGTAATACATGAACTGACCATTTTTAATATGCTGGTTTGAGGAAATATATCCAGTTTATCTTTAGATGAAGGCCCTAACTACTACTTAAACTCAAGTCATACTCCTTTATACACTCAGATGTTTCTTGACAATCATTAGATCTCAGGCCAGCCACTAGCTGGCTATGTCCTAGTGTTTGCCCTGGCAATGAAAAGATTAAATTAATATCAGTGTACACAAACACATATATATATGCCTATTGTAGGCCCACAATAACCCAAGGCTCATTATTAACAGTTAACTGAACTGAATTTCCTACCGATTCATAGAGAATAGAATAATAAAAAACCTGCTATATCTTAAAAGATCTCCCCTCTGTGTTACACTATGTTGGAGCAGATTTGTGGTCTAACTAGCTGGATCTATTTCCATCACTTCAGGCGTTTATGTGTGTTTATATACATAAGATGTCCACCAGCAGGCTCTGTGAGCAGGTGTATTTTATGCATGTGAACTACTAAACTCACACGGTCATTCTCCGCTGCCCATAGCATGAGATCCTGTGGTCTTCCTTTCAGCCTCTCCTCTCTCTGGGTATACCACTCCTCATTACGCTCCACCTCCTCTTCCTCCTCATCCTCCTCCTCCCCCTCTTGTCCTGGCCACAGGCCATGGCCTCCGCGGGGAATAAGGTGCCCATGTGTCTTCAAGAGCTCCAGCTGGTTAAAACCATCTGGGAATTCCATTGTCCTGCAAGTTGACTAATGATCATAATGGCAGAATCAGCGAGCATTGATATATCAAAACTTCACCTGCCTGTGAAAATGGCCTTTCTTTTAGCTGGTACCACATTGACGTTTCCATGGCAACATTAAGGACTCATTTATGGAGCATTACCATGTGTTAAGAGTCCTTAATGTTGCCATGTAAACACTATTGAGGTATTAGCAGACAGAGAAGTAATCTTCACGTGAAACTGTGAAGAAAATAGTAGCCAGCTATCATTCTACTAAAAACAAAAAGTTATATTTGTGCAGCAGTTCATAGCTCTGACACTATGTTTTTCGGCTAGATCGTGGAAGATTTTTTATTAAATCGGCAGTACAAACAATCAAGCAAGCAACCTCAACACATCAGTCTGCAAAATAAGTGGGGCCAATTGATCGAAATCTTACACGGCTAGATAGATAGTTGCCTCATGCAGTTTGGGATATATAACGGTAATGTTTAAAGCGGGATTGTGGTAAAATACGTAGTTATTCGACAGCTATCTAAACATGTACAATACGTTAATGATACATACATCTTTCAGAAACACGTCAACACGTCTGCCAAATCGCTTCTTGTTTTATTGTTGAGGGAGAGTGCAATAAATGTTTAAGAAGTGCATCATCGCCGCCTACTGTTTGGGAGAGTGAGACCGATGGGTGTCAACCAGAGAATGTAATATTCTATATATCGTGTAGACAATATCCGTAGACGGGCTCGCGCTCAACGTTTCAGTCACTGTGATTATGTGTGATTACACTGTATTATTCTGACACATTCAGTTGAGGTAATTCTCAAATCCGGACCAAACAGTGCAATTGATTTACATATTTGCCTTTGTTGACAGCCTGCATGCAGTCTGAATTGCAATACTGTTGTTTAATTAAGTGTTTTTGTCCGCCTCTTCACGAAAGACTACGTTTAGTTGAGTTCTGTTTGTAGGTGACCTGGTGACCTGGTGTAGCCAGAACAACCTTTCGCCACAGGAACAGCTTCTTCCCCTCTGCAATTGCCCTCTTCAACAGGGCCAAGGTCTCAGTATGACATTACCACAACTACCAACACCCCCATTCCGGAATCCTACTGCACTCTGCACAAGCCACTTTAGCGCATGACAACTTAAAACTTACCACTGTGATTTTGCACCACTGTTTGCACTACTGTGTATATACCCCCCTCCCCTTGTACTATATACAGTATATCTCACCTACTATAGTTATATTCCCCCATCTGTACAGCTATTGCCCACTTTTTATCTTATTTGTATTTTATAATATATTGTTATTATATTTGTATCTTCCTTCATTATGTTCCACATATATTCTATGTTTGCACTTTCCTGCCACAGTAAATTCTGTGCTTGTATATCTTGCATAGCGAATAAAACTGATTCTGATTCTCATGTGTAGATTGGAGAGAGAGATTAACATGGCCCCAGACATACAGGAGACATACACAATACCATCCTCTCCTACACAAATACCAAACTAAGGAACACGTTCCTTTGAGAATCATATATCATATTAAATGACATTAATCAACACACGATTAACATAAAATAAACAGAGCTATCGAAGAACTCCCAATGTTAATCTCTCCACCTCCTTTCACAATCGTGCCGACCTACTGCAAAAAAGGATAATGTAGGACAGCTGTCTCCCCTCCGTTTGAGTGCAAAATCACAAGGAAATCCTTCACTGCAAGTGTTTTTTTGCTTTTCATGGTGGGGGTGCATCTGGTGGCACAACACATAACAGTTGCCTTTAGCACTGTGTTCGCGGGTACAAACCAATAACAACAAGTAAGAACAAGTCACGAGCACAAAACAAAACCTTAGCCAATCGCTGATTTAACTGTCGCTGACCGTAGACAGGGTGAAATCAAGGTCTTGATCATCTATAATTACCTGTAGTAACCAATTTTGTACACGGTTGCACGCATATGGAGTTTGCTTATAGAGTTAATTCCTGTTAAAGCATATTTTAGAATTTTCTAATTAACGTTAGCACGTTCATGACATGACAAACTTCACGGTCCTTCTATGTTTTAAACGAACTGCATCTGCAAGCTCGCAAGCTCCTTTGCAGATGGAGCTGGGTTTTTTCCATGACCATCACTTCCAATCCTATTGTTAAAACTATATGCAGCATCCAACATTTGGAGAAGTTTCATGGGTGTAGGCTAGTTACATTTTACAACTGATATTTCTGTATATTTTAAATGACTGTGTATGGAGTGTATATAGACTATAAAGCTACAACATACATCTGTTACTGCTCATTTACAAAATCCTAGAGTGAAAGTTTAAGTTGAAACAATGTTTTGTTTGAATTTTCCTCCTGTGCAAGAATTAGGGTGTATAGTGTTGTGGTGAACATGTTGGTTTTTGTGGCCTTGCTGAGAGCACACACACATAATAACCAATAATATGACTACTGTAACCATGACAACCTCACTGGGATGTACCAAGTAGTCATGACAACTCTTCTTTAAGTGGCATGTGTGTCGTGACACTGTTTTGTGTGTGTGTGTGTGTGTGTGTGTGTGGGGGGGGGGTGTTAAAAGAAATTGTTCTACAACACGGTTCACATCACTTTGACATTTTTGAAACGCAAATAGGTCTTGCCCAGAACATCCTGTTACAACAATCAAAAACTAAAATTGAATACTAACTTGAAAGAGAATCTGTGGATATGCATGTTGCTCCAAATTCCTTCAGGGTGTGAACCTGACTGTCATTTTCATGATGACACCAGTGGGCTCCATGTCCGTTAAGGAGCCAAGTCAATAACGGCTGTTTGTTGGAGAACATGTCAAATATGTTATGGTGTGCCAATGTACATGTCCTGGTTCCATTCTGCTCAGATCAGTGGGTATTAGTGTTTAGTGTAGGTCTGTGTTTCATGACGCTTTCATTTGAGATGTTGAAGGGGTGGATTTGCTTATTGCTTGCTATACTGTATCATTTCTTTTAGTCAGTTCTTAATTTCAACAATGACAATCAGACACATTCCATTGTCGTTCACAAAGTCCAAATGAAACAAAAAAACAACACTGTATAGACTACTGGACATCTATCACACTGCACAAAAGATAGGACAAAAAATGTTAATAAGCTTGGTTGTGATGTGGTTCAATAATGGTAACCAACTAATGATAACCTGCACATTTCTTTGTCTCTAGGTTGTTATGTTAAAGCACTACAACGCAGCTATAGCATTTGCTGAAAAAGGTCACTTTTAAAACATACAGTTTTCTCTGATTTCAATTGCTTTTGCTGCCATTTTTTTCTTCTGATTCATTTGGATCGGCAATAGTGAATACTACTCCTCTGATCAACTTGCTTCTACCTTAGGAGCTAACAATCCTAATAATGAATGTTTCTTATAGTTGAGGTCTTCATGGTCAAGGCAATCTCAGGGCTCCAGGTTTTCAAACAAAAGAAAAACAATCAAGCTAAATATCTTGGGAAAGATAATCTGTCTGTCTGGCATTCTCTGGGTCTTTCTTAAGTGCACCAAAATAAATGTATCCACAGAGAAAATGCCAAGTGACTCATCTTACTTCAACCTTCTCAGCAATCATTCAAGAAAGCACACAGACCCACATGAACACGCATACACACACAAACTGGATTCAAATGTTCGGTGATACATGATGTGACCTTTTATATGGTGTTTTATTGGTGATTAAGGATCGTTCATTTGCATCTCAAAACAACAAGTCAAAGCTTCACAAATTCCATGCAGGTTTCTGCATCCAATCAAGGTGTTTGAAACCCATATAATTGTAAATTACATTAGGGAACATATTCTGTAAAGAGCTACTCAAGACATACATACCTGTCTGTGACCAAACAAAATACACTGCTCAAGAAAATAAAGGGAACACTTAAACAACATAATGTAACTCCAAGTCAATCACACGTCTGTGAAATCAAACTGTCCACTTAGGAAGCAACAGTGATTGACAATAAATGTCAAATGCTGTTGTGCAAATGGAATAGACAATAGGAAGAAATTATAGGCATTTAGCAAGACACCCCCAATAAAGAAGTGGTTCTGCAGGTGGTGACCACAGACCACTTCTTTGTTCGTATGCGTCCTGGCTGATGTTTTGGTCACTTTTGAATGCTGGTGGTGCTTTCACTCTAGTGGTAGCATGAGGCGGACTCTACAACCCACACAAGTGGCTCAGGTAGTATATCTTATCCAGAATAGCACATCAATGCGAGCTGTGACAAGAAGGTTTTCTCTGTCTGTCAGCGTAGTGTCCAGAGCATGGAGGCGCTACCAGGAAACAGGCCAGTACATCAGGAGATGTGGAGGAGGTCGTAGGAGGGCAATAACCCAGCAGCAAGACCGCTACCTCCACCTTTGTGCAAGGAGGAGCAGGAGGAGCACTACCAGAGCCCTGCAAAATGACATCCAGCAGGCCACAAATGTGCATGTGTCTGCTGAAATGGTCTGAAACAGACTCCATGAGGGTGGTATGAGGGCCTGACATCCACAGGTGTGGGTTATGCTTTCAGCCCAACACCGTGCAGGACATTTGGCATTTGCCAGAGAACATCAACATTGGCAAATTCGCCACTAGCGCCCTATGCTCTTCACAGATGAAAGCAGGTTCACACTGAGCACATGTGACAGACGTGACAGAGTCTGGAGATGCCGCGGAGAACGTTCTGCTGCCTGCAACATCCTCCAGCATGACCGGTTTGGCGGCAGGTCAGTCATGGTGTGGGTGGCATTTCTTTGGGGGGCCGCACAGCCCTCCATGTGCTTGCCCGAGGAAACCTGACTACCATCAGGTACCAAGATGAGATCCTCAGACCCCTTGTGAGACAATATGCTGGTGCGGTTGGCCCTGAGTTCCTCCTAATGCAACACAAAGCTAGACCTCATGTGGCTGGAGTATGTCAGCAGATCCTGCAAGAGGAAGGCATTGATGCAATGGACTGGCTGGCCCGTTCCCCAGACCTGAATCCAATTGAGCACATCTGGGACATCCTGTCTTGCTCCATCCACCAACGAAACGTTGCACCACAGACTGTCCAGCAGTTGCCGGATGCTTTAGTCCGGGTCTGGGAGGAGATCCCTCAGGAGACCATCCGCCACATCATCAGGAGCATGCCCAGGCGTTGTAGGGAGGTCATACAGGCATGTGGAGGCCACACACACTACTGAGCCTTATTTTGACTTGTTCTAAAAACATTACATCAAAGTTGGATCAGCCTGTAGTGTGGTTTTCCACTTTAATTTTGACAGTAACTCCAAATCCAGACCTCCATGGGTTGATAAATTTAATTTCCATTGATACTTTTTGTGTGATTTTGTTGTCAGCACATTCAACTATGTAAAGAAGGAAGTAATTAATTAGACAATTTCATTCATTCAGATCTAGAATGTGTTGTTTAAGTGTTCCCTTAATTTTTTGGAGCAGTGTACTTGTGGATATGTTTGTAAATATATATAGAATCTGCATTATTCTGCGTAAAATGCTTGCATTGTGTTCAATTGTGGGTGGTTTTATGTCTGCTCTATGTACAGAAGACACCTATAACCTCTATTTCTGGTTTACACACATTTCTTGTTTCTTGCACCTATTGCAACACAAGTACAAATAATGTAAATTAAGATGTATTCACTTTCTACTCTAACAGCTGTTGTAGATGAATTACCAAAAGGACAAACCAATCAGATCAAATCTGTGCAAGGTATAATCAATGTAAACAACCATTCAATTTCCCTCTTTGATATGTATATGTGGATGCTCATATATGAGTGTTTTTAGAAAACTGCTGTTGTTTTAACCAGAGGCTGCACCTGACTGTTGCCACACAAAGGTCCACAATAATATATTGGTTTGTCAAAGGTTGTCTATGTGTATTCGTATGTGAATATGTGCATGTCTGCATACTAATTCATAGCCTAGACTGTATCATTTGTGACTCATTTTTAATGCAATCAGAGTTATGTGTAAATTGTTTAAAAAGGGAATGCTTTCAAGGAGCTCTTCAAGGCAGGGTTTTAGTATTGCATTATGAAAGGCTAATTACATTGACCTTAAATGTTACTCCTCTATTACTTCAGTGTCAGACTGCCAGTATCCTTTATTGTAAACCTGACCCTGAACTGCGTGGTTATACATAGTCCAAGACTTCACTTCTTATTTTTGGACCATCAAATTCAAATTTGTAAAGTTCCAGTATTTAGGAGCAAAGGTGCTTCCCACTAAACTAATAAACAACAACATGATACCCAGGTTACACAGCACATTTTCATGATGGGAATGTATTCACTAGATTCGAACTTTTTACTTAAGGCCATGTAACACCAAAATATGAGGTTTGTTGTTTAAAAAAAACGTTGCCCATTTATATTTTCATTTTCACAAGCGTTACAGGTGTGGCTTCCTGATATGCTTCGCTACAGAACTGGGCTAGGTAGGCAATGTTGTTGTGAAGTACATTTATCATATTAGAAGAGACATTTTTTCACATTCTTCACAAATCTTGAGGTTAGACATTTAAATTAAATACAATATCTTCGGCGCTGCATGACAGTAGTCAACACTACCAATCGTTAAGGTTGAACCGGCACTAATGATTAGATAGCATTCAGACAGAATGCAGTGATTGCACTACTTGTTTGACTGTCTACTAGCGGCAAAGAATAAGTTCAATACAATTTTCAATGAGGCGTGCCTTACTGAGCGCCCTCTGTCCAGTGTTGCCTGAGGGTACTAATAGGGTTGGGGTGCGAATTAACATGATTGGCGGCTGTTATCAGAAGTCCCATCGAAAAGGTGGCTGAAGTCGGGTGGCAAGAGAAAGCCATTTTCTTTTCTTTTTTAAATGGAAGATTGAACCAATATGCAACTCTAAATATTAATTCAGACAGTTAAAGTTGCGTTTGTTTCCTTCCCTGCAGTTTGCATTTTGTGTGCATTACATGAACAAAGTTTGGCAAGTATAATACAATTGTAGAAGCCCATGGTGACACTAGCTTCACTGTCCGTAGAGCGTTGATGTTTGTTGATCTCGCCAACTCGTCAACACAGCTGCCGCAGCGTTCCTCTTTTGAAATGCTGTGGAGGACGGAACAAAACCACGTCGGAACCCGCTCCGCCGACGCGCTCGGTGTAAATAAGGGGTTAGTGTGTTATGCGGTGTTAGGTATCAGACAGGACGCGCAGGGTGGAGGGGAGTGCATGGTCGTTTAAAACATAGACCGGATTGCATTTTATTTCCTTCGCTTAACATTATTGCAGATACGTAAGAGGAGTTATCAGTCCGGACGTCCCATGTTTATCATCACAATTGGTCCTACCACCGATGACATGAGAAGTTTGTGGCTTTGGCTATCCCTCACCTATTTGGCTACCACAAGCCTTAACGGGTCTGGGGCGCACGAGCTCAACAACTCCGCACTTATCAGGGGTATTTCATCGGAGGCCGAATTGCTTGACATATCAGATCAGATAGCGCTTAACCGTTCCAGTTTTTTTACGTTAGGTTTAGATGAGGGAACCCTCGCAGATTGGCGCTCTATGGCTGGAAAGAAACGCTACGGAGGAGAGTCGCAGAACGGGAAAGTGAACGCTTTGCTGGTTTTCGCTTATTCTTTTATAATTGTCATTTCGCTTTTCGGGAATACTCTTGTATGCCATGTGGTGATCAAGAACAAACGTACGCACTCCGTTACTAGCTTATTCATTGTTAACCTGGCGGTGGCAGACATTCTCATCACGCTTCTTAACACACCGTTTACCCTGGTGAGGACAGACGATAAACACCTAGATCTTGTAATTTTAGTTTATGGAATACGCGCTATGTCGTTTAAAGTCAATACGTCTTCTTAGAAATGTGCTGGTAGCTTGGGCGTTGTTAGACACAGTATTATTGGAGCAAAGACATATACTGTTTTCATATCGCCTTTTTCTTTCAAACTTGCTGCGCACAGCGCACGACTCAGAAACTCCCCTAGATTAACCTACTATACAACAGTCCAGGTACACAAGTTTGATATCATCTTTGGCAGAGACATCAATAGTTGTTTCGAGCGCAACTATTTTTTCACATTCAATTGAGTGCAAATCCTGTTTTGGAGCTTGGTGTCATATTGTTTTACGTTTTGGTCAAAATAAGAAGATCGTAGGACCTATCGTACTTTCTTTCGTTTTAAAATATTTTCTTAGCCTGCCTCATCCTGAATCCTGACTGAACTCGATGATCGGGCTGCAGTGGCTATTTGGCAAGCTCAGAGGAGAATGCAGGCATCATTTATGCTTTCGGTTCAACTGCTTTGATTTCAACTGCGTCGATTGGGATACTGTTAATGTTTTCCTGGATTATCAATCTAAATGAATGCATTGACTAGTAAAGTTAATTGTTAAAACTGAAACTTGATCTGATTTTACTGGGGCACATCCGATTTGTACTGGGGCACGTGCCCCATTCAAAAGAGTCTAACTTGTGGATGGAGCTGATTCCTGTCACACAAGTTCGTCGGCATTCACACACTACAGTACACAGCAGCAAATTAATGAGATGTATAGGCACGACCAGCCAGTCCTCATATTTTCTTGCTGCTTTCACCCGTAGGTTCGGTTCGTTAACAGCAGTTGGGTGTTTGGAAAAGGCATGTGCCACATCAGCCGCTTCGTGCAATATTGCTCCCTGCACGTGTCCACGCTGACTCTCACCGCCATTGCGCTCGACAGGAGGCAGGTAAATGTACGGGTTAAAGCTGTAAATGTGAACCTAGTGGAGTCAAAAATACACAAAGTAGGCTGCGCTCAAACGAACGCAGCATAGGCCTATCTGGGGTAGTTATTCAGCGTATAAGTATTGGCCCATACATAGTTTGCGTAAAGTATGATATTTAGGTCTTAAAATGTAGCCTAGGCCTACGCATACGAAAGGTACAATATCGACAGAAATTGGTGTGGTTATGGGAGCAATATGTCTGTATTGACATTATGGAAAGTATAGACGAATTAGTCTGTTGAAATCGCCCACTTTAGATTATTTTTGGCCCTCACTGATAATAGACCGAAGATATGGATCATAGAACATTTGCGATCGTGGAGAATGTATACAATGAAAGCTTGTCAAAACAAAAGAGGTCACACATTTACTCTGAAAAGTCTGGAACCCTTATTGGTCAAAGCTGATGTTATGTTTATTTGTCTAGGTGATCCTGCACCCTCTCAGGCCCCGCATGTCTCCAGCTCATGGTGGCATTTGTGTGGCTCTCATCTGGATTATGGCCATCTGCTTCTCCATCCCTCACGCCATCTACCAGAAACTCCTGACCTTTGTGTATAGGTACACACTGCTCACCTTTCTACACACCCTACCTCTCCCCCTCACACTCCGTCTCTGTCTATCTCCTTTCTCAACCCCCCCCCCACACACGGTCAGTCAATCTGTTTTAAATTCCTTTTTTTAATCCTTCACTCCAGTACCTCTCTTTCTAAATGATCTTTCTTCAGCTCCCTATGTGTTTCACTGTGTCTGCACTTTTTGAAAGACAATCCGGCTTTTTGAGTTGAGTTCGGCGATTTCCTTTTTGGTGTCTATGGTTGCTAAGGACTCATTTGGATGCCCCCACCAACTGTTGTTTTTGTGATTGTTGTTTGCCTCCCATTGCACCACTCGAGTTGTTTATGAAATGCCAAATTGTATTCACTCGCACACCTTGCTACCTACTTTTTCTTCAGTCAATCATGATACCCCTGATAGTGACCACTGCCCCCTGCTTACCTCCCTTTTCTCCTCATTTCCATCGCATCCCATTACTTAGCAAGGAGAAGGAACGGAGCCTGTGTGTGCCAGACTTCCCAGAGCCCTCAGATGTCTACTGGCAGTGTATCGACCTACTTACCTTCACCCTCCTCTACGTCCTCCCCCTTCTAATCATCACTGCAGCCTACTCCACCGTGGCTCACCACCTTTGGCGCCGCAATGCCATTGGCGATACCACAACATCCCAATTTGCAGCCCAGAGACGAAAACGCCGTCGCACACTGGTCATGCTGTTGGTGGTGGTGGGGGTGTTTGCCATCTGCTGGTTCCCTCTCAACTGTTACGTTGTGCTCCTGTCCAGCCAGGCCATTCACTCATCCAACGCCTTGTACTTTTGCTTCCATTGGCTGGCTATGAGCTCCACGTGTTATAATCCATTCATCTACTGCTGCTTGAACTCGGCTTTCCGCAAGGAACTGAGGCTGTTGCTGGGCATGTGCAGGTGGAGATTGCGGGCCAGAGAGGTGGGGGTGGGTCCAGAGCAGGGACCTTCCTGCACGCCATGTCATAGGGCTGCGTGGCCAGAGAGCCATGGCTCTTTACAACCCAACCAAGCCTCGTCCCAGAGAAGCCATACATCCCAAGGGACGCAGATCCCTTCCCAACAGAGCCTTGTGTTCGCTAATAAACCAAACACCCTCAAAGATAGGTACCTCCTTTTCTGCACGAGCCATGTGCAAATAGGTAAAACAGACATTCACTCAGTGGAACCCATATTGGCTCTCAGCTAATGACATAAAAATCACAAAAGTAATGCCTGAGAATCACACCATATTGTTCTGAGTCACGTATTGGATAAAATTTTGACATAGTTTGGTTTTTCATTTAAGGATGCGGGAATCTTTTCAAGTTCTTCCCCACCTCCATGGCTATGTCTGTCATTGTGTTTGTTTCTTTTTAGATTTTTGTTATCAAGCTTCCCAGATTGATTCTTTCAGTGTGCCTTGTTCACGTCAATCCATAAAAATCAAGAGGTAACACTACTGTCACAGATATCGCTAATAAATACGCACTTGTCAATCAAATAAGGCCAGGTTGCTCAAAACATGCAGATTTGTCTGGTTATGATTTCTTTTGGCTATAGTTATTGTAGAATTTAACTAGGAACTACTTTGACTCTAACAGGGATTTACTGAAAACATAAAACAACCTAATGAATCAATCAATTAATTGTTAGCTCCCATAAAATTGATGTAGCAAATCAATTAGGTTTACTATGTAAACACATAAATCCTGAATTTGGGCATGTCACTACTAAAGAACCTGCCCAAATGTTTTTTTTTTACAATGACCTAAGGTGAACAAGCATGGATTAATGAATGCATAGAGTTAGTGAGAGTGATTCATGCAGAAGACTGATGTTGCCTACCCGTTACCCATCCAGTCTCAGATTACGAAAACCATTTCCATGTACCAGGTGGCGTGTGTTGGGACATGAGGCCAATCAAGCTTGAATATTTAGTGAAATACTCATCTTTTAAAGGGCAGAACTGCATATTGTGCAGCACTGCTGCAGCTGCTTGGTGATGGTTCATGTGAAAGCTGAAGCTGGAAGGCCTTGGGATGAGCACACTGGTAGCAGATACTCAGAATGTGAGGGTGGATGTAGGGAACTTTCAAGTAGTGTCAGTCTGGATCATTTCAAAGAACGCTGCATAAATGGGGAGATAATGAGACATCTCCCAGTAAAAGAGGCATGTAGAAGCACATTTGCTAGCTGTGAATCCACTTGTTGAGTGATAGTAATAATGAGAAAAAGAGATAGAAGGCCTTCAAATGGGAGCATCTCTTAGTGATTATTTAAATCAGGCACATTGGAAAATGTGTTTTACAGAGTCAGCTAGCAGGTGTTACTTTTGGGTTGCACTATTATCTATATATTCCGGAATCTGGTATATGTGGTGTTTTGAATGTTAGAGATTTTCTTATGATACTGACAGATCATGTGTTGTTGGTGTTACAGTATATGTTACTTGTTGGTGTTACTTTGGTTTTAAAAACTTTTTTGTGATTCCTGATTGTGAGGTGATTTCTCATGATGTTACATACAAGGCTGATTATTACTGTGAAGTGGATTGGATTTAAATTGGTTATTGACAACAGCATTCAGAACTGAACTCTTGATTCCACAGTCAAAAACTTGTTTGTTCCCAGAATTTGTGACAAAAGGTGTTAATTGTGATTGTTTTTGAGATTACATCTGAGACTCTGGTTTCCTGGTTCAGTTTATTTTATCCTATTAAACCTTTTATCCTGCTAAGAAGGCTGGATTAGATTGTGCTGCCACCTGTGACATAGGGCTCTTGCAGTGTCATGGATCAAAGAAATCATAACAGAGCAAGAACTCTCACTTTCTGCTCAGCCTGGAGTTCATTGTCAGAGTTATATGTTCTATCATGGTTTGTACTCATGATTCAGTTTACATTGTAGATATAGTATTAATTTTGAGCATGTCATTGTAAGCAAAGTAATCACTACCCTTTGCTCCCATAGTTTTAAAATCTAGAATCACCTATGTGTGCTGTGCTATGTGTTTGTGCTCAAATTCGTATACCTGTACTGTTTCTTTGTGTAACTTGTATTGTGTTTTATTGTGACATCTGCTGGCAAAAGGCATTTCACATGCCTTCTGGAGTTGCTCTCCAACTCCAGTAAAAAAAGAGTTGAGAAAATGATGCAATGGTGCCTCCCACATTTACTGTTCTGTTTCATGGTTGTCTAGGGCATGCTACATTGTACTAGAGATTACTACGTTTAAACAACTTTTGGTGAACAAGACAAAATGTGGTCTTGATTTTTAAGTGTAGACATCTTTCATGTGACTTAAAACACTCAGTCGCTTGAGGAATATGAATTAAACATGAAGAAATAAGAGTTTGTGTCATTTTCTTTTGTGTTGTTACATTTTTTTGTACTGTCCCTTGATTCCTGCAATTGATTCCAAGAGAAACAGAGAAAGGCAATTTGTCTGTGAAAATAGTTGGAGCGTTGAGCTCCTAAGTGGGAATCACATAATCAAAAACATTTTTGGGAGAATCAGTGCCATGGAAGTGCTTTCACACCTATGCGGCAGGGAAATGTCTTCTCTGGCACCTAGAGCAGTTGACCTTAATCTAACAGTTGACCATTACAACAGCCCCCAACCCCATAGGACATTGTATATTAGGAAGTTGGTGTGCTTGAAAGTTAAAATACATTAACTGTACATGTATTATTTTAGCAGATTGTTTTATGTAATGTAATGCACAGAGAACGTTGTAAGGGCTAGAAAGACACAGTTTTAACTGGAAAACACAGTCATGCACATACTGCAGCTATACAACACCAGCTATACCCCTTTCTTCACCACCTTTCTCCCTCCTGCACTGTCATTACCATGGTTACGCTCAAAAACACATGAACACAGTCTTCAGGTTTGCTATCCTTTCTTTTGCTACCTTCTCCCTACTTCTGCATTCCACTCACTCTCCTGTTCTTACTGTTATATTCTTTCTTTTCCCTCACATTTTGTGCCACTGGCTCGCCTCATCTTATCTCACAGCCACGCATAATATTTATTAATTGTTATTATATATTAATCTAAACTATGACCACTTTTGTATATGAGTCAGAAACCAATGGACACTTTTCAGTACATTATTCACCACATAAACTTGATTCAACCCATACGTTTTTTTTTGTTTTTTTTTCAAAGAGTGATTGCCTTCGCTGTGTCATTCATAAATGTATTCATGGGATTCTTTGGCTCAGCCAGCACACATCGCAAATCCCAAGCAAATGGTTGCTTGTACATTTGATATATTTCAGATTATTTGCATTTCAGATGCAAATAATGATTCTTTAAAGATACACAGTAGGCACATCTAATTTCTTTGATCTCAATCCAATATGTAATTACAAAATACTCTGGCACCACAAAAGGCTATGGTGAACATTCATACTCAACCTTCAATTCATCCATGATTGGAGCTTGCTACATGTGCAGGTACAGTGCAACACATTATGAAAAACACATGATAGAGGAATGTCAGAGTGAGAGCCTACATGTGGCAGAAGAGTGAATACAATAAAGGGAGCCAGATCGATGAAAGTATCGTCTGAAATACATCATTTAGTCTCCACAGAGCAAGCCAGATTCAGTTGAGTAGTGCTATATCTGATCCTTCTCTTCTCCCCATTCAACAACCCTGTGAAACTCAGCATAAAGCCACTTCACCACTTAAACTGGAGCTGTTATTTAGCTGAAAATAGGTGATATTACCAAGGTTGTTTGCCCCTTGGCTACGACTTCACACTGCATTTTTATGTTATTGTGTGGATATGCTTTTCCAGAGAATCCATGAATCAGAATTTTAGCTGGATTTCAGAGGGTGACAAAAACATGTTCCACACAAGAAAGAAAAACCTCACTTTCAGTAAGCACTTAGCAACAACTGATGTTCAGCTGTGAAACTACTTTAGTGTTCACATTTAACAGAACACAAAAGGCTATCAATAAAAAAGATTTTACATCAAATGTAGCATTTTTGCATACGAGTTTCCTATTTTAACAAAATGATTACTGAGTAGGTTACAATGTCAAACAAAGGAAACAGGTACTGCGTTAATTCTTACAGGATAAGCACGTACGTATCATAAGATAAATCAGACATTTATGTCCCAGCACTGCCGGATGAATATCCATTTGCTTCAGTGACAATCTTTGCACACACAAAGAGAACAAACCTCTCTGCTGTGACTTGTGGCCCCTGTTGTGATAGTACTGTTACTGTGCCATTCTCAGTTCCTGTTATTTTTGTGACACAGTGTACTGGTCAACATGAGCTACCAAAATGATCTTAATAGTGAAAAGAGGTGATTTCCGTTTGATAAGATATGAGATCCTACAACTTCCCTTGTCACTGGAACAAAACACTTTTTCTGACACAGACCACTGGTCATAAAAAACCACAGTAATTCAGACCTCTAACTCACAAAATAGTGAAGGAGTATTGTGGGGGCATTTTCTGTTTGATTGAGAATCACCAGTCTTTTTGTAATCTACCAAGCCAAAATAATAAGCAGTAGCATAATTTTGTTCTTCAGTAATATATTGCAAACATAAATATATCATGCATTTCTGTGCTGATTACAGTACAGAAATGCATAAATATTAATATTATAGAATGTGATAGACAGGAGACTGATGAAGAGGCCTCAATGACGACTTCTCAGGCATCTTCAATGCAATGTTGTTTAATGTTTACCGTTAACTTTTGCTTTCTTGTCTTGGAGAAAATTTGCAGTCCACCTTAACTAACCTGTCAAGTTGCCTTCAAAACACAAGCACATCATAGAGGAGGATTCCTTTTCTCATGAACATGACAACATTGTGACTCAATCAACTGCAGCTGCCTTGTTGCCAAGGGGACAGAACAGCTAAGCTTGTAGACTGATAATTAGAATATAATACACATTAAGAAATATGTTTTACAGTCTACAGTATTTCATGTCAAACTTACCCAATAACCAGCTGTTTTTGTGTATGTCATAGCCCAGTGTAATTATGCAAGTAGGACATTCTAAACATAATAACAACTTTTTTGCATAAGTGTTACCTGTCCTTGTCGAATAGTCAACTGAATTATGCCTGCAGTTGATTCCCATGGTCTGCAGGTTCTTATGCAAGTGTATGAATGTATATTTACATTTGGACAGAAGTGTGTTCAGTCATGAAGTCCGATGCTGGTGCATTCATTGTTCAATTAATTGTTCAACCATGTATTCAGTGTTGCCCAGTGGAAGGTTTTATAAGAAATTATTTCAGCCCAAGAATCCCACTTCTATACATTGTTAATGTTCACATTAAATTGATATTTGGTTTGTGCAAAAACACAGTTGTTACAGACTAGTTCAACATTCCTATTTGTAAGGCTGACATGCTGGAAAACCTGGCATCCTTTAAGGTCCTGAAGATTTCTCGCGATTAGATTAATAGACCCAAAGACAAATTGAGTCAAGCTAAAATTGAAATGAAGTGTAAAGGCTTCTTCAAAGCCTGGTGTCTGAGGGCAATCATGCATAGACTGGTTTGATCCTCAGTACTTTGATACCTCATTACGACCTATGGAGCCTTTCGCTTGACGGCCCTCTCAAGGCAAACTGGAGTGTGCCCACGCTCCTGTTTTTTGAGGTAGTGGTTGTAGGAAGCCAAAAACTAAACTGACTATAAATGACCACCCCAATCTGAACCGCTGACGAGATTTTCAATGCAAATCTGGTTCTGTAGCTAGTTTGATGTGCCTCACACAACATGTACACAGCACTGAGCAACATCTTTAACTGCCTACTTTGTTGAAGATAAAAACTGGTCCTGGTGCTCATGCTTGAAATGAGAGATATATTTGGGATATATGAAATCTATCGTGACTCCAGTTCCCTGTCTTCCCCTTTAAACTTCATATTGTGAATGGGCAGGGTGTTAACTGTAATGAAATAACGTGTAATATGAAATCAATCTGACGTCTGTGGGCTTCTCAAGATTATAATAAACACAACCAATCATTAGGCTGTACCCTGACTAATAATTGGGCAGGATATTTATCTGTCTACGTACCTACCAGTACACTCTCTTTCCCAGCACTCAATAAGCGTTACAGTAGTTCTATGGGGGTGGCTTTAAAGGGATAGAGATGGGATATTTTGGTTTGAATTGTGTCAAACTGAAGCTATTATAGCTTGCTTCGCAAAACTTGTCTGACCCATCTTAAACATCTCAAAAACCGGGAGAGTTTTTGTAGTCTACTGCATCCTAGTGGTTAAAAGCTAAATTCACTCATTGCACTTTGTGAATCACAGTGGATCGTCACAGTCTTGTCTAGATGGAGCTTACTGTAAAATACGACGCAAAAAATGTATATGGAGAAAGGTAAAAAACTGTGAAGCATTTATTACACAAATTATCATGTGACAAATATACAAACATGGATATTTTATATTTGTTCATTGCCTGATCATCTTTGAAAATTGCCATCATATGCTTACTGGTTGTCAATCCTCCACAAGTTCGAATGAGTTTGATGGATTCATCCAAAATCAAATCAAAGTTTATTTGTGTAGCGTTTTTACAAGCAATGTCACAGAGGGCTTCACATATGCCCATAGAACTGCCCCTCAACCAACCTCTCAAGAAAGACACAGCAAAACTCCCAGAAAAACTCACTAGTGGAGGAAAAAAAGGAAGAAACCTTCGGAGGAGCAATTTAGTGAGGGATCCCCTCCCCGGCTGACGGCTGGTGAAAGAGAGGTTCAGAACACAGGCAAAACATAATAATTTAGCAAGAAAAATGTTAATTGGTCATATAAGACATTAAAAACTAGTGTTCAACTTGGACTTGAGATAGCACAAAGTCACTTTAAACAGACGCAGGGCTGGGGGTCCGTGATTGGTACATCATTACAGACAGGGGGATGGGGAAAGGGACCAGGAGGAGGTCAACGTCCATCTGGGGACCGGATCCAGGATTGGCAGACCATCACTGATCGATGTCCACTGGCACCAGGTCCAGCATTGGTAGATAAACACAGGTGCTGAAAGCTCAGACGCCCACACCAAAGAGAGGTATGGAGGGGGCAACAGAGAGAGGAGAGCAGATTTTAGAGAGTGCCAAGAGCAGCTAACAGTTGCAGCAATACTAAAAAAAATACCAATAGGGAGGTCCCCACTGGTCAAGTGTGCACTAGTGCAGTAATTTAACAGAATAAAAATGGTATGTGATGCAGCCTTAGACATCAAGACAACCACAGCCCCCCTCAGTTAGAACATAAAATCTGTTTCATAAAAGGGAAAATAAGCTAAGAATTTAAGGATGTTCTCTCCCCTGTTATCACCAGCTAACAACAGAGTCAAAGCAAATAACAACATACATACAAATAAAAAATATTTTTAATGTTCAAATTTTTTTAATGTATACACAGTATATACAGACAGACACACGATCCAGGTTTACATTACAGTATACTAAAGGAAAACACTCTCTAACAGTCGTAGAATTGACTAAACAACATTTTTCTTAACCTATCTTTAAAAGTCAAGAAAATTTACATCTATTTTTCAAGTGCATTATAGAAGGATAAAATGTGTTTGTCACAATCAAGGATAAGTTCCACTGTTATCTGTAAATCTGTAGCACTAACAGACACTGTTGCAATGCTGATGCAGTATTGACCGGGAAACCATTCTCCTTGCAATAAGAGAGAAGCCAGAAGCCATGTTCAGGTGTTAGATAAAAATAATAAATTAAGTTGTTCAGTGTGTGAGATCACCTTAGATCTGCTAAGATTGTATCCTAGTCGTGTTACCTTCCACTTCCGTATCTGTTTGGTTAGGTTCTGCAAGGGATTGAGACCAACAATATAGTTTTAACCTGTCATTGAATAGTATCATTAAGTATATTTATCGTAGCATGTATCTATATTATCTAATATTAGGCAGTTTCAAACACATGGCTGACTAGTTGTTTTGTTGAATTTATTGCCTTGGTTGAAGGATTCACAGACTATATCTCTGTCAGTAGGAGATTCTATGGGATTTTGAATAGATTGAAGTCATAGATAAGGCTGGTATATATATATATACTGTATATGTATGTATGTATGTATGTATGTATGTATGTATGTATGTATGTATGTATGTATGTATGTATGTATGTATGTATGTACGTACGTACGTACGTATGTATGTATACATACTTATGCATGTATATATCTATATATATATATCTATATACAGAATGGGGATGGCGAACCACCTTGACATCTTGGTAGTGGACAGACAGCAGAGGAATGCCATTGTGGCAATACCAAGTGATGGCAACATCAGAAAAAAAGGTGAGAAACTAGAGAAACACCAAGGGCTCAGAGAAGAGCTGAAGAAGGCTTGTAAGGTGAAGGCGACAGTGGTGCCGGTGGTCTTAGGAGCACTCAGGGCAGTGACCCCCAAACTGGAGGAGTGGCTACAGCAGATCTCTGGTAGATCACCAGACATCACAGTCCAAAAAAGTGCAGTACTAGGAACAGCAAAGATACAGTGCAGAACCCTCAAGCTCCCAGGCCTCTGGTAGAGAACCCGAGCCCGAAGGATGAGACCACCAGAGGAGGGTGAAGGTAAAAAGTAAAAAAAGTAAAAAATAAATAAATATACACACGCAGTGTATAGCATTTAATCCTGTACACCAAGGTTTATTGCTTTCACCAGGTTTCAGACACACAACAGCCTTATATTACTAGAAAACCCTGCCATGCCCTAAATATTTCTATTTCTGTAAAATACGGATACAGGTTTTGTCTAGTAGCTCGCAAATTATGCAGACCATATAGTCTATATATGTATTTTGATATCCTATCTCAAATGTTTGATACTGCATTTTCAGTCTCTCAGCCAATGGCAATAAGTGCAATGACGCTAAAATGAATATCCATCAAATGTGCCACGCCTCTTAATCTAACACGCAGGCGTAGTACATGAGTGGGAGCTTTTCGTCCTGAAAAGGATTTCAAATCTTTCCGTAGCAAGGTGAGATTAATTAAAACACAGTTTCTGACTTATTTTGCTCTTTTTGTAGTTAAGGGCGTGAGGTTAAGATTATGAAAACGTATACTGAGACTCGCGACGGTGTTTAGTCATGCTTTCTGCTGTCTGTTGTAGCTTATTTGCTAGCTATTTTTGACGATAGCTAGTTTGTTTTAATAGCCAGCTAGCTTGCTAACTGTGAACAAATGAGACAGTTTTTTGCTAGTGCTAGTAATGCCATGATGTGTACCAAATAAGTTGTCAAAAGCCATTCGTTGTTGTTGGATGGTTCTAGTATTAATTCAGGCCACTTCTCTCTAAGGATGTTGTTGGTCGACGTATGTCGACCTAGTTAGCTTAAATATGGTGGACCAGGTGAGAAGCTTCTGTCAGATTCCGATCATGTCTTGTCGGGGTTAGATTCCACACGTAATCACATCCTATTACCGCCCGCAGCATACAGATCCTAATTGGACAAACTGATATAAGACAGCACGCTACATATCCTAATTTTACCACTGGCTGAAGACTTGTCTTAGCTGTCGGCTGATTGGCCATTTTTCTTTATAGTCGTAAGACTGACGTTGATTTCCGTCGCATCATAGACTCCATGAGAAGTTATGCGTAACATAGATCACAAAAGTGCTTTGCCTCGTTTCATTTTAAAATCTTGTTATTTTCCAGAGCATAGGCTGCAGTGCTTTCCAGTCAACAGGCTTTTGTGTGTGTTTACAGTCTACCATATTGATGGCAGGCGTACTGTTTAGACCATGTAGGCTTGTTTGTGCTAAACTCTTCTCTGTGTGACTTTGTATTGCAGCTCTCAGGAGCTCGAGCCCTTCAGTAAAGCTGTATAAACACCGGGTTGACGGGACGGACGGCAGCGGCGCGACGTACGGGGAGCTGCGCAGTGACATCACAATGAGCTACAAACCGATCGCCCCCGCTCCGTCCGGCTCCAACCACACCCCACCGGGTCAGTCATATCTGCAAGGCATTCCCTATGAGCTGAATGGAGACCCAAGTTGAATCCTTGGCTTGTGATGTCCAGATACATCTCTAGGCTTATACAATACCCTGTCTAACCATGATTGCCCAGCTCTCTTAAGAGTTTTGGTCTAGACCTAAAGCTGCTAGCAGCAATTGTTTCAACCTTTGACCTTAACCAAAGCACAACCATAATCCCGAAGGTCTGATGTTGTTGAGGATAGTACTCTGACCCAGTGGTAATCGGTGCATTTCATGCGTATTGTCTCCCCACAGGCTCCAGTGTGCCCTCCCCATCCCTCCCCTCTTCGTCTAACTTCCGACCGGCCTTCAGTGATTTTGGACCACCATCTATGGGCTTCGTACAGGTGCACCCTCTCAAGAGATCCTGTACATTGTTGATTTATAGAATCTATATTATGTTGCTTCTAATGCTACGGTATCAGTAAAATTTCAAAAACTTTTTAAACTCTTACTTCTTCACTGCCCTTCCCTGCTCTCTATTATTGTATTATAACCAAGACCTCCACATTCAACCTCCACCTTATGTTTGATCCTCCTTTGTGGACACACAGCCTGTGAAGGTGTCCCAGGGCTCTACATACAGTGAGCTGCTGTCCGTCATTGAGGAGATGAGCCGTGAAATCCGACCCACCTATGCTGGGAGTAAGAGCGCCATGGAGAGGCTAAAGAGAGGTACAGGGCATGAATTAATGCAAAACACAACAACTCCAAATTTGATGAAGTCGCTCGATCGTCCCGTCCCCCCTCACCTGTCATAGTTTATTGTAGCTATCTCTTGTTCTTGTCTTCCCTCCAGGCATTATCCATGCCCGTGCGCTGGTGAGAGACTGTCTGGCAGAGACAGAGAGAAGTGCACGTACATAACCCCTTCACTGGATCCTGCTATCCTTCTTTGTATTGACCTCATTATGAGCCTCCTGTTCCAGTGACCCAAAGTCTCTTGTCACATAACCTGAAGCGTTAGTTCTCCATTCCCTTATGTTCTCTCTCTCTAGGAATTCTTTTTAACGTTGGGAGAAAAATGTCTTAGTGGTGCATAAGAGCTAGTACTGATAGTGAGGACAGGGATTCACCCCTGTTGTAATTACAACAATCTACTGTACCCTTAATTTCCCTATCCACTAATCCCACACTCCTTAGCCCTCACAAGGTTTTTTGATAGATTTGAATCTGTACTTCATAATGACTCATTCCAGTGCATTTGAGGGGTTTCATAAGGAGTTGGGATTTCTATATACAAGCCGGTAACAATAGGCACAGACGGGTAATGTTTTGTGAAAACGAGAGAAACCACGAAACTTAATTTGCAAGTAATGTCTTTTCATTATGGCATGGTAGCCATACATTTGTGAAATTATTTTTCAGAACGTTTCTTTTCTCTAAGCTGCTATACTGACACCACTGAACAACCAAAGTCCAAGTCAATGCCGCTGTCTGTTGAGCATCTAAAGCAAGACATTGCAAATCCCCCAGATTCATTACTCTACCATCTCCACCCAGGGGTTACTTTACCTCCCTGTACCGTGTCAGTTTCTTAGAATGGCAAATTTTGTAAACCCGATTTTTGCAGTTTATTGAATCTTAATTACAATAATATAAAATACAAGTTTTTAAATGAAACCTGTTTGTGTTCTCTTCGTTATCAGATACCTTTGTATTTCTACTGGGGGAAATCGGTCGACAGCATAGGGTAGGACCAGCTGTCAACTGATCTTTTCCTTACATTTTATACCCATGTAGCAAGCCTTACTCCACCTGAAAGTTCATGCTATTTAATGTGAGAACTATGTACTGTATATGTGTTGCTGCATTCAAACCCATGGTGCTGGTGTACTTACCACACATACATTCATGGCCTATAGTATTGGCAGTGATAGTTAGTTTTGAAAGTTTGCTTCTTCAGCTGTTGTGTTGGAATCACGTGTTTGAAATAAGTTTCATTGCCACCCAAAACACAAAATCGGTCAGTGGCAACACTTTTGGCCGTGACTGTATTGTCCTCCCCACCTGGGAGCCAACGTCATACAAAGCCACTAACCTACTTACTCATCCATTCATATTAACATCAATTACTTGTATCTCAGGATTTGCTGGCAGCAGTTTCCACATTAATAACAAGACATAACTGATCCAAGATAAAGTTAAATTAGTTCATAACTGGCAACAAAGAAATGTACCAACACGAGAATATCTTTATTTGGCTTCTCAGTCACAATACATCAACAAGAGAGAAAAATATACATGGGGAAACATTAAACCCTGCTGTTGTCCTTAGGTAAAACATATGGATACATTATACCTATAGTAGACCTATAAGATGAATGAACATGATAACAGGTCAAATATATTGGTTGGTAAGTCATGTGCTGTATAAATATCGGGTGCTACCAGAAACAGCTGTTCACCTGAAACTTTGGAGTTTAATCAACTTTCATTCTAAGTGTTTATGCCTTGGATACCAACATGTGAGAACTGGCTGACCGCTATTATCTCTACAATAACTTAACTGATGTAGTCCTCTAGTATTCATCTTTCCAAACCTTTCAGTTGTGTCAAAACAAACAGACATTTGCATCCAACATGGAACTGGTTATGTTTATGCTTCCTGTGACCTAATCCCTCTGCTAACCTGTGTTTAAAGGTGCACACAAACCAGGGCTTGTGCCCCTTTAAGATTATGAAGTTGGCAAAAAGAATGTCGATATGGTATTTAGCTATACCATATTTACCTTATACTCCAGAAAATGTTTTTGGTGTGGGAACTGGGGCTTGTTTCTGGATCAGGCACAAGGCCATCTGACTATGCCCACACTTCTTCAACATCCCCCTGGTTCAAGTGCCATTCAACACCTACCAGGGTTTTGATTTCACAAAGTGCAGCCTTTAACCACAAAGGAAGCACAAAGAGGCCAAAATATATAGCAGAAATAATATAGTATACACTAATATAGACAATAAATCAATATCAAACACAGATCGGAAATGAAATGTCACACAGTTATAATGTCACAATAATACGGATAAACATAGACATGAGAGTAACAATAAGATAACTAGCTATAGCATGAGGAGGGTAAAAAATGTTGTGTATGTGTGCGGATAAGGTGATGGAGATAACAAAGGTGTTCATACATATTTATGATGTTAAATGATTGTCTCTGACAATATGTTATTTCCCAGTCTCACAGGCTGGAATGAACAACCCTTTTGTGTTTTACCGTGCTTAAAACGAACGTGCATGTTAACATAGGATGCAACGATGAGAATAAGATGGCTTCTGACTTTTGATCAGAAATGTGTGCAAGCGTTGTTCGGGGGTATACGTACGTGAGCTAGTGTGTGTATTTGTGTTTGACACCTGGACAAAACTGTTTCAAGGAAAGTGGCTTTGGTGTGTGCATACAACTAAACCAGTCAGTAATTTGTCCGCGAACACGTGCCGTCCATTTCAATTCACAATCAGAAATGTTGTCCCGTTCAACCCTGACAAATAAGAACAAAAAGAAGGACTTTTAAAACCCTGGAGACACACACAGGAAATACAAACACAATCCAGACATATTCCCTAACCGAAATAATGAACGCATGGGACGTACTATATTCCCTGCTAGAAAACAGGCTTTACAACTCTGTTTCCTTCCATTTCTGTGTAAGTGTTTTTATAGCATGCTTCTTCATTGGACCATAACAGCTACTGAGGTCTGAACCGAGTCCTTTGAGGACACTAGCTAATTACTGAGACGTCTGAACAGCTCGACACCTACCGTGGTGGCGGTGGCTGGCTGCTGTTCTCTGGTGGTGTCGCTGAACAAACTCTTGTACCGACCCTTCTCCTCCTTCTCCTTGGTGCGGATGCGCTCGTCCATGGCTCGCAGCTCTTTGGCCACTGAAGGCCCAAGTGACGGTTCCAGTTGCAAAACTTTGGAAAAGTCAGCGCGAGCCTCTGCCTCATTCCACACGGCAGCATGGGCCTTGGCACGCTTGAAGTAGGCCTTCACATTGTCTAGCAGAGGGGGGGGGGCACAAAACACCAAACTGTTAAACAAAACACCAAACTGTTACATTTTCTATACAAAGTGGAAAGAGTGAGACGGTTTTAAAAGTATTGTCAACTGAACCACTTTAGGTACAGCACTAAGCAGAGGGGATATTCCGATTTCACAAAATATGACTGAAAATACCGCCATGTCAATACAAAACCATCCTATGGTGCTGTTAGGGTGACACTTGTCGTTCTCGGCCCCCTTACTCACCCTCATATTTGAGTAGCAGAGAGGAGCAGTGGTCCAGGACCTCGTAGTACTGGCCCTGCTGCAGCTTGCACTGACAGTAGTTAAGCAGCAGAGGCGTGATCATGTGATCCAACTTGATCCACGTTTCGTCCCCTGGACGTTCCTGATTGGATGAAAGGGAAGAGAGGTTACTACAGGTCAAATGTTGAATACCAGTGAATCAGCAGCTGGTACTGTTTAGTGTTAATATAAAATATAACAGTAAACATATACATGACATAATGCCTGCACATATATAAACGCAAGCAGTCTGTAAAAATGGTTAGGATTACAGGTGACGGACGATTTGAACGGAATGATTATAAGGACCTTATCAGGCAATGAACCCATCGAAAAATGTACAAAATCAACATAAGATCGGTACCTTCATCTGTAGATTCTTAAGGCAGGCGATGGCGTTGTGATACTTCTCCGCGGCAGCCTTCACGTCACCGTTCTTGAAGAGGGCGTTACCCTCCTCGTGGATCTTTGGGACCACTGCCAACTTCTCCTCGTCGGTCATCGCCCACGTGTCTAGGCGGAACGAGCCAGGAGGCAGCACCTGGAGGGATGATGAGGGGGATGGGGGTTAGGAGTTTCAAGTTTATTTTGCAAGTACATTGGAATTCTTGGTCCTTTCCCTCTCAGTTTTGGACCACGTCTGTTCTATGTAGTGATTCGATGTGTTAGAGCTCCAATGACTTTCACATGAAACCTGTGTAGTTATCCAGCATGGGCTAGATGTAACCAGGCTATCACTAGAAATTACGGTAAGCATTTACCTGGGATACAAATAGATTTGCCTGCATGGATCAGTCACTGTTATGTGGCATGATGGTACTTTATGGAATGAGCTCATAAAGAGTACAAACATATAGAAAACTAAACCTTTGTCTGTCTAGATGCAGCCTTGTTTTTGACCTCCACACCCAGACTGACATCCTCACCTCTAAGAGCTCCAGGGTAAAGACCAGGGGTTGGGGGTGGGCCTGCAACTCGTCCAGATCTTGGTGGCCCAGAGAGTGGTGAGAGTGGATCTGGGCAATTCCACAGCAGTGCCTTTGGCCCTCGAGGGGGTCCTTTCCAGCGCTGATGTTCCTCAGGGACTGAGACACCAATGGGTACAGGGCTGTGTGCTGCGGGACAGAGGGAGGAAAGAGGAGAGAAACAGAGGGACAAGGGAGGTAGAGGGAAAATAGAGAGGGAGGTAGAAACAGAGTGCAAAGGAGGGTTGGGGGTAGAGAGGATGGGACAGAATAAGTTAAAGGAAAGAAGGTAAAGAGGTAAAGGGAGTGGGTGTAGAAAGAGAAAAGGAGGGAGGATGTAAGGTAGCAATAAAGGGTGAAGGAAGGAAGTGAGAGAAAGAGAGGTAGGTAGAGAAAGAGGAAGGGAGGTGAAGAGATTAAATAGACCCATGACATGCTCATGTTGCTTGTAATTTTGGTAGCTGCAATAACTAACGCAGCACTGACGACACCCACCTTGGTTTCGCAGGTGAACTCTGCGATCTCACCCTCTCTCATGGTGGCAACTATTTTCTCCCACACAGTCAGCTTGAACTTCTTTCCCAGAATGAGCTCCATGGGCTTGCTTCTTCCACCCATGCTTCGAGAATCATCCAGAACTGTGCCATCGCACAGGCTTGTACGGTAGTGGAACAAGACCTAACACCCAAGACACAAGTCTGTTCAATTTATTTTGATTCATATATTTGTATATAATTCAAGGCCTATATATATTTTTTTTATATCCAAAGCGCCATATAGAATGAGCAGATTATGCCCTTGTCCTCCTTCGACTATTCATCCCACAATCTAGTGTGCTTGTGGTTTATAATCACAACAAACAATGGGTGTGCATGTGAGGAGTTTTGAAGTGGTGTAACAATTAGCTTTATAAACTAATAATCCTCGCGAAATAAGTTCCTTCGTTTTCTTTGCAGTTGTGATGATCAAATAACAACAATATCGTTTTTCTGTTTATCACAGAATGGGATAAAGGCCTTCAACCCAACTTTAGCTGAGAATGATTTGTAAATAGCACCTTCAATATCAGGTTATATCCAATTGCAACGGCCGAAAACAGAAGCGCTAGGACAGACAGGCCAATCGTTTCTCTTAAAAACACACGTATCCGGTCCCGCCTACTTCTTGGTCAATCAAACTAAAGAAATAATTCGGCTGCATGCATATTAGCCTACTTAAGAAACCTTTTCCTTGCAAAAGACCACGAAAGTTGCTCATAACGAATACGTTCAATTTGATACCACAGTGAAAATTACAACGGTATGGACAATCTAGTAAGTCACAGTTCGGTAGCTACGCTAATGCTAGCTATATCAGATAGACTGTTAGCTTAGCTAGTGCGTCAATTAGCTCTACTACTAGCTTCGCCTTAAAATTGTATCTAGCATAGCTGAAAATATAATTCAACAACAGTTGATCTTGAAGCCAACTTGCCTTCGTTCCATCGGGGAATGTTGACAGCTCCCCTTTCCCGGGACTGGTTACTTTTTTCCGAATCCCTTCAGCGATTAGATTGAGTGCCAGTTCCTCCATCCTTGCTGCACACCAGTCTCAAAAAAGCGAGAGCTAGGCCGATGCAAACCGAATGCCTTCGCTTCGGGAAAGATCGAGAGAAATCGGACACCTGACAGACGTCATTGGTGACGACCTTGAGTAAAGAGCCATATGATGTTGTTTATTGCTCCACAAAGAATGTCTCTGATTGCCCTCTGTATATCAACAAAGTTCATAGAAATCCTCCTTTTGTTATGAAACTCCTACTAGTTAAAGTAAAAATAGCCCCAAAAATGGTTAAAAAAGCAAACAAGATTTATTGTGTTTCACAGTCATAATTCAGTCACAAAACATTTTCACAGGCAAGACAAAATCGCTCTCCTTCTCCCACACAGTATGGGTATGTGCTGGAAGCATTGAATTGAGGCACAAAGTGGTTTGACGGTTAGTAGTGGTCAGTGAAAACATGACTTTAAAAATACATCCATGGGACGAATTCTTTTACATAATGGACTGAAGTAACATTGCAATTTTGGTAGCAAAACACAAAAACAACGCAGTGAAAGGGTCATTTTTCAAAGTATGGCAGATAAAAAAACTTGAAGCCTCTTCGTCCTCGAACCGCACATGTTATATAAATCACATGGTACACTAGAAAAGATAGAAAATGCTAGGATTACTGTTTTGTCCATTTCAAGTAAAGTAATGATGTAAAGGTGCAAATGCATCATGTTTGCACACTGACGAATAACTGAGACTGCTGTCTGAAAGATGCAGGACACATGATTAATCACTAGCTAATTCAATCAGATAATAAAGAGAAACGCCTACCGCCCGGAATGAAGAGAAGGAAGCCAGGGATAAAGAAAATAGCACTTGAGACACCTGAGGAAGGAAGTCAAAGGTCAACCAGTTAGACCCAAAAATAATGGCCCACACGAGATGCTGTCAGCCAAGACCTTTTTGCACAGCTGAAACCTTCGAATAGAAATAAGTTTGATGACCTAAATTAATCAAAGCCTTTCTTAAGGCATAATAGGAAATGATGTGAGGATGCTTATGGCTACACATGTTTTCAGTTCAGAGTATGCCAAAGACAAGACGAATACATGTCAACCTTACCTGCATGTGGATTTAGCTGTATGACAACACCTGTGAATATGAGAGCTGGAGGAGAAAAGCAACACACAAAACAAGCCAGTGAAGCTATTTTCTGTGTTTCTTGGGATGAAACTGATAAGAGATAACAAAATTACAGCAGGAGACAACGCAACAGCCAAGGCTACTGTGATGAGAGCAAGACACAGGTTGGCATAAGTGACCTAAGTAAGGTATAATGGTAGTCTTAAAAGACAACCAAAATTTTAACCAAATGTATACAAATGTCTCCAGTTCAATTTGAGTATAGGACTACTGAAAGTCTCAGACGTACCAACTCCAGTGATGAGGAGGAGGAATGAGGCGAGAACCACTCTTCTGTTCTTTTTCACCAGAGGGTGAGATGTCCACCTAAAGAGGGAAAACAAGACCTCCGTCATGAATTCAGTTGTGTGGAGTGGTGTTTGTGTTTACGTAATCAGTTACTGCTTGTGTTCACTGTCCAGTTAGTTAATGTAGGACCAGAACTGTGTCTATTTACCCGCAGCAGTGGGCAGAGAGATGGGTGACAGAACTCAAGGTGCTGAAGGACCACTGTGAGCTGCAGTAAGACAATGTTGCAGGATCGCTGGGGAAGAGAAAAAGCATTGTCTGTACTGATTATTATGATAATGCTCTCATATGAGCTCTCATAACTTATAAATGACATTCTTAAGTTTTAGTATCCAAAGACCTACCTTATTTTAAAAAAGTTATTGAAGGAGGAGTTGATATTACTGCCAAAGGCATCTTCATTTTCCAGATTCTGGAGAAAATAGTAAAGAAACTCTAGTTAGTGTTAGTCTGCCCATATCAAGTTCACAGTACTCGTGATTCAGGAATGTTCTCACACATTAGACTACAACATAGTTTTTCAGAGGATCAACTACACAATTAATGTGTAAGAAAAACACAAGTTAACCTGGTACTTCAGATTGCTGTGGTCAGGAGAGCCTGTTGCAGCTGGAGAGGGGTGACTCTGGGTCTTGACAAAGGATAGGGTCCCAAATTTCATATCTCCATCCTTTTCCTTCTCTGTCACCTTCCATCCCTCTGCCTCACCTTCCGATACCACTCCATCATCCTCTCCTTCCAGTACAAAAGCGTCATCGATGCTAAACTGTGCAGTCATACCGATTGTCTCTCTCAAATGTTGGATGCTGTTTGGTTGGAACACACTAGGGAAATAGAGATGGTGATTGACCACAACGAGGCAAAATTAACGGTCAAGCTAGATGAACAAACACAAAAAAATTTCCTCGACGACAATACGCTTCACTGTATTTAATAGCTGATCCCTCTCAAGTTAATGGTTACCGAATCGCAATCAAACATACAGGAAAGAGTGACGTTGCGTACTTCCCAAGATTAAATCCCGAAGACGCATAGTAAACATTACATGCTCCAGTATTTAGTCTAGCTATATTTTGGATTTCACAATTAAGTGGACAAAATAAAACAAACTTATTTGGTCAGCTGGCATACTACGTAGCTACAGCACTGTTATTGTTCGAGAAGCCATACCAAATGGCATTGTGTTCATTGTTTTCAGTCAGACCATTCTTAGCTAGACCTAGCCCTCGCATGCTAGCGCGTTAGCATTAACGAAATTGTGTAGAAGTATCAGCATTTCTCAGATTTTAACTTACTTTCTTCGATGGGAATGTTCTTTTTGGAAGGATTCAGCTCCACGTTGACATGTGTGTATTCATATTTTATGAACAGATTTCAGTTCAAATGTGCTTTACAAGTCTCTGCATACCGCCTGCAAAAACTTTTCTTAAACTTCTGATCCTCCCTCACATCCGGTGCTCGACTGCTCATGACTGATCACGCCCGAAGGATACATTCATCCAATCAATATCGGAGCATCGGTCCATTGCTCTCGCCCATGGGACTCATTTTAATGGTTCTTTTGGGCCAGGGTAGGCCTACGTGCAGTGGACTGACAACATGGTTGTAAATATGTTTTTGCATTAAAAGGGAAAACCAGAAATCAAGTTAAATTAGCTAAATTAGCTAAAATATACAAAAACCGTTATGTTTTCTGCCAGTAACAATTGTAGCCAACCAAAAACCAATAGCTTTAAACGTACAATCACCAATAACGTCCCTATAATTTCAATTTCAGACTGAATTGCCTTTTAATTATATTTCCAAGTCATAAAAGAGAGAGAGAGAAATAATACGGAGCTACAACGGACTTATTGCCAACTCTGCACCAATTACGTGATTTTCAGTAAATCAGCCTGCCCACTCAGAGCAAACACACAGATCTCTAAACCAACAATCCGAGATTAATCATTGTTGTGACGAAGGTCCAAGAACAAACAGACACTTTGAAGCAGACAGATGGACTGATGCAAACTCAAGTCCTTGGACACAATACGGTTTACTACAGAGAAAAACAGTTCCTTCTGTTGTTTTTGGATGAAGTTTGAGGGTGAGTAGACCTATATTCATGATCTAACTTCAGTATAATTAAGATTTGTGGTACCAGATAAAAGCATTGAGGTAATTTGTTATGGTTGAATGCAAAAGTGGTAATGTTGATACATTGTTTTTTTTAAATTGTGTATCAGTTGGTGTAATATCTGTAAGGTCTTTCTCTCTCTTGGTCTCTTTCTCTCTCTCTCTCTCTCTCT
Source organism: Plecoglossus altivelis (assembly GCA_036571765.1). Taxonomy (NCBI): domain Eukaryota; kingdom Metazoa; phylum Chordata; class Actinopteri; order Osmeriformes; family Plecoglossidae; genus Plecoglossus; species Plecoglossus altivelis. The sequence continues at coordinate 8,495,003 of BROE01000012.1, forward strand.
CTCTCTCTCTCTCTCTCTCTCTCTCTCTCTAGATGAGGTATTCAGCCCTCATATTGTGCCTTCCTCTCCTGCTTGTATTAAAGGTAATGTCTTAGTATGTTATATACTGTACATACATCTGTTGTTTTGTAGTTACCGTAAGTGCACATGTTAGACTTCTTGTCAGTTACGACATTACATGTTAGAGTTCTTGTCAGGGCCTGTGTACCATTTCTCACGTTATTTTCATGTTTCTTGCTTTGTTCAGGCCTCTGCTTCTTCTTTACGAGTTGTGCCAGGATCAACCCTCACCCTCCCCTGTTTCCCTTTCGAAAGTAGCTTAAATGACGCTACAATCACCTGGAAGTTCAATGGCAATCAGGTACAGGAGCCTCTAGTTGTCACTGGCAGCAAGCTGCTGATCAACCCTGTTCGCGCTTCAAGCCAGGGACAATATGAATGCGTGGCGTTTACGAATAACACCGAGCAAACGCGGAAATATACAGTCAGTGTCGATGGTAAGAGCTTTTTTGTACTCCTCTGTTGCTCGTGACACACTACATGGATGTACACAAGCTCCCTCCAAACCAAACAACCAAGCAAACAAAGTGACAAGCCACGGGAGCTTGTCGCGCTCAAGTATCATCTGAGCTGTTGTCTTTGTGTCCCTCCAGCCTTCAGCAGCTATGCCCTCAAGCATAAGGAGAGATCCATCATCGTACTCCCTTGTGAACGGCCACATGGTGCACAACATGAGAACTACCCACTTTGGTTTAAAGAAACGTCTGAAGGCCAGAAGAGGAGACTGATACCTGCGGAGAGTGCGGGCCAGGAGCAACTGAAACTGAGCGGACGACTGGAGTGGCTTTATGCAGATCCCCTGGACGAAGATCAGAGCATCCAGATTCACCAGGTCACCATAGAAGATTCTGGAACATACCATTGCGAGTCAGAGGAGGGAGAGAAGTTCAGCTCCATTGAACTGGTTGTGGAAGGTGGTATTTAATCTTTTCTTTCATCCCTAAAAATCCCCAGGTTCTGTGTGAATGTTTGTAAAAGGTTCCATGTTCCCTCTTTGGAGGAAGCAATAATCTGATTTAACTTAGTACAAAATGGAAAACTAGATGTAATGTATTTTCTCTATATTTGGACATGACCCCAGTCTTCTCCGTTTCTCCGTACTGCTGTAGCTGCACCCATAGTAGAGCCATACTCCTGCAGCAAGTTCACGACACCATGGGAACCGTGCCTGGATGAAGACAACCGGTCATGGGTGACCATTTTGGAAGAATCCCTGACTGAGTTCTCCATGAAAATGTATAGCCATCTCAGACACTCTCAGCCCTCTGAAAACATACTGTTCTCACCGATCAGTGTCAGTGCAGTGCTCAGCAACCTACTGTTAGGTAGGAGACCATGGGGTTTTAAATGCAGGAATTCTTGGAGTACCAGTGTCAAACATACAAGCCCAGTTCAACAATCAATGTCTCTGTCTGTATCCATTCCTTGGCCTCTTTCTTTTTTTTCTCTCCCTCCCTCTCTTTCCGTCTGCCCTACTCGCTTTCCTCCTACTAGGGGCCCGCGAAGAGACACGTGAACTCCTAGAGGCGGCCCTGAGCCTTCCCCATAACTTCACCTGCATCCACTCTCAGATGAAGAAGTTAAAGCACAGACTTCAGGACAACATGAAAATGGCATCACAAATCTACTACAATGCTAGTATGACCAGCATCGTCTCACACAAAGGGCTGCAGATGAAAAGTGATGCATAGGTTTTGAGTCACTGGGTAACTCATGTTTTGTCTTCTCCATGTCTCGCTCCTCAACAGACATTCCTCTGAGCGAATCCTTTGCCAACCAATCACTGCAGTACTATGATGCCAAGGCTGTCAAACTGACCAATAGCAGTAAGGAGAACATGGAGATGATCAACCGTTGGGTGGCAAAGCAAACAAACAATAAGATAAACCATCTAGTTGACTCTGTTCCAGAGGACTCTCAATTGGTGATGCTCAACGCAGTATATTTCAATGGTCAGCAGCCTCTACTTATGTATATATCTGTGTCTGTCAGTTTGTCAGACTGTCTAAAGACATTTCTCAATGTTTCAGGTCGGTGGAAGGTAAAGTTTGACCATTTAAAGACCAGAGCACCATTTAAAAAACTAGATAATGAAATTGTCTTGGTGCCTGTTCTTTACAACTCCAAATACCCTCTGGCTATGGATTATGTATCAGTAGTGAAATCACAGGTAACCACTCCCAGCATACACACATGCATATGCATGCACGAACACACACACAATCAATAGTGTTCATTCATGAAGCACAACAGTGTTAACTAAAACTGAAAACACATTTCATAGTATATTTCAGAGAACCAAGATAAGAACACAATTTAAAGATAAACTGTAGACAAGACAAGGCCAAACTGCTGATAACGCTGCTGCATATATACACAAATACACACACGTCTTCCTTGACAGGTGGCAGTGTTCCCTCTATCAGGTCAGACCAGTCTCTTCATCCTGCTCCCTCCCTCTGGTACCCTCTCAGACCTCCAGTTGGTGGAGGGAAAGATGACTGTCATGGCTTTGCGTAAAATGGTGGAACAGATGAAGTCATTGTCTCCCCAGCCAACAGAGGTCACCCTTCCTAAACTCAACCTGGACGTCCTCACAAAAATTAATCCATTACTAGGGAAACTAGGTAAAAGCTCTAGATCTAACTGCTGCATTGACACAATGTCCACAAAATGACCCTTATTTTTTATGTACGCCACTGTCCCGGCGTGACCTCCGCCCCTAACTCCTGTCCACTTTCAGGACTGTCAACGCTCTTCGAGGGTGCTAAGATGTGTGGAATTTACCCAGACCAGCCTCTGGTGCTGACAGATGCCCGCCACCGGGCCTTCCTGACCTTGACGGAGGCCGGGGTGGAGATGGGCGCAGCCACCTCGCTGTCTTTCTCTCGCTCCTTCGCAACCTTCTCTGCCCTTCGGCCCTTCCTGCTGGTGCTCTGGAGCGATCGGGCCAACCAGCCACTCTTCCTGGGTCGGGTCACCCAGCCGTAATGGTGTCGGGGACTGAGAGGGAGGAGGGAAAGACAAAGCGAGAAAGAGGTGAGGGGAAGGAGAGAAAGAAGGGATGTGTAGGAGAGAGGCAGCATTGAGGTGGGGAAGAGGGAAGGGGAGAGAGGGAGGGAGAAGAGAGAAAATAACATCTACATAGTTCAAATAAACAACCATCATGGTATCATTCCAGTCTATGTGTGAGTGTGTGTGGGCTTGCAGAAGTACAAGACAAAGCCTTGTTCATTCAAAACAGACTTGTATCTCATGAAACAAAACACAAAAAGACACTCAATGTCAGTTTATTTAGTGAAGTAGTTACACAAACCCAACACACGATGGCTGCAACGCCACATGTTTCCATAGAGACAGTTTCAGTTAAGTACATAAAGGATGCCACAGCAGTGAATCCACCACCTCATCCACTCAACTTAATCTACCGTGCCTTCCAGTCTCAGGCTTCCATACCAACAGCCTTAAAAGGAAGACAAATGTCCATATCTGTGACAATAAAGGTTTTAAAGCGATGGCTGAATGAGTAAAGCACATCAATTTGACAAAAACATCCTGAACTATCCCAAACAAACAATACACAGCAGTAGCATCAGCAACAAAGGCAATGATAGTTGTTGATATCTTTAACATGCAGGTCTTATGCAGACTGTAAAATGTACCCCTAGTATCCATTAGTATCGGTCCCAGATTAACACATCCAAATCATGTCAGTGGAGTTTTTGACATGACTTCGCTCTTCCAATAAATTGCGACTTCTGCTTAGATAACTCTGTGAAATAAGGTTTGCTGGAACAACCGAGAAAGGATGCAGAAATGGAATGAATCTGATTGTAAACAAGCCCAGAGATCACCAGGACTGGAGAGTGTAATCAGTGTTTCGTCCCTAAAAAATCATTACAGAGGACACAAGCAGTGCAATCTCAGGGTGCCGTTCCAAACGTAGGCAGAGAGAAAGAATGTCTACACATTACAAAACCCATGGATGACTCTTTGAAACATGAACAATGTGTGACTCATGTGTCAGTGTCCTGTCCATGATGATCTCTTTGTCCTCTCTGGTGGGGGTAGAGAAAAGTTTTTTTTCTGTGCAAATGTGCATCGATAAATGCAATGCTACCCCTGCCATGCCACCCTCACACTCACTTTAGTCACTGACTGCTCGGTGGGAAACATGGTTATTGTGGCAGAAAAGGGTTCAGACTGCAAGTGGCTGACGTCAATGACTGATTGTTTTTTCTTTTTTCTTTTTGTTCTGTTTTAATTTTTTTTTCGGAGACTGAATATGACGCAGATCTTCTTTAAAAGTAAAGTCTCTGAATTACAATAATGAACTTTTTTGTTCCTGTCCATTGCGGTACATTCACATTATTTTCCAAGTAGTAAAACAGACAGATACGTCTGAGAGGAAACAACAAAACCACCTGAAGGCCACTGACTGACTGGAAGTGTTTTTTTGGACCAGAAATTAGCTTAGAAGGCCTAAACTGAAACCAGGGCCTAAAGTCACAATAAAATGGGTCGAGATGTCAATGAGAGCTGGTTTTGCTGACCCTGGGCTCATGGATACTACCTTAAATCTGTGGTCTTCCCCTTTTGAAGGCTTGCTAGTATTACTGTGACCATATTAGGGGTGTCCATGTAGAGACTGACTGATGTATGCACACAAATGCCCATGTATTTCATTACACACCCACAGACACAAACAATGTATCCATACTATGTATGGATACATTGGTATGATTCTGCCAACTGTTCAGTTGGTGATTCTACACCAAACCACTGGGAATGCCGAAGGATGGACTGATCTTTTGACTATAATCCATTATGACAGAGTTCCCTTTCTCCACAGGGAGAAATCCACACCAGATAAGGGGGTTTCTGCTGTCAAATCTCTACATGTCTGGCAACCCTGGTATTAAATTCTGCTGGCAGTCCTTCATCTCAGAGAAACAGATAGTCCCTTTGGTCTCATGCCCTGCAACCAAAACACTTTCTCCGTTCAGTGGACCTTAACATCTCAGATAGATGGAAGTATGCTATCGTGCTCCAAGTTTGGCTGGGTAGAGTTTCCAAAATGTTTGTTACACCTAGCCAGTCCTTATAGATCAGCAAGGGGTTTCAAATGTGTAGGGACCTCATGACTTCTAAGAAGCAGAGTGTATGCAGATTTCTGTTTGATACCAGACCAAATACATCCAGTGAGACATAGTCATCATCAGAGCCTCTGGATGAGTTCATTCCTTGAATCACAGAATGGAGAAGAAAAAAGTGTTGGTCTCCTCTTATTCTGTAATACTTTGCTGTCGCGCATGGAGAAGGTTGGCTTGGTTTGTGACTGATCTGAAGCCGTCAGTCACGTAGAGGTTGGAGTCAAAAGATGACGATCAGAAGCGGACTGTCTCTTTGTGTGTGACAGTCACCACTGGGCGTGGGAAGCGTCACTGAGCGGAACAGACTTGTGAAGCTCTATTTCATCCTTTCATGGTGGGGTGCTTCTTGCCAAGTTGGGGTGGTGGAGGTTGGACATGTTGGGAGAATGGAAATGATGCTAATATCCAGACACAGTCACACACACACACTCTCTCTCTCACACATACACAATAATACACACTTCTGAAAATGTATAGGTGCACAGATATTTGCACATACACTCTACAAACTCAAATATCATCTTTGACACCAAGCCACTCACTGTCAATTACAGATTTGGGACAGTTACTTACAGACAGTTAAGGTAGACACCATCAAATGGACCCTTTTGTGCTTCACTGTATATTGTGGAGGATTGCATCAGATAACATGAAAATTCGATTTCTTTTTACAACTTGATCACCCAAGTCATCCTCAGTAGTAAGTGCTTGTATTGACCTTACTACTGTAACGTCTAACATTACAGTTGCTTACAAACATACTCTTGTACAGTTGAGACTTCTACACTGTTCATGAGTAACATTGGATGACAGAATGCAGATAATGGGGTTAAAGCAGAATTTGTGAGCACTTTCACAATCAACACTTTTAATGACATTATTTTCCACAAACTGTTTTACCTTGAAGAAAAACTGTGTTGTGACATTATTACATTGATGTAATATTATGATCATGATCATTACTCATATGAATATAATAATAATCATTATTATTATTATGCATAACCTGGTCATTCTCATAATGTCCTACCGTTGATTAATTATTGATATTTATAATATTATAATTACTTTCTGAATTATTGCATGTTTTCGATCACATACTTTTATTACTGCATTAGTTTGTTATCACTCATTCATTAATAAAGGTATATGTGTGTGTTAATCACTACTGGGGGCTCCTTGCTGTGTGAGCGTGTGCCAGTACTCCACTTTCTTTCCTGCGTGTTTGAGGCACTCAAACCAGTGCCGAAGTTTCTCTCCTTTAGCATTGATGCCCAATTCAACTCCACCTAAGAGAGAAAGACAGACAGAAAGAAAGATAGAAACATCCACAATACAAGCATTCATTGACTGCTGAGTCATCAGAATGAATCCTCCTTCCAAATACCAACCATGACAATGGACTCTCATTCTGGTGGAACGGGATAGAGAATTGAAAAACACCACAAGTAAATGTATCACAAAAGAGGAAAAGAAGCAAGATGAACGGAAAACAACAGTGTGAGAACCAGAGAGACTGAGAGAGACAGACAGAGAGAGAGAGAGACAGACAGACAGACAGACAGACAGACAGACAGACAGAGAGAGAGAGAGGAAGAGAAAGACACATGATACTGTCTTCACAGTACAATGAACAGATAGCAGTACTCTAGCTTGTTGCTTGTATCACAGCACGAAGCCATAAACTGTTTTTATTTCCAGACAAAAACATTTTTACCAGCATGTCACGATTCAAGTCTGTGTGCTTGCGAGCCTGTGTGTGTAATGTTTTCGTTTGTCAAAGGAAGTTTTCTTCTGTGTGGGGATCATAGGCTCCTTTGTCAAGCTCTCGCGCACGCTTAAATACAAACCTTATCTTTTGGAATCTAAATTACAGACTGTGACGCCATTTAATGCGTAACATTCCATTAAAATGGATGATGGTAATGGCCATTAATTGTTCCAAGCACACAGACACACACATATGCATTTGCAGTTTGTTTTCCAAGCTCACCTTCCTCTGCCCACACACACGGAAATCAATAGCATGTTTCGTGTGTCCAGGAGGTATCTGTGACAAATGGGTGATAAGTGTGCAAACCAGGGGACGAGGGAGACAAAGAAGGTGAGGATAGGTTGACATGGATGACGCAAGGCATGACGTGCTTACACACACACACACACGCACACACTCTCTTTGTGATAAATACACATGCATCCATCCACACAGCACACACACACAAACCTTTAACAGGATATGCTGACCCCCCCCTCCACCTCCTCTCCGCCCTCCCTTCCCCCCCCCTTTTCTCTTCCTCCTGTTTGTTCTAAATGAGAGACCTTGTCCAGCCATCAATTTCCCTCCCACAGATTAGAGGTGATGACTGCAGTCTTTCTCTGTCCACTTGGACAGACAGTCTTCCGTCTGTCTGCACCTCCCACCTGTGAGACATCCCCTCTACAGTACATCTTACCCTTTAGGCGATCAGCCCATTCTCCATTTTCACCTGGTCACTTATCTCTCTATTCCTTTACATGTTGAATACGTTGAATACATGTTCTCCTCTTCTCTATTTATTTTCCTCAGTCTCCCTTCTGTCTCTCTCTCGCTTCTTTTATTTTCGCAACTGTTTCTCTTCCATTCCATCGTCCCTGTCACTTGTCATCATTGACAAGTGTACCTCTCTCCCTCCCTCCTTCCCTCATTCACTCTTCCGCCCCCCCTGCCTTATCCACACAGCCTCTTCCCCCTCTTCTTTTCTCCACACCCAACTCTCTCTCTCCATCACTCTCTCTTCAATATCATTAGTCTCTCAGCTGTAACATATCTAGGTCATGTTCTATGTGCCCCATAAGGATAGTGGTCATGAAAGAGAGGTTAGTCTGGGCTGTGTATTGGACCAATAGCTTTGCTTATTCTGGAGTGGGTAATAACTCATTCGTGAGCATTATTTCAATGTTGGACCAACACACACACATACACAAACACACACACACACACAGAAATAAAACACTTTGATCTCAAGGCCTTGCAGCTCTCTAGATGGTGATCCATTCTCTCCATCAGTTCCGTCTCTCTCCCTTATGCCCCACTGTTCTGTGTATGTGTGTGTGTGTGTGTGTGTGTGTGTGTGTGTGTGTGTGAGAGAGCCTGCCACAGCAGTTTATCTGTGGTAAAAAGCTGCATCTATCTCACATGTCAACAGGATGACGGATGATGATGGAAAAAAACTGCTACCCTTTTCCATTTTGAAGGCACTCTGCGTCTTCCTCCCACACGGTCCCTCTCTCACTTCTTCGCCTACTTCTGCCCCACACTAATTCTCCCTCTCCTTCCACGCACTCCTCTCTCTGGCCTCTTATCTTTTCATGTAAGCTCCCGCTCCCGTTCCCCCTCCTGCGCCCCCTCCCGCACCTCCTTTTGAATCACCCTCTTTTCTCTGCCTTTCAGTACTCCTCCTCTCCTCCTTTCACTCACTCCCTCACCTATGAAGTCGTTGCTCATTCCCAGGTCATAGTCCCACACAGAAATCTCCAGTGTTTTCTTTGCCAGCTGGTCATGTGGAACTTCATATGCAAACTCCTGAAAAGGTGGAGAGACAAGAGAAGGAAACATTCAAGCTGATGCAGCTGTATGGCTGATGGAAAAAAAGAAGAATTTGGATGCACACACGTGCATGCACACGTGAATACTTGAGTTTATGAAGGCATCCAAACACGCACACTGATCAGAGACAGTAGTCTTTTAAATAAAAGGGAACATTTTTTATTTGAATACATATGTGTTGACTAAATTCGACTCCCTGATGACTGCAGTTACGTAAAATGACAAGTAGGATCTAATTAGGGGCTATGGATTTAGCTATTGAGCGGGTTTCCAGGTTGGCTGATTAAGAGGCTCTTCCAGATGTGGCACGGAGAAGAGAAGTACCTCATTGAATTCCGGATTCAGAGTCTTCTTCTTGACTGTGGTTTTGTACTTCGATTTCTTTCCCATATCAGGCTGTAGCACACTGAGAGAAGACAGAAAGAAAAAGAAAAAAGGAAAGAAAAAGAGAAAAAGATAAATTGATGAAGAAGGAAAAGAGAAGAAATGTAGAAAGGGTGAGTTGGAAAGGTTGATAGAAGGAAAAGGGAGGCAGAGCAAGAGAGATAGAGAGGGGTATTAAAATAAGACAGATGACACAATGTAGCTGTTCCAGTATGTGCTCCCTCCTAATGAAAGACAACTTTCACAATCAAAGCAAAAAATCTGGCACACATTCACCAGCACATCGTGCAATGAGGGAGTGGACACACACACACAACATGAGTATGTTAATTAAATTCTACCCTTATAGTGAAAGAAAGGATAACAGAGTTATGGGAAAAGAGTCACATCAAATTTTGTTTTGAAAGTGGTGCTGTGGGGGGGGGGGCATAGATATGTGAACCATCGCAGCCAACAGCTGACAGAAGGCGTGAGAAGAAGGCGTCCCCCCGTGGGCTGTGATGGAGCTCAGCAGCAGCATAAAGTCAAGTCAAGATGTTTTCTATCGCTGAGAGATTTCTCTGTAACCTGGGCCGCCCACCCCTGACTATGGAACTCATCGACACATTAGTAAAGAGCCAAGGTTATGCATGCACTGTGCTATTCCAACTTGGTATGGTGGTGGATGGGGAGAGATAGAGAGAGAGCTGGCGAGAGGGAGAGACAGAAATAAATTCACACTGATCTAAAAGGAAATGATATGACATTAGATGACTGTCCCATGAAGAGGAAAACAAGTGATGCGGTCATGGATTCATGAAAATGGGTGAATGGGAGACACAGAGGGAGGGCGACAGCTAGAGAGAGAAACAGAGAACAAAAGTGAGATGACGGGAAAGAGAAACAGTGACAGCTGAAAAAAGTGAGGAGAAATAAACCTAAAAACAACCCACTCTATGAATTCACAAACACAAAAACTCTCTCACACTCTCTTTCTCACACACACACACACACACACAAACACACACACACACAAATATGACAGCCTGCTTAGTCAGCGATGAAAAACAGACACTCCAGTTCTCGCAAAGCTCTCGTTTGGATGTCTCTCTTCAGCCTGTAGTCCAAGACCATTTTCATCCCTCAATATTGCAGTCGTTCTGTCTGCTACAGAGGGGGAGCCAGTCATCCATGGAGAATTAAACAAACAGGGTTTAAACGCTGATGAAAAAGCGAATTGACCTTACCAAACTGCAACCAGGAGGAGGTGGCAGATAATTCTTTACCTATTACGGAGTGTTTTTTAAAGGCCAAATGGAATGGCATAGACATCATCTCATTACCCCAACAGCAACATGACAGAGAGGGTCTTTGTAAAATAAGTATTCCCAGATTGCTATTTGCAGACTTGAGCCATATTTGAATAGGGTGAAATGCGTAAAAAATACATATTTTTACAAATGTAAATTGGTAATTTGATACGCCAGCAAAGTGTATAGCCTAAAGTGAGTTATCAGAACCTGAGGAATGTGGATTCAGTTCATATGCGGACCTGCGCTATCCAACAAATGTAACTGGCTCTGGGCAGATGGCTCCACTGGTTATTCAGTCCTCGGGTGAAATAACTCCAGTCGGACATGGGTCGTATCTCACCTCAGACATGTGCGTGTGTGTGCTGGGAGTTCTAAGAAGAATCTCGGCAGTATCTCATCAAACTGCAGACAGGTATCTGGCCTCCAGTGCACACAGTGAAATATAACATAATCTTCAACTATCAGAATAAACTGCACATACACACTCTTGCCCTGCAGTGGTGGTCTGTTTCTTCAGTAAAACCCAGTTGTGCAAGTATGCAAAATAAAATGAAACAAAGGTTGCCTTCACTAACTACAGGTGTTACGAACTAAAAAACCCACTGTGGCATCCATAACCTTTTGAGAAAATCTGATTTAAAAAGTCAGATTTTACACACAAATAAAAACATACACTATGTGAAAGTTAGTGTGGGCAACCAGAAGTAACGTTGTTACACTACCCACACAGTGTGAAACAGCGTGACAGGTGGGAATAGAAGCTCAATAGGATGAGAAATTGACTTCTAGCAAGTACTGGGCACTGTATTGATCCTGCAGGCTCAGTTTAGCAAACCTGGCTTCCTGTTCTGGAAAATTCCATGGATTCTTACAAGTCATTGTCACACAAGTTGCATAACTGTTGAACTCCCTGCCATGGTGACAGTGGAACGTACTGTATGTTTGTTTGGTGATATCTATCATCCAGGTGAGATTGCCAGACATGATGGAGGCTCTATAAAAACAGATGACTTCATCCAGTGTAGTTTTACAGGGAACTTTACTGACCATTAGTCTATATGTACTGGATTTAATGTGGTCATTTGGTTTAAATCCTGTGTGGATATTAGACGGGTTTTAGAGTCTCAAGTACCATCTTATTCTTTGGACTGACATGCCAAGTTAATAATCTATCTAAAGAAAGATGAGTCTAGTCTATGACAAAGCTCTCTTTGAGGAAGTGGGAAATCTACAGCAGACAAACACCTACTCCTGCAGCCGCACAATTAGCGCCTCTGACACACCTCAGAGTGAGTGTTAAAAGAGTGAGAAGCAGAGGGAGAGACATGGAGAATATCAGGTGAAATTCAAGCTTTCAAAAGAAAAGAAAAAAAGCTTCCAGTGCGTCACTCAGACACACTCGTCATCCTGTAGCCGTCACAAGGAAAGGGAAAAAGAAGCAGACAAAGAGAGATAGACATAAAAAAGAGGAATATGAAAAAAAAATAAAAAATGAACTTAGGTGGAAAACTAGCATGCCACAAACTCTATCTCACCCTACATCAAAATGGGCTGATAAGGGACTCAGGCTATGTCTAAATAAAAACAACAAATCAATGCTTTGGAGAAAAGGAGAGAGAGATGGATTAAAAGGGAAGAAATGAGACACACTGAAAGAAAAACACCTCCCTGGTCTCCCAGGTAAGTCTGGTCTTTTTTTTTGCGTCTCGACAACAGGAGGTCAATACATTTAAGACACAGCAACTCCTGTGCTGTTACTGAGTGTCTACTGGTCTCACTGCAATGTGTTTTCTCACAGTTCTTCAAGCCCTCAAGAGGTGAACTGCAACCCAAAACAGGCTCAGGTGCAGTGAGACGACCCATTCACCCATGTCTTAACTCACATTTTGACAAAGGGGTCAGAGTAGCCGTTGGAGTCCATGGCAGCAAGGTGGGCGCAGCGCACGATGCCCACAAGCAGGCTGTTTTTCTCCGTACTGTAGCACAGTGACACCAGAATGCGACCACGCTGGGGGGTAAAGAGATGGGGGAATTGGCAAGATGAAATGGGTGGGATTGGGCAGGAGTGGTGGGTGGGGAGGGGATGCAGAATGATGGACACACACACAATTAACCTTAACCAAACTTTATTGCACGTACAATTTCATGTACCATGCCTTTGACATCATGACATTAACAACCCACAGTAGATGTTTGATGGAAGCTAATTGCAAGGCCGTCATTAAACCGAAGATCATGAAATGACTACATAAGTGAGACGAGTGATGTGAGATTTAATGAGACGCTAAGACTTTTATAAAACCATCACTGCTGCTGTCAAGACTGAGTTCAGAAGGCCTTCTCGACTCAATACCATCCACATGACTGGCGTATGTGGCGTCTGCGGGTAAACAAAATGTTGATATGAATACTACGCTGTCAAGCTTACCTCCTCCTCTGCTACAGGGGCTCCCTGTTCTACGGCTTGGTTGTTGCTTTCCTTGTTCTGACAGAGAGATAAAGAAATTGAGACATAGGGACAGAGAGAGAGGAATGATATTGAAAGAGCAAGAGACATTAGTGAGAGACGGGGAAAAGAGTAAGATGGAGCGAGGAAGAGGGTGTCTGAAATCAATATACACAAAATCTGACCGCATGTATCTAGCCTACGGGCATAACATTCACACACAATAAGACACTGAAAATGCAATCAATCTAGGCCAGTGGTTCTCAAAGTGGGAACTCATAGGGCCACAGGGTCACAGCCAGGAGGTCCGTGAAATCATTTGCCAACAATTATAAAAGTTTAAGATGGTGCTGTATGATTAAAAAAGTAAGAAATATAAGATAATCTACAGATGGGTGAGACATATGCTGGGGGGTGGGTCTCTGGCCCCCAAACCCCTGATCTAGGCCACAGTCAATCACTCATTCATGCATCACGGGATCCATGCCATTTTGTGTGTACACTAACAAAAACACGTACTTGCCCTCAGGCACACACACACACACGCCACACACACACTCACACACACACACACACACACCCACACAACCTACCTGTGCAATTCTCTCCAACCCCATGTTATACCTCTTGCTTTCTCCTTCCTTCAACTTCTTCAGAGCCACTCGTACCTCACCGATGAACTCGTTACGGCCAAGACGGTCCATGTCACACACGCAGAGCCTGAGCACACACACATACACACACACACACACACACACACACACACACACACACACACACACACACACACACACACACACACACACACACACAGGGTGGAGAAGCACCGTGAAGTCAGCTTTGGTTAAGCCTTGGGTCTATAAATTCGCTCTGCCTGCCAACTGTGTGTATGTGTCTGTTTGGGTCGAAACACTTTCCATGACATGGCTCTGTGAGAGCTCAGAGTGTGTGCATGTGTATATAAACCCATATTTCCTCAGGGGTTCTAATCAACATCCACCATCTGCAGCAGCGCACCATCGTCTCAAATTCAAGAAGTAAACACGGTCAGCCGCATCTATGTACCCTGATGTGTGAATACCTGTATAGTACAGTCTCAGTAAACCCCTCTTCAAAGTTACCCCCATGATCTTGTGATGAAGTGGTTTCCAGAACAAACTCTCTCCATTCGCAAATAAATGAACAGTAGGAGGACCTCCGTAGTATGTGGTCCCTCATGAGGTCATTGGCTCGGAGTCTGAATAGCCTCCCCCTGTGGGACTGTGGGGGTGGAGGTGACACTCTGTCACAACACACTCTCTCTTTTTTCTCTCCTCTCTTCCTCCTCAGTCTTCTTTTTCACAGACGCACCAGCTCCAGTCAGTTAGTCATACCTTCTGTGTGTGTGTGTTAGTCACAGAAAGAAAGACTGTGCGTGTGTGTGAAAGAGAGAGCTAATATGTGCCTGTGTGTGATCCTTTGTGTGAGCACTGTTCCCAGAGTGCAGTGTGTCAAAATGGACGTGTGCACGGATGATTAAGAAGAATATCACACCTTCTACTGTCAATCTCACCCCCCACTCACCCACATGTGCTATCCATATGGCACACACACACCCTCCACCTTAACCCAATTAGTTAAATCTATCTTAGTCACAGGCACTGCACTGACACACCAATTCTTGGGTTTTTGGGTGGAGGCTAGCTGAATTACCATCAGTGTATTCCATACCCATCTATTCAAAGTGACTCAGACAACTTACCAAATTTAAAATAAACACACTGTAATATTCTAATTAAGATTTATCTGATCACTTTACCCATCAATATTCACATCTAAATTGTAAGACATCTCAATATAGCTTGGCACTTAAATCTCTTGGATCACTTGTCACCGAGAAAAGTCCATAAAATAATTTGATGGAGAAATAGAAGGTGGAAAGGAAGGATGTGAGCCAGGAAGGAAAAGAGTAGGTACAGAGTGCAGACTAATTCCACGAGACGAGGTGGCGATGGTGGCTGATAGTTTTGGCAAAAACGTCTAGACCTGCTTGTTTCTCTGCCAGATAAGGATGCTATGTTCTCTGACTGATAGTGTGAAAGTAACACCAGTGGAAAAAGGGTATGGATAGTTCTTTTTGCACTAAACGATCCACAATGAGACCACAACAAGTTCTTTGACAGCCTCTGAGGTATTTCCATCTTTAAGACATTTCCCTTGGGCCAGCTTCAACATATAATTCTCAATGCACTACGCTTGCAAGTATAGTGAAGGACCTTCTCTCTACAAAGATGGACTGAGGTAAACCTCCGATAGTAGCGATGTTCTGAAAACTATCACAGTTTTTGAACAGAATACAAAATAAGAAATGTTCTATCTTCTTTCTGACTCAACGAATTGGGATTCACAGCGTCCAAAAGAAAAAGGCCCCAGAGCAATGAAGCGGTCCCCTCCTGAATGTGTAATCGTCTGCAGCGCCACATTCATACACCAAAACAAATGAAACTGATAGTGGATAGTGGCGATTATTTTTTTTACAGCATGTTGAGGCTGCAACTTTCTGCCAAATTTCCATCACATTAGTCTCCAACTGAGACAAATGTGTGTGGCTGCATGAACGTGTGACTAATTCAAACAGCCTACTACAACAGTACAACCACCAGTACCAGTCAAAGTATTCTGATTACTGCAAAAAGAATGGCAAAAAAGAGACTTGATTGACAGTTGTTCAAGTCTTACCTTCTAATAAAAAACGGCTAACCTGGCCATCCTTCAGACAACATATTTGAAGCCCCCACCACCACCGGTCTTGCACTCTCTAATTAAACATCAATGTTGACCAGCATCCATGGGATCGGCGCCCAGCAGGTTGCTCACAAATTCAGTTTGTAGCATATTCGATCATGTGCCACACACAGACCCACACCCCCCCACCACAGACACACAAATCCTCTGCTTATCTGCCTCACTGCACTACTCATTTCCCCCAGAGTGTAAAACCTGCTGTTTAACCAGCGTCCAATTCTTCAGCTCCAGACGCTCAAGGCTGCTCCATGGAGAGAGGTTGAATCTGACCAACACCTGCCCACTTGGTGGTGCCAGGCCCCCCCCCCCACCCCCCTCTATCCTGGTTCCTCAGGTCAAGTCCCAATAGTTAGATGAATGAAGGCACAGGAGGGGCCTGGCTGGGGGGCTAAGCATCGCTACAGGGTGCCCTTCCAGTGTTCCTGTCTCCTTCTTTCATGTCTTTGTCTTCCCTTCTCCTTTCTCTTCCCCCCTTTCCTCTCTGTCCCTTTCTCTCTCTCTCCTCCATTCTCTCTTACTTCATCTCCATCTCTGCGAATCCAAAGTTTTATTTTGTAACTTGTAGAATCCCCGATAATTCCTAATTATTTTTTATCCTTCCTTTCCCCCACATCCCTTCCTCCTCTCCACCACATTTTGGCAACTGTTATTCTCTGTTACTTGCTTCTTCTTGTCACTCTGCATCATTCACTCTTTCCTCCTCCTGTGTCTCATTCTCTCCAACTCCCGCTCTCTTCCCCAGAGCCCACGTGCGTGTGTGTAATGAGGGTGTGTGTCTGTTGACGTGGTGGGGTTGGAAGGATGCGGGCAGGGGTGTTTTTGTGAGCAGGTGGTGCTGGTGTGTGTGGAGGGGGGAGGGGGAAAGGGGGGAGGTGGAGGGTGGGGAGAGGTGGGGGACACACATGGCTTTGCTGTCCACCAGTTGACCTTGACAGGAAAGCTTGAGGACACACACCTGTCTGTCTTTGTGCCTCCAGCATGGGTGTGTGTGTGTACGTGCGTATGTGTGTTCCTGAATTTATTCTAATTCTGTCCACATGTGTCCTACTGTACTGGTACCTTCTGCGAAAACAGCCACTCACATACACAAAGTCGCCCACATGCTCAAACCAAGGTTAAGACTGCAGCTGAGTTTTGGCCACAGTGAGCCATGCTTGACCTCAATCACTTCAGTACCCACGTTAAGAGCTCTCTGCCAATGAGCGGGTGGAGACTCTCAAACAAAGCCAACACCTGAACAGCTAATGCATCAAACCCTAATGGAACATTTGGCCGTTGTTCCTGGCCTGGATAATGAATTGGCCAAGAGGGCCTTCTGGGAATAGTAGGCAGCTAGTTTCAGCTAGAGCACTTGGGGACTTTGATTCAAATCCCTTGGATAACAAACAGGCTAATAAAATGGTCTCTTTGGGAATTGTAGGCAGCTGTTTGGCCGTACCTATGGGAGTTGTAGTTCTGTACCTGAGTGTTTTAGTGGTCATGTCGGCAGCTGTGATGCCATGGTATATGAGGGTCTCGCTCCACACAGGGTTCAGGGTGTTCTTCAAGGTTTTTGTCCTCAGCTTATTGGCCTAGAAGAGACAAGCAACAGGGGGTCATGTGAGGAATGAGAGAAAGGGAAAAAAACTGGAGAGAGAGAGAGACAGTGTAAGAGCGCATAGAGGAGGGCCAATGAGAATAAGGGAGGAAGGAACGCAGAAGATCAGGTCAAGAACTGAATGAGTAAAAGAGTTGGAGAGAGGGGGCAAAGGAGGGAGTGGGAGACAGAGAGTGGGAGAGACTGACTGTGAATGGCAGTGAGGATAGGGGAAGGGGGGCATTAGAGATGTGGGAGCAAAAAAGATGAGCAGAGAGAAAGAGCGTGAAGGCAAGAGGTAGCAGGAGAACAGATTGGGGGGGAACGGAAAAGAGAGAGAAGTAGAGAGCAGAAACTTCATTTCTATCTTCCCTAAGGAAATGCCGGCATCTGCTCACCTACTTTGTAGAGGAGGATGAGAGGACAGGAGGCTTCCCCTGACTCACCTGCCCGTCTGTCTCCCACAACCTGTCGCTAGTGTGTCCAAAACAAGCCCCACTACGCTAGCGCAGCACATCGGTCAATTAGCCTGCACTAACAGAATTATAATGAGAAATCAAAGCAGTCTAAAACAGAAATGCCTGACACTCACTTCCCTATGGTGTGTCATCTTCTCCTTTATGAATGATTGAGAGGGAGTTATCATTCACTCGCAAGCTTGATCCCACACAGCTACCTCCAGAATGTCAATACAGTAGTGTCTGTTTTGGCATAGAGCTTTCATTTTCTCAATGTTATTCAACTAACATATTTTTTCGCTTTGAAGCTGAAACCACGCATGCATTCAGTTTTTATCCCCAATACACACACACTCGCACACAGCTGAGAGAGCAGGAGTGTATACTCCCAGGGCTCTGGGTAACACAAGCTTAAATTCAGAATCCTCAGGCATTTGTCAACACCCTGGTGCTCCATAGCTAATTACTTCTATCTCTCTCTCTCTCTCTCTCTCTCTCTCTCTCTCTCTCTCTCTCTCTCTCTCTCTCATCCATAGCCCTTTCTCATTCCCTCTTCCTCCCCTTGCCTCATATATACATCCTTCATTTCTCACTTCTTCTCTTCCCTCCTGCTTGTCTTCCTCTCTGTTCTCAAACAAATGCATTGCCCCCATTTAAACATCCATGCGCTCTCTCTTTCCCGCTCTCTGTATTCTCCAATAATTACACATCACATCTCCCACCCCCCCTAATATTTTCTCACCAGCCCTCTCTCCCCATTTATCCTTCTCTTCCAGCCCCCCTTCTATCCATTGCTTTGCTCAAATGGACCACTCTCTCTTTCACACTCTCTCCCAGGATCCCAGAGCTGGGAGCTGGAGAGTGTGTGGAGTAAGAAATGCGTGCATGCGAGTCAGAAATCTCATTCTCCATGCACTATGATTAGGAGGAGTGACGGCATGGACAGCAAGCAGATGAAAAAACCAAACCAAAATGCCAGAACACTGAGACACAGGCAGACGCTTGCTGATTGGCTTTGCTCTGTGTGTGAACGTGTGTGTGTAACCGTGCATGTGGGGACAGTCTTTAAGACAACTGTGTATATGCGCACAGAACACTATGAGTGAGAAGACGTGTCTAAGATCAGGTGTGTGTCAGTCCTTGCTAGTCACGCTCTCGCTGCAGTGCTTGACTGTGTTTTACGTCACATTCATGCCTATTGTGGGCCATTATATAAATACCTGTGTGTGTCTGTGTGTGCGAGCGCTCGTTCCTCCCAATCACATGCTCCCACTCCTGGGTACACCGGACCCGTGTGGTCGATATTTACCAAATAGAGGTTTGTGGGTACTTGTGAGCTAGCTGACGTTATATCTCCCCCCCCCCCCCTCTTTCTTCCCCGCACCCCTCGTCTCACCCGCTCTCCCCCCATCCACACTCGTCTGTTGACGTGAGCCGTGTAACAATCCTCGCTGTTTCCATGACAACCACCTGCTGCTGTCCTCCCCTCATCTGTCTCCCCCCCCTCCATCTCTCCCTCCCACTACTGCCTCTCGACACTGTGTTGGTATCCCAAGGTCATATTGGGTCACACGGATAAAGAGAGATAGTGACAGAGATAGGAGGGGAAGGTGATAGAGAAAGAGAGAGAGAGAGAGGTAGCAAAAGAAGCCAACAGAAAGAGGGATGTGGGGAGTGGAGTGGGGGAGTAAATGGGTGGTGGGGTAGGTAGAAGGGTTGGTGTGCGGTCAAAATGTTCCTAACGTTTTTTCCACCGCTGGGCCCACACCCTAATTTTTCCCATGTTGACGTGTCCTGTCCGAATCTATTACGGCAATTATTTTGTATCATTTTGGTTGAAAATGGCTGACAAAGGTCTACCACCTGAGTAAAAAAGAACTAGCTGTGAACATACTTCCTGCTACTTCATTCCAAAACAAAACATAAAGAACGGCGAACTACAGTTCTAAAACCTTAGTGTCTGTCTGAAATAGCTCACCATAAAGCTGCATTGAAGATCTTGCTACCATGCAGAGCCCTATTGTACATTTGACCCATTTCAATTCCAAAAACCAAGCACAACGTGGAAGAATAACAGGGAACTGAAGATGTGGTCAACACAATACACTTGACGCGGTACAGTCACGAGTCTTGCTTCTTTTGCTTTGCACTGTTTGGGAGACGAGCTTGAAGAAAATGAATGGGCTGTTGGAAGTGGAAATGGAAGCTTGCAGACATGGCATGGAACCCTCAGGGCCCTACAGTGAAGGTGTGGCATTGACGGATGTTGGGATGGGGTTGCCATAGTGACCTTGCTAGCCCCCGGCAGGAGATGTAGTTTGACGTATGGATCTGCCAGTCCATTGGAGTCCATGGCCTTCAGTCCCTGTGGAAACGCAAACACAGGACCAGGTTAAAAGCTGAGTGTTCATAATTTATCATAGTGCAAAGACGACAGAGAACATCATGTTCTTGATCTAATAAAAAATGTCCAACGTTTCCTTCGATAGCACAGCAGAGCACTCCTCCACCCAACCTTCGCGTCACTCGAAAGTCTAGTGGTGCAGCTGAACACTTGCAGAGGTTGTATTCACCATGCGCCACATTCTAAAATTAGCTTGCTTGCTAGCTCATGTTGCGTTAATACTTTACACGTTATAGCGCCAAGGGGATAGGGTGAGTGTCGCTGCAATGTGAGAGGTTCAAGCGGTTTCCTCTTTGCCCCTCTTTTGTTTTTCGAGGCCTGGCTCAGAGTTTCGGGTTATACTTAAGCCTGCCTCCGTGGGTAAGACAGGGCAGAGAGCATTCAACGTGAGCCAAAGGCTGGCTGGGTGGATGAGGCTTAAGCTTGCACTTTGATTCCTCTCTCTCTCTGCATTGGGGAATATGTTTGTAGCTCAGACTGGTATTGTACTGAATGGGCGAAATGTCAAGCTTTGGATTAGCTCCTTTTAGCCTAGATTGGAAAAGATTTACTTGCATGGTTTTTAAATAGTGTCCGCCTTACATTGTGAGGCCCAAATTAAGGACCAACATTTTTTTTTAAAATAGATTAAAAAGATAGACATTAAAATTATGTGAAAAATCTAATAGTGTGATATACATAAACTGGCCTTCACAAGTTGAATTCATACCAAAGGTATCAAGAGAGGTGCCTACCTTTGCTTTGTGGATGGTGCAGTGTAGACAGTTGTTTTCTTGATCAAAAAGCAAGTTAAACTCCAGTGTGCCCAGGTAAGCTGAAAACACAACAATCGATTTCTGTCAATGTGGCTACGAACACACAAGCCTGATTTCACTAAAGCCAACACACGCATGAATGTACACGAGTACAGGAATTTACAAACCTGCACCGATGCACACAAACACACATACACACACACACACGCATGCCTGGTATCAGCCCCGGGCTGCATACAGGGGTATGTTTTCCAGACACTCACTCTAAAAAACATTCCATTAATGAATCGATCTGTCGTGTTTCATCATTCTGAGAAAATGAAGAGAAACTTGTGGGCTGAATTTCATTATTCCAGTACACTCACATAAATCACAAGGGCGCTGTTTCAGGGGATAAGGTTATGACAAAAGCAATGGGAAGATGCTCGACTCACTATGACAAGGCAAATGCAGGCAGCATGGAGGAGAGATGTACACAACAATTTACACTGATACAAACAAGTAAAGCAACCTCTGAACTCTCATGTTAGGCTGAGGGAGTGTTGAATTGGGCCGAAATGCTCAGCGATTTGTCCTTCACATGCTCTATGCATACCACATATTTGTGCACACGCACAAATTAAAACTTTAACGTTCACGGAACACAAAATTACACCAAATCCCCATGCACCCCAAAGATGGCACATGCGTGTATACCCCTTCCCCATGACTCACTGTCTTCATCATCCGAGTCTTGCCTCTCGCCCTCATCCTCTTCCCTCTTTTCCCTCTCCCTCTCTACTCCTCCTCCTGCTCCACCTCCTCCAAACTCAACCATCCCATTGTTGTCCTCCTTCAAGATCTTCTTCTCACGTGGCGGGGGCGGCGTGCAGGGGTAGTCGTGAAAACGGGGGAAGAAGTCCGAGATCTGGGGTATGGGCATGATGGGCCCTGGGCACACGTTGATGGCGAAGTGCTCCTGCATAGAGATCTTGACGGGCGAGGGAGGGGGCTGAGTGGCATGGTGAGGGGTGGTGGGGGAGGAGGAGGAGGAGGAAGGGGGCACGACCAGGTGAGATGAGGAGGACGGGGGCTGGTGGTTGTTGTTGTTGTTGGGGGGGTGACTGGGGGGGGCAAAGTGCGAGTGCGGTGGCGGGGCCTTGGAGACGCTCATATGGACCGCCGGGTGGAACTAGGGAATGGAGGGCAGGGAGAAATCCACCGAGTGGGAGAGAGCGGAGAATGGATGGATGGATAGATGGATGGATAGATGGATGGATGGAAAAAAGAATAGAGGGGTGACATCATCAGCCAAACAACAAACCCTCCCAAACATCATTTTTATGCAAGTCAAGTCACATATGTTTGGATTGTTTTGATCTGAAATCCTCCGTAGCAGGAAGCATCACATTCCAATTATAGGATTCAGAAAACCTGAATGGAACGATTTGCTTAATAGTTTAAAGTGAATTTGGGAGTTGTATCAGTCTAGCTTGTCCTTTGGGATGTAATAGAAGTCCGCTCATTTTGTCGTAGTTTTGAACCGAAGCCCCCTATCACCAATCCCCCCCCTTGTTTAGCTTCAACAAACAAAAAGACCCAGAACATCAAAGCACTTAATGAATATTCATTATCAGTAGAATATTGTTTAAAAGTATTCACCCTATATCCCCCCTTTACCATACACACTCCTCCACTAATCCCCTTCTTTTATCACACTCTCTGCCCCTCCCCTTTTCTTATCTTCAAAACCCATGAGCAATATTTACATAACGCCACTCAAAATCCTACACCACACTTCTTAGTAATGGGTACAGATACAGACGACAATCATACTCAAACAGTTTACAAATGTTCATTTGCTCATACATCTTCATATTATGACTTGCATTATAACAGAGATGGTTCTAAATCCATCATAAGAACATCGCATTAATTGGCTGGCAAATATTATAAATCATGTGTCCACACTAACACAGACCAACACACAAACATTTGAGACACTTCAGAGGAGTTTCAAAGCAAGGCAACATTTACCCTCAGTCGACATCCCAATGTGCTTCAGAACAAGTCATCAATGCAGAGCAATGACTCAATAGTAATGACAGTCATTTACTCAGAGCCAAAATCACACACTCTCTCTTTCTACAGATATTTATATATATATATATATGTACATCCTTGTCTCTGATCGATTTCCTTCGACACACACACACACGCATGCTCCCATAAACTCACACCCTCTCGCTCGCCAGATGGACACATAGATAAAAACCCTCTTACATCCAGCATCTTCTTAGAACACACAAACGTATGTACACACACACGTATCAAGCACACACAATCTCATTGATTTTGATTCCATCACATTGTCCGCGCAAACTCACTGGCTTGTCTGCACGTGTGCACTTACACATGCAGCCCACAGGTACATTGCAGACTGGCTCACTCACAGCACCTTGTGGACACACACATACGTACATACACATACCCAGTGACAGTCTTCATCTGTTCCTGCACTCCATCGTGTCCGCTCTCTTGTTCTCTGTCTCTTACACACTGTGGAGAGAGCAGAGCTGCTCCAAGTCAAGATATCCTCCCCTCTTCTCTCCCTCCCTCCCTCCCTCTCTCTCTCTGTCGCTCCCTCACTCTGCTCCTCAGACCCTCCCTCCCTCTCTGTTAGTTATGACGCTTCCGCTTCAAGTCTCCCCTCCTCTCTTTCTCTCTTTCTCTCTCTCTCCCTCTCTCTCTCGCTCATGCGCTCTCTCTCCGTCGCTTGTTTCACGCTCAGAGCTTATACCTCTGTCACTCACTTTCTCTGCAGTGAGGACGTTCATCCACACAATGAAGTGGGTGAGAGATAAAGAGAGAGAAATCAAGTCTACTAAGAATGAGAGAAGGGTGAAGCAAAAACAAACTAGGGAGAGGGACATAAAGAGAAAGGGAGGTAGGAGAGAGAGAGAGAGAGAGAGAGAGAGAGAGAGAGAGGGGAGGATAAACAGAACGAGACAGAGAACTGGTCTTTACTGGTACAATTTGGCCTACTAAATTCAACCCAATCAGACAGCCGGATGGGCAAAACGTAGAGAAATATGACAGAAGCTTCTGAAGCAAGCTAGAGAAACACTGAGAGAAAGAGAGACAGGAGAGCAGAAAGAAAGACTGCATGGGGAATGCTCTGTTGGAAAGTGGAAGAAAGAAAGGGAATATGAAATAGCAGAGGAACGAGAGAGAAACATAGTCACACATGGAATAAACTTCAAACGATTTAAGAGAAAAAAAAGAAGAAATGCTTGAAAAAGGAAAAAAAGAGAGGCATATGGGAAAACTAAGGAGAAAACACATTCTGTGTGAAAGCTGAAGGCAAAGATCTTTTGATTTCCATGGGTAGAAATAGAAGAGTGTGACAGTTTAATGAAGAATTGCTCTGTTACATAACAACCTTTCCACCTTCTGTACAGTACCTCTCTATAATTGGCTCCTTTATGACAGTAAAAAAATGCATATAATTAAAATCTCGACAGATAAAAGCCTGGCCACTTGATCAGAGAAAATAGGCCTTTTTTGATCTTGCTCAAGCCAAATCTACCAACATGCTAAAAGCCCGACACAAAGAGAGAGGGACAGGGGCAAAGAGGAAGAAAACGAAATGAATACAGATAGACAGCAAAAGATACTGGTTTCATTACAACCACTGCGTCAGTAATGTTCATGTGTGACAGTAGCTGGAAGAGCAGCAGCTCTCAGCCTCTGGCTATGGTTCTGTCACAGTGTGGGTCAGCTGGCCATCACACAGAGATGGTTCTGACCAACCACAGCGCTACCAGATGCAGCCCCAGCCAGTCAGCCATGGCAAAGCAAACCTGTGAGACGAACGCCACAAGGAAATTTGTCCTTTGGCAGTCGCCACACGTCACTGTCAGGGGTGAATAGCCGGAGGATGGGACGATCTCTTGAACTTGGTGTTTTTCTATTACGCTCTTTCAATCACTGATAGAGGCAATTTAGGAGTTATTTATTGGAATGTTCATGTATGACATTATATGTATTTCTCTCCATCTATCTTCATACTATATACACACACACACACATATATATGCACGTTGTTTTGTAATTGGTTTGAATGGAAGAACAAATCCTTTCACTTAGTCTGTCAGATGGTGTTGATTTTATCCAAAAGTGTCAGACTTGCATGAATGTCAACAGAGATTGGGTTGCTGTTTTGACATGGCTCTTTGTCATCTTCACGGCCGATTACTAGGGCCTTCAAAACAGGATAAAAGTGACAGCTACCCTCCACTGCATGCATGACTTCCAATAGGTCAAACTGCCCTCTTCTCTTCCAACAATTCAATCCAACAATTTCTAGAAAATGTTTCTAGATGGACAAAGATGCCCTTTCTCCAGCAGGAAAATAACAAATGTTAGTTTCCAAGCTTTTAGGAAATATATTTTGTGAAACTACCTATTTCTTATCCAACTGAAACATAGGTGGCTATGGAACAGACAGAACAGAATGACACCGGAATCAGTTTCACAGTGGCTGTGGATGCACAAGGATTACTTGGAATCTCACCACTGGATCCATCCAACTGAAATGTAATCAATTGAGCCAGAAGAATGAAGTGTGGACAATAGAGTCAGGGCTATTGATCACTGTGTGGGTACCAGGGTGACTTGGCAGATTGGAATCTGGGACAGTGATTTGTGCTTGTGGTTGGCATCCCTCAGCTGACGAACAGATGATAAACAGGAGTTGGAACCAGAGGGCGATAGAGAATTAGGGTATCTTTAGGTCGCAGATCCGCAGAAGGGGGAACAAGAGACAAGAGAGAAAGAGAGAGAGAGAGAGTGTAGTAGTGTGAATGACAGAAAGACAAAGAAAGAAAAGTGAGGGAGTGGGGGTTGCCAGAATAGAAGTGGTGTGTGTGAGACAGACAAAAAGAGAGAGAAAGCAAATTCAGAAGTGAATGAAAGAGATTAACCAAGAAACAAGTATTGAGAGAGATTGAGAAAAATACACTATTTGGGAGACAAGGAGAGAGACAAAAAGAGATCGTTTTGAGTAAGATAAATTATACACTTCCCCACACTGCATGTTGAGATAATCTTCTCTCATTACAAGAGCACAAAGCTTCAGTGGTCCTCTATTAAGGATTCAGTCAGTCTTCCCCAACCTCTCAGCACTGCCATTACCATAGCCACAAGATAAACTTTCCCTATTAACATAGCATAGCCCAACACTCTGAATACATCAACTGCATGTGTTTGTGTGGAAAGTGCGAGAGAGATCAAATCAATGTGTTTCAGATGAACCAAGTGGATTTGACTGTCCTAGTCGCGCCCTTGCAAATGCACTGCGTCTTATCTTCTGCAAGTGTAAGCTTCTCTGCGACACGCACGGCCGGGTCTGTGTGTCGCTGCTTTCAGGCTGGAAGTGAAATGTCATGGTACACTCAAGGTGGCGTTCTGTGGGCCTTGAGGCACAACTGGGAATGCTGTTTATTTCATTAACTTGCAGCTTTCTTCTAAAATGTCTGGTGGTGATTGGCCTTCCTACGGTCACTGGAAGTTGGTCTAAAAATATATATTCAACGAAAAATCAATCTTTCAATTTATCTTAAAGGTAGGTTGAATCTGTTTTTACACACAGAGTGGGCCTTTGCATAATAACTGCCTGGCCATCGTCCATAGCATTTAGGGGGCCTTGTGGTGAAAAGGTAGTCACTTTACATAATTGCGCAGATTGCCCAAATAAGATGTCTTTGACATTCGGCTCCATGTTTACATGGCTACTGTTGAGTAGCAATTAGATGGAAAATTTCCCAGAAGCTTAATTTGCATAATCTTGGATATTTATACACTATTTCTGGCGACAGCAAACAAAATATCATGCATTCTGACATGATACTCATCAGATTCAACAAGGTAATCAGGTCATTGAGTTGTTCTGGAAAATATTAAACAAAAACTATTTTTACCTTCCTTTTAGCTCAAAAGTACCCTGCTGTCATTTTGTCTACACACTAGAATAAGATTTAGTTCATATTACAGAACCAACATATTTCCCACTGGCCTAACAGTGAGGCAGTCTCATTGACTTCATTTTAAATCGATCAATATAAAATGAAGAATAGCTGATTGATCATGTTTTCTAGAAATGTAACGCTATGTTTGCATAATACCTGTGAATAGACTCTTATTGGACATCACAAGACAGCAACAGGTAGGCCTAAAGATCAACATTTACAGACTAAGTAAACCTAAAAAGCCTCTTCTGGCAATCCATTTTTCTTATGTTTTTGGCACCCTAACATGTTTCTCCTGGCCACTGAGTAGCAGTTAGGTGGAATTGTGGTCATTTAAAATGAAGGTTATTTGAACATTCGCTACCATATACGCAATAAATGAATCCCAAAGGCAAAAAGGTGATAGCCTATTGACAAAATAAACAATGTACAAACAAACTACAATGTTTTTACTTTTGGTCTGATTGTGTTATTGCTAGATATCTGTCAATGCTTAAAAATGCTCAATGCTCTTTTTATGAGATAATTTTATGGGCAAATGTTCTATTATCTAACTCTTTACACGTGAGCAAGCACACACAATTAGTTAGGGTGTTGACTCTATTAATAAATGTACTTCTAACATTGAACCTGTCATGCACTTCATATTTTATATTTCAGTTATGTTTTCTATTTATTAATTGTCCACCTTTTCAAATACAGGGGTAATGTACTGTATACGTAGGTTATACATCTCTCTACACATTTGTCTTGTCTTATGTCCTTCGTCCATTCAACTTTTGTCTCCTTTTCTCATTTCTATTCTCGTTTCCAGTTTTTTTCCTCCTCTCTCTGACACATGGCCTGACAGACAGATTCTATTACCCTACCACCATCTTCTTCCTAAGTCTGACAGGCAGAGAAACAAGTGCCTCTGTTCCCCAACCTCTGTCATGATGTGAGTTCTAGTTTTGTGTTCCATTTCTTGACAGCAGCAAAAGTCATCGGTCCACAAAAAACTAAAACAAACACTACAGGTAAAGTCTAATACTGCAATACAGCCTGACAGAGCCATCCCCTGAAGCTAATTTTGCACATACATTTTTGCTATAGTGTGAGATTTTTTTTGCTTCTATGACTGTTTTGATGTTTATGAAAACAGTGTTGTCCTGAAACATTTCCTGCGGCACATCATGACAGCTTCACCAAAGTTCTACATTCATGTGTGTTCATGACATTCATGATGAAGTGCCCCGATAACCAGTTAACTTAGGGGATCCCTGAGACCGTGAGGAGAACCAGGGGAAAGCCCACCCCCTGTTCTCAGTCCTCCCCCATCCTCACCTCCTCTCTCCTGGGATAAAGAGTCCCCGGGGTGGGGCGTGGGGATTTGAATACTCGCTTATGTTGCTGACCTCACAGCCAACTCAGCTCAGCATCAACCATGCTCTGATATTTGCAACTGACCCATTTATGCTCTCTCTTCCTCTCTACCCCACCTTTATTTCACCAGTGCCTTTGATAAATGATTGCAATGCTTCTATTCAGGACAAATGACAGGCCAATGATTAATAGTGTGCACTCTTTCACTCTCTCTCCAAAGCATCTTCTCCCCTCCCCTTTCGGGGTCTCAGAGGTACTCTAGCCATACCTATGTTAGCCTCATCAGCATGTTCCCATAAATAAACGAAAGAATGGGGCAAGGGTGGGGAAGAGTGGAGGGGAAGTGTGGCCCAAAGGCAGGGCAGTGGACATGTGCAGGATGGAGGGAGAGGAGCCAACTGCTCCAGATTGGGAGTGTGAAGGTGACTGCGGGGATGGAGATAGAAATAGAGGGGGTAAGAAGGGGGAGAAGAGAGATGTGGGCAAAAGATATGATGAGGAGAGTGAAACCGAGAGATAGTGAGAAAGAGAGACAAACCGAGATAGGAGCAGAAACAACTCCAGAGACAGAAACCAAGGTAGACTGACCAAAAAAGAAAACTAGTAAGACTACTGGAATACAAGAATGAAAGATAAGCATAAGAGACTATCATCTGGGTTTGAATTCAAGACAGTTTGAATAAACACAGAACTAAAGAATCAAAAACAGCAACAACAAAAAAAGGAAAGATGGGTCTGGCAGTAAGAAATAACCGCAGGCCTTCAAGGGCAGAGAGATGGGATGGAGCAGGATAGCTCCATGGCTATGAGATAAAGAAGCAAGCAGATGCAGATTGGGATGACACGAGATGCGGTCATGTGTCAGGTCACTGCCCCATGGCAGACTGGTATGCCGTACTTAATGAGGCAACAATGCAGGTAATGACTTCACAGTATGGCTCCATCAGTCACCAATAAGCGCTCGCATCATTACCCATAAGACCCCTCAACTATGGCAAGGAGTGCATGCGTCACACTGCAAATCAATAACAAGATCTAGATTTGAGGCGTCTCTCTCCTTCATACACACACACACACACACACACAACTATTCAACACTATCTTCACACTCTCATCCATCAAATTTTCAATATTGGGTGTAAGTATCCATACATAAGCATGAGCATCTGTCATAGACTAATATGCTACTCCCAGACAAATCTCAAATCCATAATTCCACTTGAGCAAAACGCAACACAACCAAGCCAGCCTTTTACGATCTCATAAACAAATTAACTTCTCCGTTCCTCTCTCCTGAAACACGGCCTCTGGGCAGAAGAAACCTGCTAGAACTGCTCCTACCCTGAATTCCACTTGAGTCAACGTTCTCAGTGCAGCAGAACGAAAGTCCGTGGGGAGCTGACTGGTGTGCGTGGCATG
Organism: Plecoglossus altivelis; assembly: GCA_036571765.1. Classification (NCBI taxonomy): domain Eukaryota; kingdom Metazoa; phylum Chordata; class Actinopteri; order Osmeriformes; family Plecoglossidae; genus Plecoglossus; species Plecoglossus altivelis. Next base: position 8,524,690 of record BROE01000012.1, read on the forward strand.
GCAACATTATTGCTCTCCTGTTTCTTTCTTCTTTGTATTTTTCTTAAGGGGAACTTCATTCTTCGTTTCAAACAGTGATTTGCTGGATCAGGCCTTCATTGGCACGCATAAAACCTATTGGAGCTTGGCGAAACTGTGAAGGGAACAGCAAAAACGTCCAGTGGAGGATATCTTTTCAGATCATGCTGCTATCCCATAAGAATGACAGCCAACACATTAACGCAATTCCAACACATTAACGCAGCGCAATTAATTATGGGTTTGTGGACTTTGCACCAACCATGCACTTCACAACAACAGGGTATCTAAATATCTGCACCTACCCCAGGTGCGCTGTGACATATTGCACGTACATCAATGTACTATCAACACGCTGCAGAACTGGAAAGGCTATGGGGAAATGTATGTAATCTCATCAAATTTTACAGTTTAACCCAGGTCTGGGGAGAGTGACATTGGAATGAACTTGATGGAACATCACCAGGAGTAGCCGCCAGTCTTGAAGCAGTGAAGCTTTGAGCACACAGAGATGGCATCTATCTGTCGAAAGGCCAGGTTATATCAGAAGTGTGTGATAAGAATCAGGCTGAACTCAGTACAACCAAGCAAGAAAGTTACAAATGGGAACGATAACCTTCTGGTGAACTCTAAAACCACATAACGGACCTAAATTGTGTCTGATGACATTTAAATGGATTCCACCCTGACATTTAAGTGAACTCTACACAGATCGAACAGAACTGTAGCTGCATAGATTAAGCATGTGACTGTTTCAAGACAAGCCAGAGAAAATAAGAGGAAGGACCACTCAAGGTTACAAGGTCAAATGACCTCCTCTCACTTTCACAGGACCTGCATAGCACCACTGCACATCTTGTTCACCAAGACCCGATCGCTGACTCAGTCACAGACACCATACTGTAATCCAGCCATGTCTAATGAGATTATCATCCCAGTTATAGTATAATCCTAATGTGTGCTGTGTTAAGGATGGCTGTAATTCATATCTACCAACACACGCACACACACACACTGACGGAGGAGGACCAAAGTCTGGATTTTAAACCAAGAAGGGAATTACATTCTCCTTTCTTTCATTGTCTTCGCCTTTCCTTTTGACATAAAAAGGTAGGTTGTGGGCGAAGGAATTCTCCTGAAATCTTTTGTAGAAACATCCAGGCTCTGGTTTGACGGAACAGAACATTTAAGAACATAGTCAAATACAGCTCCCATGAACAAAGGAAGAAATAAACAAGTATTAGTAATAGTCCCTGAGCTATGTCATTGCATATAAAGTATTACCGGCGGTCTAGTTTGATTGACGGACTGTGTTAATAGAGATTAGAATTGATTCATGACTAAATCAGTCAATAAAAGCAGATACAACTGAATGTAGCCCACCTAGATAGATGGAGAGTCAGAACTGAACAAGTCAATAGTCAGGCACACCAAAATGTAATTAATGTGTGTGTAAGAGTGTGTGTGGGGGGAGGGGTTATTTAATGCTTCAAACTTTTGCCTGCCAAGCTCAATGCAGCATCGTAAAAGACAGTCCTAAAACATTTGACCTTGAAGCCAGCAGTGTTAACTGTAGCCAGCCATCTTTTCCTCATAGTAAACCTCACATGACAGCTTAAGACACTGCCTAGTCTTGCAACAAGAGGAGACAACCGCATAAAATTGCAGCATTTCCCATTCTTTATGACCGTTATTCATCACTCCCTCACTTCCACCACTGACTCCTCTGGAACTAAAACATGGAGAGCTTCCCTGGGTTTGAGAAATACATAACCTCACTTGAAGTTCATTGAACCTTTACTTAATGAACCAGATGGGCTATGTTTACCCATGAGTCAATAAATTATCCGTCAATAATTTATCATGCCTTGGAGATAATTTTGAATTAACAACGACATACACACACCCTATTTCAGACAAAATACTGAACAAGGACACTGAAAGAGATTCATACATGCAATATTGATGGTGTGGAAATTACACAACAGGGGACAAGCCAAGGAGGGAGGTAAAATAGCAAAGTGCTGAGAAGAGCCAGCAGAGAGAACAAGAGAGAACACCCACATGCTAATAACTGAGGGGACAAGCTCATCTCAGGGGGGGTGACACAAAATCGCTAGAGGGTGATCTGTCAATGGGGGTATGTGTATGAGAAAGAAGGTGCAGGGGTGAAGTTGTGTCAGACAGTTGATCTCAGAGCAGACATGCAGGGGTGGGGAGATCCTGTGGCTTGTATGACGGACTGCTGGTTAAAAGAAGACTGACAGTATAAGAACTGGCAGTCAAAGACGTTTGGCCAGGCTGCATGAGAGAGACTAAGGTGACCGCCTTCTATACTTTGGGAGGTGCAGACAGGTGGCATGTTTGTGCATGACATGGTGTGTGTGCATTCATGTATTTGTGTTAGTAAGTATAAAAGGTGAGAATCGCAGGTGGGGCTGATGGAGAAAAAACGTGTGGAAGCATGATTCAACGATAACCGCCACCATGCGGACTTAGCTTGCCTCTTGGTGCTTCAAAACCTTTGGCTGAAAAAAATCCAGCAAGTCTTTTTATGGCATCCGAAACCTTAATACCGCAATAGAATAACAGACAGAGCCTCTTGAACACATTCCTCCCAAGCTCCATTTTCATCATCATCAACATCATCATCACAGTTAGCTGGTTGTTTTAGTCCTCTTCTGGACCCCAGTTCCATTCTTTCAATTAGCGTGATTAGGATCTGAAATTGCTCGTGTCTGTGTGGTGATTGACAGCAATTGGCCACTTAGGGAGCAGTGTTGGAGAACCATGCTGTCTCTTAATGGCTCACGTCGAAGAACGGGCGTGTGTGTGGCTTGTTTATTTACCCTGATGGGAACTCTGTTCATTGAAGAGGAAAGTAATTCTTGAGGCAAACAATAGCTTGCGTTATCTGTGAGAGTACCATTATAGAAAATAATAAATGAGTAGTTTGTGAGTCTGTGTGTGTGTTGGCATTGCATAGAATTTTAAAAGTGTGTGGTAATAATTAAGTTCAGCCTGAACATAAATATAAGAACCGCTAATTATTAGTGACAGAGAACTATTGTTACCTGAAGCCCAATATGTTCTCCCGGTACTCAATCTCATTCAGGCAGACAACTGAAACACCCCGTGAACACCCACTTCATGTCCTCCATCAGTGAATGAGTGCTAGAAGAGAAAGGAGGAAGATGAGCGAAGCCCTTTGTACCTTCATATCCTCCTTGCCCAGTAATCAGAACACATCATATGCGTGGCGGCTGGCAGACAGCTTCGCGTGCCCAGACACGTAGGTGGGGGGAGGGCGGGGGTGGGGGGGCTGAGCGACGAGAAATTGTCTCATTTGTTGAGAAGGGCGCTTTGGATTGTTGATTGTAATTTATAGGCGATCTGGTCTTCTTGTCTGATCCGATTACCCTGCTGAGGCATGTAGTCTACTCCCCTTCCCCACCCCATTCCCCTCCCCACCCCATCCGACTCCCCACCCACTCCATGGCGTTCATCAGCCTGCACCTGACAATGCCACACTACCAACATGGTGCTTGAGTGGGGGTCTCCAATGTAGCAGGGATGGCGGGGGATGGATATAGGGGGTGGTGGTGGGTATGTCCTGCGAATGCGAAGGGGGGGGGGCTGTCTACGGACACGGCTGTCTGTTTGCATGCTCTACACTCGTCCTCACCGCCATGACAGGTCATTAAATTGCCTCTCCAACTCCATAAGCCCCATAAGTTGAGCTCCTCCACATCTATCCCAGGTATCATCCTTTCCCGCCTTCTCCCTCTCGTTCTCTCCCTCCCTTGATCTTGTTCATGGTCTTCGTGGATCCTTATTACCCGTCTAGTTCTCTTGCTTTCCCCTCTCGATCGTTGTCTTGTCAACAGACTACATGAATACTTAACATCTTCTTCTGACCCCTGTCCACCCCCACCCTCATCCCCCTGTTTTCTCTCCCATGCAGCACCATGTCTCAGAAAGGGATGAAGGGAGGACAAGACAACAGGCCGCCCTCTGCTGGAAGGTGAGTGGAGCTCGCTGTCAAAAGCGATTGGGACCAAACCAGTGCTACCAATGTCAGCGGCCACAAGCTTCTAACCTGTCCAATTGATTTGATGTCGGCTGTGATGTGGAATTACAGTGCAGGCTCATCAGAAGCAACATCTGCTCTCTCTGCATTTCTCCAGTTTGTCTCTCTGACTTAATCCAGATATTAACCCTGAGATCCTGGCCAGTCTTCCCAAATCATAGATCTAGTAGAACTACTGTCTTAAATACCTGTCTAATTTAGTCAGATCGCCACCAGGTTTCTTGGGATCGATCTTTGAAAGGTTTCATGGAAATTGTCTCTGTAATTTAAGAAGGGGGTTCAGACCTTAGGGAAATCATATGTACACAATGCCAATTATGGAATTTGATAAACAATTAACTTCCAACTCCTGTGGGGTCCATGTGTTCAACATTGTAGAAGGTTAGTTGGGCTTGAACAGTTTCCAGGAAAAATAACCCCTGATCCTCCAGTTACGTTGTTGATGTTTTCACACAGCTCGTGATTTAGAAAGTGATGTCTGTACATGGAAAGGACGACCGGAGCACTAAACCTTTCAACACCCCCCTCCAACAAACACACACACCTCAATTGACCACTTCCACCCCTTCTTTTTTGCTACACACACACACACTATCCATCCACAGCACATCCTCCCAGCCCTCCTCAGCTCACGGCACTCCGCTCCGCTCAGCGATGCGCAGGTCCCAGGGGGAGTCCCAGAAGGGAGGAATCACACTGGGAGGAGTGTTGCTGGGAGCGGACGACCCCCAGCCGCACAGGAAGAGTCGGAGCAGCAGCCAAAACTCCGTGGCAGCGGCCTATGTGCTCTACCTCAACAAGCTGTTTGGACAGGTGGGTCATGTCATGCATCCAGTTCAGCAACTGTCAAGTTCATGCAAGTGTCTTTCTATTCCATGGGGACCAGTGTTTGTTTTTTAACCACTGTCAACAGACATACACTCACAGAATTTATACAAGCCTACTGAAAATCATTATCGCCGTTGTTAATGAGAGAAGGTCAGACCACACTGAGTGTATCAAAAAATGTTCTCGCATTAGCTGTGTTTACCATACCTGCTTTGCTCACAGTACAGTTCATCACTGGTTGTCAGGGGGAAACTTTGTGAACGATTGTTGGCGTCTAGCCTCATGTGGCGTGCGTTGGATGGCTCCTGCTGAAGGAGAAAGGCAGAGAAACTGACCGAACACAAACTCTCCTTTATCTGCATTAAGCGGCCGAGTGACAACTAGCCTATCGCATCTGTGACTCTGTTCACAATCTCACTGTCCACTGTAATCCTGATTAATACAGTCCAAGTTTCTACATTGCTGAGTGTGTTTAGTTGACTACAACCAACCAGCAACCACGCCTGAGGGATGGTTCAGCATGTTCCTTCTGTAAAAGCCGTATAGCCCATGTAATCCATCGCTTCACTGAATACATAGCTTCATACTCACTTCGAAATCCTCACAACTGTAAACAATTATGAATTCAACCAGTAAATTCACTGATGTGCCAATGAACTGTATAATCTCAATAATGAAAGAGAGTGAATTTTGGATCCTACATGTGCAAAGATGTATAAAAGCTTCGCAAACAGAGTATCTGTTGAACTTAACAGAAATTAACACGCACACGCTGAAACTAACGTGAAGAAAGGTTGGTCAAGTTTTGTCGGCAGTTTAACACGAGCTGCCCATCACTGGACTCAAACTTGGCACCACAGACTTCGCAAGTGCAACCTTTAACCTATGAGCCACGCCATTGAAAAGACTGAGGAGACTGAGGTTAATGTGAATTAGTTCAGCCTGTCTTGGAGCACAGACAGTGAGGGAAGGTTACAACCCTACGCATTGGTAATTCGTACACAAGTATTAATAACCCTGTTAGCAAGGCCCGCTGTCACCCCTCATTAGAGCTTGTGGAGATGGAGAGATAAGACCAGAGGAGGGTAGAGGGGTGGATGGAGAAATGGATGGATGTCTTGAGGGGATCTGATTTGTGTGTGTGTGCGTGTGTGTATAGATAAATAAACAACACATCTCGGGCATTCTGTGCATGTGTGTGTGTCTGCGCTTGTTGCATCTATAAAGCGTGTGTGTGGAATATTGATGCATCTTGCTTATGTATTTATATGTGTCATGGTCATAAAACCATTTGCCCACTCACCCATGTGAAAGCAGTAGGAATGAAATTAACTGTTAATTGGCTTTTGTATTGACTGATTATTTGAGCCTGGGACTTGGCATGCCATCTAATCCTTTCTAAATGAATACATCAAATGAATGTTCTGACCTTGCTATCTAAACATGTCCTTGTGTATGTGTGCATTTACATGTGTATTGGAATTGGCTGCCCTGTACTTTGCTAGCAACAGCCATTGTATACTGGTTCAGTTTCTCTATGGTAGGACTGCAAGTTCCATTGTTTGAGCAGTCATGCGCAACATTAGCAGGAGATTGTGGTAAGGTCGAAGTCATAATGAGGTTAACGTTTGTGCTAATGTATTCTTTTGATGTGCTTAAGTGTGCACAAAACACACGTCATGCCTTCACAAGCACTAGTTTGGTCTCAGGTGACCTTGGGTTGAAAAAAGTACAACCTTGTAGCTTGGCATATATTTTCTCAACACGCGTAGAATTACAGAACGCATCACATATACCAGTATTCTTTTCATTTTTTTTCAATGTTCCTGACACATTCTATTTCTCAGTGTTGAGGGCATCTGCATTGTTCTATATGCTAGAAGGGCATACAGACTGAGGCTAGAATACATAGCATGTTAGCATGTTTAACATTTGTCTAGTAGGTGGCCGTTGAATATGGCATTGTTACTCTTGTGGCAGAATCTCATTTGAATTACTACTATTGCTATGGGTCACTCTTAAGGAACGTAATCATTAATCATCAAACAGCGTCTGTTAGATGGTAAACGGACTACCATGACAGACTTGCTTTGCAGTGACGTCTACTTTAACCCTTCACCAACACAAACACGATGCCCATTGGGAGCAACTTGGGGCTTAGAGCTTTGCTCAAGACCACTCTGACATTCAGCCCAAAGTAGTAGGGGATCGAACCACCAACCTTGCGCTTAGCGAATAAACTCTCTACCCCCTGAGTCACAGCTGCCTGAATTCTCTTCCAATAACAAGCAAATACCAAGGCTAAGTGAAGCTGCTCTCAGACCATCATGATCATGTTATCAGAGCAGAAGATAACCCAGTTGACCTTATGTTATTCCTATAGTAGCAACATATCAATATGATTGACTAGCAGGCTGCACAATAAGATTTTGTTAAAGCAAATTTTGGTATAATGTTGGCCATGAATTGAAACGGAATATATACTTTTCCCTTTCCATCTATCAGAATATATTTTTGTCAGCCTGAATGGCTAAGAAAGTAATTCCATAGCCAGGATTTTGAATGTGGTCAGTAGATGCCAAGGGAGCTCATTAGTGGGAACCAGAATCTGGTTATGTATTTGAACGGATAGTGACATTCTTCACCAAAGGCTATTGTAGTGAGCATGCAGGCTCCAGTGTGTGCTGGGTAGTAACTGGGTAGTTAGGGGATGTGGTGGTTAGCCTATAGCATTTGATGACCTCCCTCCCTCTCTCTCTGTATGTCTGAGGGTGCAAAAACATGTAGCATCACCACCTACCAAAGTCACCCTGGACTTGTGTGTCAGCGGGGTGTGGGGGAGGGGTGTGTGTTGTGTCATAGGCTGTCCTAGAAGGAGCAGATTGCATATGTAGTTGTATGAATCATTGTTTTTTAATGTGATTCTGTGAGAGTGTGGTGTGGGTGAACACTGCATGGGACTTGTCATCAGATGTTGTGTGTGTGCGCGTGTGTGTGCTTGTGTATGCATGTGTGTGTCATTGCAGAGGGAATGGAAAAGCATGTCGCGGAGGAAATCCCATTAGGTTTCCCTGTCAGTGCTCTGCAGTGTTGATATGCTATGCATGTTATTCTAATACACTGGTTTCAAAACGGATTATCTGGGGAGTTTTTCTCAGGAGAGCACTGTGCTTTAATGGAGCGCTCATTTACACGGCATCTTCAGACGCTCTCTCTTAATCTGTCTCACTATCTCCCGCCTGTTCCTTACTCTGTTTCCTCTACAGGACAGGGAGCTGATGCCAGAGGAATTGGATGGTAAGCCTTTGTCTGTGAAATTAGTAATGCCGCAGCGAAAACAAAAATGACAGTTGCCCACAGTAGAGTATCACCCCAAACAATGTAAATCCCTCCTAAACCTTCTTACGCCAATGACGCACACAGATAGAAGTCTGCCGTGCTAGCTTCTTATGACTTCCTTCATAGTTTGTTTCAGAGTTTTTTTTCCTGGCATACATCTACACCCTTCAGCAGTCACAATGATAACTGGCATAAATGGATGATATTGCTCACTCACAGTCACTACAGCTTCTGTTAAACTTGGCTTGCCAGGTGGCTGGCTTTGGCATAGTTGGGACTGTGCCATCAGTTGCATTATAATAAGTATGCTAAATGAAGCGTCTCTAAAATAATTAGAAAGAAACAAAAACGTTATCAACAGACCACTTGATGTGAAATTAGCTCCTACGGCTTAACTATGTGACTGTGTGTGTGTGTCTATGTGTGTTTGTCACAGAGCTGCAGGTGGCCTTTAAAGAGTTTGACTATGACGGGGACGGCTACCTGCACTACAAGGACGTGGCAGATTGTATGAGGACCATGGGGTACATGCCTACGGAGATGGAGCTTATCGAGATTGTCCAGCAAATCAAGATGAAATGTCAGTGTGTGTTTGGGACAGAGGACAAGAGTGTGTGCATGTTTGACTCATGGTTCCTTTGGCAGTGCGTTCTAGCGTGTCTAAGGTTGTCCGTGTCATATTGCTCTTAAGACAGTAGCGTGTATGTGTATTTAGGGGCTAAGGTCTTTCGTTCTTCCCATTTCTCCTATATCCCGAAATGGATTGTTCACTTATAATCTAATCAACACGTGATGACATCCTGCACTTGTTTGGAGATGAGCAATGTTAGACAAGTTACCTGTGAGAGGTCATCATGTTTTGGCTCCATACAAATACAGTGTGTGTGTTTGGGTCACTTCTCTTCCTGCGGTCAGTTCCCACAAGTGTGATTGATGCCCCATTAGGAAGTGTGGGGGTGGGGATGTTGGGGTGGAGGTGTGTATGTGCATGCAAATGTTAGCGCGGGGACCGAGAGAGACAAATGTCTCCCTTTGAAGTGAGGGCGCGTAAGTTCATACGTTATGATTAATGTCCCTCAGTGCACAGGTGGAAAGGCATGTGAGTGTGAGTATGTGTGTGGATGTGCGAATAACTACAGGCATGAGTGAATAGCAGTTCTGAAAACGTAGGTGACCAATCTCTTTTCTGATGACCTTCGCTCAGTGGTGGCGGACATTTATGTGTGTGTGCTTGCCTGTGTGCCCTTCTCTCTGCATGTCTGTGCACCTCCCTGCATGCGTGTATACCTGTGTGTGTATTTGCCTGCTGTGTGTGTGTGTGTCTATCTGTGTGTGTGGTCTCTTGCCTCGGTGTAGGGGGGGGTCATGTGGACTTTGATGATTTCTGTGAGCTCATGGGTCCTAGGATGCTGGCAGAGACGGCTCACATGGTCGGCCTGAGAGAACTACGCTGCGCCTTCAAACAGGTGAGGCCCCCGCCAGAGAGTACTCACCACTTTACATGCTTGGACGTACCCTTCGTAGTATGCATATGGAAGTGTGGGAGTGAGTACTTGCCGCTGTATGTTATCTTGGAAGTGGGCTTTGATGTTATCAGTACCTTGAGCTGTCTTTTCTCTAACCCCTCTGCCACACGCGCCCGCACACACGCCCACACACATGCAAGCAAACATGTACCTCACCTTGTCTTTTTGAGCAGTTTGACTTTGATGGCGATGGGCGCATCACCTTGGAGGAGCTGAAGGAGGCCATGAAGTCCCTGCTGGGGGAGAAGCTCAAGAAAGGAGAGCTGGAGGAGATCCTGGAGGACATCGACCTCAACAAGGATGGAACCATTGACTTTGACGGTGAGGGCAGGACAGTGTGTGTGTGTGTCTGTGTGTGTGTGTGTGTGGGGGGGGGTGATGGTTCGGTGATGGTGGATTAGGGGTGACAGTATTTGGTGATGGATGGGGGGGATGGGTTAGGGATAGGGTCAGAGGGATGTGTACGTAGGTGAGGCATGAGTAACAGAAGGTAAGAGTGGAAAGGTGTATGCAATTGGGAGAGGGGGCATGGGAGTGAGTATCTCTGGATAGAAAAGAGGGCTGTGTGGAAGGAGAGAGGGGGCGTGATAGATGAGATTAGGACAGTCAAGGTGGCCAGGGGCCCCCAATCCAATCCAATCAGTAGTGCATTAAGACAATCAATACACACACGTTTTCGTCATGCCACACACACCTTTGCAAAGCTCAAGGACTTTGTAGTACAGACACGTAAGTACATAGAAGCAAATATACCACACAAGGAGTCACATACTGAAAGACCTTTCCCTCTGCTACATGTAAGGACCCATGTGGGGATTCAGAATCCTGCACGTGTCCCAACAATTGTGGGCATTGTCCCATGATGTCCTGTCTGGTGTCAGTCAGTAAACCTATGGCAGGGGTCTCCATGCCTGTTCCTAGAGAGCTACCTGCTTTTCGCTCCACTAATCTAGCACACCTGAATCTGATAATTGGCAGGTTGATTAGATTCAACTAGTGTTGAATCAGGTCGTGTAATTGTGGTTTGCTCTGTGGGAACAGGATCCCCTGGCCTACAGTGTACGCTCCTGTTGATGCAGCCTTTCTGAACCTGACAGGCAACATGCTGGTGGGTAGGTCAATGTTAGCTAGAATCAATGAACAGGTGCCACGTGCTGTGAGCAATCAATCAGTAAGGCACCACAAAGGCCTTGATTAGCGAAAAAGAAATATACCAACACTCCAAGCCACACACCAGAGAGATCTAAATGTATCAAACCATGTGTAAATGAATCCATATGTAAGGTGAAAATGAGTAATGATGGTACCTGATGTAAAGTTGCTGTTCATGAAGGTTTCGATTTTATTCATGAACACTACATACCTGAACAATCTGCACATTTGTCTTCAAAGATCAATACTTACACAACACAAGTGAAGAAACTCCTCTTTGACAGCGTTTTACCTTACATGTGTCGAGGACCAAACCATGCCTCCTGTGTTTCACTTGTCCCATGCTTCCCCATGTCAGTCTCTCTCTCTGTGTAGGCATGGTTCCTGGCGCTGGTGTTCCAGTCCTTGTCTTGTCTCTCTCCCCTGGCTCCCTCCACACCTGTCCCTCTCTCGCTCGGGAATCACTCAGTATTGTCTTTTGTCTTTGTTCCTATTGTGTATTTATGGTTGGGTCCTTCATCTGTTTTTGTCAGTTCGTTCTGTTTGGTCTTTTACAACGAGAGTCGCTCTGTCCTTTGTGTTTGTGCCTCTGTGTTCCTGTAAATTTTTTTGCAGGTTCTTTTTCTTTTTCTTCTTTCCAAAATTTTAATGTATTAACGTTAGCTGCTTAAACCCTAGAAGCTACTACTTGTATTACTCCATCTGTAAATGTTTAAATGTAAGCACAAAATTTATACCATCCATGCCTCATTTATAAACGACCGAATTGTATCCCCCACACTGCAAATGGTATAATGTAGAATTCCACCAATTAGGTCCTGTCTGTTTATTATTACCTTGATTTTAACTCGAGTGAAAATCTCACACTGGGCTCGCTGTGTGTATGAATTTTTCATGAGGACTCAATATTAACAGTGCTGTAATTCACAAAGTTTCCCTGTGTGATATATGGATCCCCTGTCCACCATATGTCGACAAGCACTGATGAGCCTGGTGTTGTCACTGTTTTTGTCTCCCCCTGCAGAGTTTGTCATGATGCTGTCAGCACGATGATTTGATAACATCCAACACAAACAGGAAGTAGAATGGCTGATCTTCCAGAATTGGCATACGTCTACCAACTTCCTGCTATATCAGGCATGAACAATGGATGTTGCATATTTTGCTCTCAATTTCTAATAATAGCAGGCTTTTCCCCCACAATAAAGTGGTTAAGTAATATTAGAGGGCGAAAGGTGAGTTATGAAACCAGTGTTAGATATTGTTGGTGAATCAGTATTGCCACCATGTGGTAGAACAGCTACTTAACAACTCTGACCTCAGGAGTGGCTTGATGAAATAACACCTTTAGACTACCATACGTTTATTGACATGATCCCGACACAATAAACATGTGAGCCACATTGAAAAAGTGCATTTATTATTGAAAACTGATAACTTAATTGAGCAAAAAAAGCTGTCAAAAAAAAACAACCTTGTTTTGTATTTTTACAAATGAAGAAATTACAAATGTACATAAACAGAGCCATGACTTGATATACATTTTACACATTAAATGATTTGAGCCATTAAGCAACTGAAGGAAAAATTAGAACAATGAAAAGTAATTACTGTGTGGCGACAGGAATGGTGGCCAAGCCAGAGCATAGTGCCGTTAAAGCAAAATGCTTAAATGGTATATAAGGCAAAATTAGTCTGCAAATTCAAGCAGGCAGGATCCTTCAACAGTCATTCTTCCTCTTGACAAAAACAGGAAGCTTCTTTCAAGGGGGATAAATAATGGAGGATCTTTAAACTTTGCTATGATGGATGCAGATCAGAGTACTGAACGGATGCAGTTGTGTCATTTACCATTTGTCCAAATATTGCAAATTCCCGTTGGTTTTGATTTCCCACATACAAACACAAAGATAAAAATATATATATCAGTCCTTGGAAATGACAGTGAACATTGGTTGAAGTGGGAAGCTGAATATTTGGGCTGAGAGGACAAGTTGGACTTCAGTCTTGAAACTGGAAAATAAACCCAGAAAAAAGTATGACAAGGTCTAATCTATCAATATTCTTCACTTCTGGAACAACGACGACAACAACAAAAATACTGTTACTAATTTCGAAAGTTTGGATATTGATTTTATGCAGTTTAAACAGCAGGAAAAATAATTTCAGTGCAAGTTGCGGGTTACATCTAAGTGATAAGGTCAAACAGAATAGCAGACAGGCTGCACTTTTTGACAGCTTGGAAGAAACAATTGATAATTTAAACAACCTAAATAATGTTAATACGGGCTGATTTCTATTATTCAAACAGTGGTGTCTGCCACTAAACTACACTTCAGTAGTGGTTAGAAGCTTGTGCGTGCTAGACAAGTATAGACAGAGAAAGGAGGCTTGGAAGAGTAGGACAAACACTGTAAGTGTTGTTGGAAGCCAAGACCATTTCTCATTGCACTTGGTTTTTACACATAAATATCACATCACAAAACCTTGGCTCACAGGCCCCATTCTGCATCCCAGTCACAGCCAGTCCCACTATCTCAACTAAACCTCTGTTTGAAATACTTTCAGCATTTTGGATTTGTTCTCCACGGAAGCATACACGATACTAGCTGGTGTGTGGGCGATAGATATCGTCAGCTTCTTGCTGGTGTCTCTGCCGTTATCATGAAGATGGTTGTGTTGTTGTCACGCTAACAACCTGTTTGGCGAGATATCATGGCGACATGTCCAGAGCAGCTGGATACCAGCGCGAGAGTTCAAGGGTAGGTAGAGTTTAGATCAGGGAGAATTTTGTCTGGGTAGAATTTAGAGGTTTGCAGGAAGGTCGACGAGCAGGTTGAGGAGGAGGTCAAGTCAGAGGTCAGCCAGAAGCCCTACTCATTGGGAATGCTCTGCAGGTAGGTGAGGATGTGCTGGATCTTGACCAGGCGGTCTCTCAGCGTGGTCATGGAGAGAACAGAGAGCTGGTAGCGAGGGTCGATAGGCAGCACGGCCAGGAGCCACCAACAGCAGGCTGGGCCGTTTGGCGTCGCCTGCGAGGAGGACGAGAAGGAAGAAGGGAAGGTTGGACTATTGTCATCGAAACATCACACAGAAAACTCAAACTTGGAAACAGCAATGATGTTCCAGATGTCTTAATACTGAAAACACAGTTGCTGTTAGTCAGGAGTAGAGCAGTAAAGTCCTGACTCCATTCAGTACTTGAAGCACGTAACCTTATTACTTCCAGAAAACTGTGAGGTAACTGTACGGTAACTCTTAAGTAAACATAGCTAATGAGGTCAGACAGCTTGTCTATAGCTTAAAAGTCACTTGTTTATTTTTATTCAACTATGTAATTTTAGTATCAACTTTTTGCATTATTTTAATTGAAAGTTGCTTTGTACCAGAGCTTTGTTGTAAGGTAAATAACTCCAGATTTATGACACTAGCCTGTCATGAGTTATGAATTGGAATATCTCCAGTCAGTAATCATAAAATGCAGTGTTATTAAGTTACACAACACACCCTGTTAAATGTCTAGTAAAAAAGACACTTTGATACATAACTGGTATTGTGCTCTAGTTGTGTGCAAGTCTGTGTGTAATCACCTCATAGCACACTTGTGACGCAACACCCTTTGAAGGCTTACATAAGCGTCACTACCCACAATACTCTCTGCCCTACATCTTCACCAGGCTCCACCCCTCTCAGATACACTATTCTAGAACAGTAGAACTAAGATTTAATCCCACACACCTGATTAATACTTCCTGTTCTGAAGGGTTGGGAGAAGCACTTGAGGACATCTACACAGTGGAATCTACAGCCAGCCTTGAACTATATCTAGCACTACAATCCAGACAATGAATTGAGCCCTCTAGCACCAACACAGAAAGGCTTGTCATCCAACACAGAGAGGAAATAATCCTAGACAGGGCAGTGGGTCAAGGTGCAACAGAGGATTCAGATGAGCCACCTGGATGTCAGGTTCTCTCTCTGGCATGGCCCCAAAGTGCTGCAGGATCTGGTTCCTGAAGCGGTTCTTGAGGTTCTGGAACCAGGAGCGGGCCTGTTCATACACAGCGTCATGAAGCTCTTGCAGCTTGGAGAGCTCCTCAGCATCCTCCACCTGATTGGTCAGAACAATTCGTCCGTCAACCAACAAGCAATCAACAAGTCATGATATTTTACTATATATTTCTTAAATGAATGAACACACACACTGTCATGTTTAAGTGTTCAAATACACAGTAACACAATAACGTCCGATGGATGCCACTAGAAAGAGTAATTACTAACTTACCCTGGTGTCCTCGAGGTACTGAATGTCAGCGATGCTGTAGCCATCCTTCAAGTTCCGGGACAGAACCCGGAAGCGCTTGCCACCGATGGTATCCACTACCGAGCGCCCATCAGGCAGGAAGTGCACGCTACGGATGATCAGCATGCAGCCATAGTCCACAAACCTGAAATAAGGAGATTTTTCTCACTACCTGTTTTCCTGTTCAGGAACTCAATTGCTATGCCCAAACCAATAGTGATTGTATTGTTCTTCATCATGATTGGTTGGTTATTAAGACTGTGAGCATTGTGATTGGAAGACGATATTTGTTGGTGGGTGATATGTTTCAGTTTAAGCATGCTTTGGTTGTAACTGGCAACAGACAAAATATGCTTTCTCCCAATTTATGCAGACACAATATTAATGGATTTATTTATCCATTTAGTTCCATGTGGCCCAAGCTACAAGACACTACATGAATATGTCTTTGTGATAAAAGTCATTTGGGGACAATGCAGATACAAGTTCTTACACCCACAGGGATATTACAGAGCATAACTGGCCCAATTCTTTCCCACCCTGGTTTGTACCAGTTTATTTGGTGTGTTAGGAAAGCGGCAACTAATAAGTATGAGATCCAGTTAGCATAGCATGCACATCCTCCTGACGCTGTCTCTGTCTCTTATCTCGGTTCAGCAGAAACCAGCTTTTTAAATGATTTTTCCAGGGTGAGAATACAACTTGTACAGGAAAGTGGGGAGAGAGAGAGGCAGAGAGAAAGAGAGGGAGAGAGAAAGAGAGGGAGAGCAAGATAGAGAGAGTGAGATAGAGACAGTGAGTGAGTGGGTGTCTTCTATTTACCCTTTCTGGGCATCGTTGATGCACATCCCAAACTGGCGTGTGCCAGTGTCCATGCAGCGACGAATCATGAGGCGATAGCGTGGCTCAAAGACGTGCAGAGGGCAAGGCACAGTGGGGTAGGCCATGGTACACACAAATATGGGGACATTCTTAGTCAGACTGGAGAGAAGGGAGAGAGAGAGAGGAGAGTGAGAAAAGATTCACCAGGTCCAGACTAGTGATTCTTTGATTCTCTGCAGTTCTGAGTACGCATTAACCTGAGTGAAAGAGAAACAGTGAGAAAAAGAGAGACACTGAGAGGATAGCGAGAGAGGTTAGAGAAAGAGAGAGGAGAGAGAGCAAGGGGATACAGAGCTAAAGAGAAAGAATAGGGAGAGAGAGAGTAAGCAGAAGAGAACGGAGAGAGAGAAAAATAAGATAGAGAGAGCCAGAGGAAGAAGAGAGAGGGAAGCAGAAAGAGAAGCGACTGACTCCGAGAGCTCCCGGGTCTCCTCCAGGTGGATCCTCTGTCTCTCAGAGTGCTCCTCACTCAGGTACTGCTGGATCAGCTCATCCAAAACACTGGTCACATTGTACTTCCTGGTTGCCAGGTACTGCAGGGAGGAGGAGGTGGTTTAAGATAAGACAGGAGTGGGACGAGAGGGTGGGGGGTAGGAGGAGAGCATAAATGAGGGAAGGGGAAAAAATGATTAGGCACTTTTACCCAGAACTAGGTCACACCAACATCAGACAGACAGGGTTTTCCCCCCAAAGTTAGGTCTTAGAGCTAAGAGTTATGTCTTCAGTGTTAAGGGTATTTGGCCGTACCTCTTTCAGGCTCTCTTTGCAGAGGGGGCACTGGGGTGTGTGGTCCAGGCAACGTTCCAGACAGTTCTTACAGAAGGTGTGTCCACAGGGTGTGCTGACAGGCTCATAGAACAGCCTGGCCAGGAAGGAACAAGAAATGACTCGTGAGGGAAAAAAAAAAGATCCATGAAAATAAATCCAGCTATGGTTCAAATATTACCACGCTGTAACCTGATGTGAATGTGTGTATGTCTCTGTACCTCATGCAGAGGGAACACTCCAAGTCGTTGATGTCCAGTAAGTCTCTGGGGAGTTTCCTTGGGCTGTGGGGAGTGGCAGCTGCAAAAGGGCGCCCTGTGACAACGCCCGCCACTGTGCAATAAAAGGGAGAGGAGTCAGAAAGAGGAGGAACATCTCCATACTGTTAGGCTCAACACACATACGATTGGCAAAGTAGCAGTGCTAGCTACGATCACTTTCTTCAGTTACTAGTGCCGCTACCGAAGCTTGTAAATGACTGCATTCAAATGACTTCCTTAGTATTACAGTTACAACAATGCAATACCATGAGACACAACATAATGCAATAGAACAGACAGAATATTCTGGGCAGTGACCGACCTTGTTTTTTGTGCTTGGTGCCTCCGTGGGACATCACCCAAGGGGTGGAGTCTGAGCTGGACAGCTTTCTCTTCAGCAGCACGCCCTTCTCCTGGTCCCCTAGCTGGGGGGCGGAGCACACCCGCTTCAGCCCCTCCTCCCCGCCGCCTGGCCCGTGGCCTCGCAGCGAGTGGGCACGGCTTAGGCCCGGGCGCTCCAGGCTCTCTGAGCGACCTGGCTTCTGAACAAGCGAGGAGGGAGCGAGTCACGGGGAGAGAGAAATTTCAAAGGAATGAAGAGTGTTTCAAACTGGATTATCTTTGACAAGACATCTTTGTTAAATCAATGATTTTTGCTGTGTGGCCATACTGTCAGAGAAAACAGTTTATGGAGCCGTCTCAGATGCCCTACCTCCTGTGCATCCCAGTTAGAGTGGGCCGAGGTGGCCCGGGCCTGGTGGGGGTGGGACTGGTGCTGGGCAGGGAGT
The DNA here is from genome assembly GCA_036571765.1 of Plecoglossus altivelis. NCBI lineage: Eukaryota > Metazoa > Chordata > Actinopteri > Osmeriformes > Plecoglossidae > Plecoglossus > Plecoglossus altivelis. The sequence continues at coordinate 8,542,641 of BROE01000012.1, forward strand.
TGGTGTTGATGTTGGGACTGTGCATCGGCCACCAGTCTTTTACTGCGCAAGTGAGGCGAGGTGTTCAAGGCTGTCTCCCTCAGGCCCACCTTGACGTTCTCCCCACCCGGAGACAGCAGGTCACAAAGTATCTGCGGAAAGCACCAGGTTAACCACTCGGGCACTGAAAGTGGTGGACAGGATCTCACAGTCAGACGGTTGTACCAACACATCCTGAGCTACACCCTCCTTGCAAAACACTCAGACAGTAAATCAAGTGGCACAAGTATACACAAGTACACTTACGAGAAGAAGGGACGTCGCAGGAATTCAGGAAGTGACTTAACTCTGTGTAGGTTATCATGTTTCTGAGCTACAGAGGGTAGACTGACTACATGCTTGGAATGTGAGTGTGGAGGCAGTTGGGGATGTCCTCACTTCACCACAGCGAGAATAAACTGGAAAGCCTTGTGCAGTAACAACTGCCCCTTCCAATGTTCCAAGCAGTTCTCTAGTGAAGACACTTGGCCCTTTAGTAAATTCTGGATCTTTGTCCCTTTTAAGCAGTGAATTCCTCTAGATTTATCCCCTGTGGACAATTACTTGGCTCACATTTTGCCCACACCCCCTTTCTGTATTCTCTTTCCCTCTCCCTGCTCCTTACGCCAACTGAGTCTTTCTTAAATCATGTCTGCCTCTATTACTTTCCCTCATTCTCAGCAATGGTGCTAAACATCCAGTTCTTTTATAAACTGGACAACCCTGGTCAATGAGAGACAAGCCGTTCTCCATTTGCAGAGCTTGGGCCCACCCAAGGCAGCAGCAACAACAAGAGGAGCATGGATGGGGGAAGCGGAACTGAACCTGACCTTCAGAGTGAGTTATGCTGTTATACAAGAACAGGGTTGGCAAGGAGAACATAGGGCAGGAATAAGAGTCATGTGGTGGAAACACAAACAAAACACACTATCATACATACAAACCGAACCTGTCAAAGACGGCCAGCTGTAGATTCTCGCACACACGCCATCAAAGTGCATGTCGTTTAAAGACAACAATCCTCTCATATGAGAGAACACAATCTAACGCAACACAGGAACTGTCATACTGTCTCGACAGTCCACCAATTACATTGACGGGACAGTCGCAGGCCTGCACAACGCCAGCCAGGACTTCCGAAGGAGGCTAAAGTCATTATAAGCGCAGTCACATGGGTTAACTTGCACTTATGTAACATGCTTATAGATCGTGTGAAATCGTGTTTTCAGACTACAGGTGGCATGAAAAAAAGTCCACTTGAAATAAACCAAATTGATTTTACATGGTGTGACATGAAACCCCAAATCACGCATAAGCGATAGTCTTGCTGTGACACAGTGACATGTTAAATAACATAATTGGATTACAGCAAGTTGGGCCTCATTCCATTTCTACCATGCACACCTAAGGGGGTTGATTCCATTAAGGTGCAGCTAGGATCTAGAACTAGCGGGTCATAACAACTGTGGAATGCAGACATGATGTTCTCTTCACGGACTGTGAGCATGTGCCAGGGCCGGTCACGATATGAAATGAGAACACAGAGAACCTCAGACGCCCGAAGGCTTGGTACAAACCACTGGGTGTAGTCATGGGGGACACTAACATGTAACACAGTATCACTTTTACCCATAGCTTCATGACTAAGTGAGTGTCCAGTACACTCAAAGCCACAGATTTTAGACCAAATTCAAAATGACAGCATGAACTAGTTTCTCTTACCAGTTCCACCTCCCTCTTGGCCCTGGGGAATCCCTCATCAAGGGCCAAGCAGTGGAGGAACACCTGGAGGGACTCATCTACCTGGCCCATCTGCTGGAGCACCCTGGCCTTGTGATAGTAGCCCTGAAGGAGGACGGATGGAGAGACGGAAACAGGAAGCGGTAGAGAGAGAGAGAGATAGAGAGAGAGATAGAGAGATATGAGACGCACATAGGAAGACAATGAGACAAAATTCCCAGAGGAATGTAGAGATAGGTGAAGGTACACCAAACCACTTCAGAACCACATGTATCCATACAGATCCTACCAACATGGTCAACTATACCTGGATTGACCATGTTAATTGTGAAACGAAAAGCAAACACATTCTCAGTTCGCATCAACTCGTGATGATTTGAAATGTTTTCATTTAATTAGTTCATGGCATAACACATATATGTTCTGGTCCGGCATTCTTTATTGAATAAACAAGGAGAAGATGAGGGAGGCCACATAGCTCCACATGTCGTTTCGGACCACATCCCACACTTAACACACATAAAACTTGTTAACTCCTCCCCCTGTCCTACCTTCAGGTCAGGCATGGCCTTAATCACTCTGCCCATGTGCTGAGTGATGCCTCCTACGCTAGTGCACCATTAGACTTTCAAACTCGCTTAGCTGACCTCTTTATGACCTCAGACTAAAATAGAAGAACGGATCGGAAAGTTTCCATAACGACAGCATCAGTGACTATGATTGGACACTTTAGGACACTGAGTTTACTTTAGAACTTCAGTCATGTTTCATTTGAGTTTATCGTTTATGGGATTCTAATCAAAGGTTTCAAGCATGATGCTTATTGTGAGCGTGCACCTTGTGATTACACTTCTGGCTGGCTCATTTATATTTGATTGGTATCGGTGGATATGGGTCACACCTGGCCATGATGGCAGTAAAGTCTCTTGAACATCAATTGTAATTTTTTTTTTTACAATGTGACAGAGCTTCGCAAAATCACAGTTAACCACCACACGCATGCACACACATGCAAAAACTCACAAAGGCCAAGAACAAGTCTGGCAGCTGAGCCTTACCTGAGCAGAGTTGGCTTTGTCAAGACAAAGCTCAGTGTCCTCCAGAGCCAGGTGATACTGTCTCAACCCTGAGTAGGCCTCAGCCCGTAACCACCTCGCCACCAAGTCCTCTGGATCTGGGAGAGAGAGAGATAAAAGGACTACATCAGACAATTTGCACTTTTGAATGTTTGCTTGGTAAATTTGTTGCATTCTGCTTCTGATCCTGGAACTTGTTTCTGATTTGGAGATATTTTTATATAACCTTGAAGATGGGCCAAAATATTTTTTTCAAGTTCCTTCTTCTGTCTTCCTGTACACTTAGGAATACTTGTTACCATTTTACAGTAGTGAGTTACTGGACTGTTTCATGAGTGAGAGCCACCGCTAGCCTAATACAATATCTGGGCTACATGTCTGAGCTAGCTAGCTTTCTACAAGTTGGACAAAAAACAGCTTTTATTATCAGGAAACACTTTACAATACGTGATTCCATTTTTTATACCTGTTCACAATGAAATCAAAGTGAAATTCAAATTCCAGTACACGTCTTCTCACAAGCATGTTCATATTCACTTGCATGTTCTGGCATTGCCATTACAGAACACTTACTATCACCACCATTATGCCAGCATTTTCATAACAGACCTCTGCTGCACGATATGAAATATTGTAGCTCACTGAAGAATCCCGTTTCCATAGCTACAAAGTTACAAAACGTGTTAGTGTCACGACCTGCCTTATGCAACCTCATTTCTGTGCGCATGCCCGAGTGGCGAGATTTTGTAATGTCGTCGCACGGTGGTTATGTGACAGAGTATAGGCGGGGTTTATGTCAGACACTTGATCATCAAATACCAAAAATGTTGGTCAGTAGAACTGCATCCCCCTCCCCCATGTCCTCCCCATTTCTACTTCAAACATCGTAAACGACTACAAGAAGTTTATTAAATCCTCCTTTTTTTCGTCAAGTTCGCAAACAACCACTGTAGACAGTCAAGGATGCTCAAAACAGCATCAGTCTCTGTGCCCCTACCTCCAAACTTACCATCTTGTATCACGTTCGTCGCAAGTGTCACTGCCTTCTCGTAGTCTTTCCTTCTACACACGTCTTCAATTTCATTTATAGCTTTAGATCTTTTCAGGTCGTTAGGGAACCACTTATCCAAAAGTCCGGATAGAATCACATTTATCTTGACGTTGGTAGGCCTGCCTCTGACGGTCTCACTACAAAGCTTGCATTTAGACAGAAGGTCGTCTTGTAAACATCTTTTACAATATGAATGTCCACAGCCTATTGTGACAGGTTCCCCTAAAAAACTGTGACAACACGGACAATCAAATATTCCCCGGGTGTTGTCGGGCCCGTCTTTCCTCAGTTCCGATATGGTCTCATTATCCTCTATCTTTTTCTTAAAGTTGCGCAGGATACAATCCACTAAAGTATCTAACTGTCCCGGACGTACAGCACCATACCTCAAGGCCATTGAGAACACATCAATAGCTTCTTTAAGACGATTTTCCGATGCCAGAGTATCGGCTTTCTGTAAAATAAGTGTGTAATGATCAAGATTATCCTCCTTGTTCCAGTCGTGTTCTTTATCAGGTTCTATAAAGAATCGTCCTTTCTCTTCCAGCCCGTCCTCTGGAGCAGGCGGTTGTAAAGACATTATCGCTTGGTATATGCAACAAATGCCTGCTATTTCAAGTTTGTTTTAATAATTGTTTTACACATCCCTACGCATTCTGAGTGTCCAACCGCAGGCTCCTGGCATGACCGATTCTTCATGGAACAGCCGTTCGTTATATAAAAATGCTATCACGTGATCAGAAAAAGCGTGTGACGATTGGTTAGAATCCCTCGGTTACGAAACGTGTGTTATAACTTTCATAACTAGTCTATGAGGCGTCAAACACAAATTTCTGTCGTTAATGGGAAAGGTCTGGTCCCTCTGAAGATTTTAAAAACTCTTTTAAAGTATTATACTTCAGCACACACAACGCTTGGAGAACGGGATTTAGGATTTAAGATAAACCTCAAGTAAACAGACGCGGAAACAGCACCAATATCTAATATTCTCCAACGTCACAAAACGGAAAATGAAAAAGACACACACACAAGTTAACATGGTTAGTGTGGGGACTGACAAATCCTTTCAAAATTCAGTGTTCCGTAGCCCCTAACCCATACTTAAATTTACTTCAAACCCTAACACAAATGTGAACCGAAAACCTATAAATAAATAATAAATAAACATGAATAGAAATATTAACTTGTGAGGAACGTGTGTTACTTTTCTGATCCCCCTACAATTTAAACAAGGCCATGCAGTCGCGTAGACTCATGCAAACCTAGATAACTTACTGTACAGGGCATGACAGGGTATTATCTTGTGTATACAGTTGTATAAGACTTAGCACTGGGTCATGTAATGTCCCTTAATGACTTGTTTTCTCAACCCTCTTAAAGAATTTGGCAACCTATCAAACAGAAGCACAAGTACATACCCTCAAACAAAAATGAAGGTGCAATATATCACCTGACACTGCTTTCCTAACTAAATTAGTGGCTAAGTAACAGCTCAGCTAGACAGTACTTTTCTCTGTAAAGAGAAAAAAGCATAATTAGATGCATGAGTCTGCTTTTTTCAGACTGTATGGGGTATGGGTGGATTGGTACGCCATACAAGAATGTTGACAGGAAAATATTGGAATGATATAGAAATCAAGACTATTCTAGAAATCCAGCCCATGTGGACTTTGGCGTCCTCGACAAGCCGTTTTGTAATGTAAATACAGACTGTACCGTACTTTCATCAGATCTTCTCCTCCAGCACTTAGACAAACGCTCTTGCATCCTTTAATAAACCGCATAACAGATTTGTACAACTGTGTGGTCAACTGGAGTTTGGAAGTTGTAATCAATCCTAAATCCACCATTCTACGATGTCAGAGAAGTCTGGAACACATGCTCATAATGACTCTGTTAAGTGTTTATTTATCCCATTTTTAAACATTGTGTGACATTTTTAAGTGTCTCTTAAAGTGAGGAATTATCTTTGTGTGATATATCATGGCTATAGCTGGACATATTTCACCATAATCAACAACTTTGTGACATGCTTTTGTTGCAGTGAATCTATGTGAAGTGTCTGTTTCTAGAAAGGGCAGCAGGGTGGCAGGGCCTGGTGGTGGTGCGTAAATGAGAAGCACACTGCCCTTGGGCTTGGAGGATGCATGGGCAGATCTCTTATTATGTAAGGCCCTCTTGGCTGCTAAGATTGGCCCTGTTTGGTCCAACCCTTATCTTATTTGGATGGCTTTTTCACAAAAACAAATATTTCCAGATACAGAGAGGGCCAGTGTGGGTATGCATCTATGCGTTTGTGTGAGGGGTAGGCAAATATACAATCCACAGATTCATTGGTAAACAGAGTATCTTGTTTATGTATCTTCTTTATGACTGTGACAACTGTATCAGATCCACATACCATGATTTCTTTGCACATTTTTAAGAAGTGAAAAGTGGGATGCATAGAATAACCAGACCAACAAGACTTTCTCTCCTCTGCGCTGGCCTCCTAACCCTGGCAGACAGTCTAGCCACCTGTGACATGTGGGTCACAGCAGCAGTAAAGCAGCACATACCAACCTTTCATCTTGTCTCTTCCCAGCGTTAGACTCACTGCCATGAAAACAAACAGCCCTGCTCAGCAGTGCAATCCTTACTGAAGAACAGCTCTGCCATCTGTTGGACATAAAGCATGCTTACAACGCAGGCGCTCCTTCAACATGCTCTCTGCTGGACAAAAAAGGAACAGAACACACAGTACTTGGACCAATGAGCCACATTGGAAGCTACATTGGGAAACCCCAGAGAAACGTAGAACATGTAAGATCTTTTTTTACAAATGTCTTAGTAAATTCCAAATTGAATCAGGATACTGTGAATTGTCTATCTCTTCACGTCTTCCATCACTCCAACTATAGCAACAACAGGGAACCTTCCGTCTAATCATAATGTATTGGATTGTGTATGAATGCTTCCATCTGCTGTTGGATTGATTGAAGTACAGTGCAGGACTGACAAAATCACACAGGGGGCGTTCAAGGAAAGGTATGAAAATACTACATCTAGTGGCTGTTCAGGGTGAATGCCAGACCTCTAGTGGTGGTTTGGTGTGTGCGCACAGTGTGAATTAGAACACACACACACTGCCACTGAACTTTTTGTTCGTTTATCAATGTGGGAACTTTCCTCCTCTGCATTCTCAAAGATCCTTTCTGGTGGAATGTGGCCCTGATGTGGACTTTAAGTCAGCCTTATCTGGTACTGGAGATGTTTAGGTTCCTGAAGGAACACATATGCACAGGAACACACAAACACACACACTCCAACACACAAAGTCATGTTCAGGCTCATACATATTGGACCCCCAACCCCTGCACACAAACACGCAAAAATAAATGCAATGTGTATGCCTGTGTGTGGTGACACGAGTGGGAAGCTTTTTCATCTTTGGGTCCTTGAAAACACACCAGAAGGTGAAGTATAAAGAGTGTGTATTCTTACAGTAGAAAAGGGTGTTGTTGGCACAGAGCATGCTCCAACCATCCCACCCATTACGTGCACAAGTTATACCCACATAGACTGTGTGGGTTCTGCAAGTTTCTTCCTGTTATTTCAGTTCTGTGCTGCAATTATGGATTATACAATATGAAAAGTGTTTGTAAAAGACAGCGGTAGTACGTACAAAATACCTGAGTTTAAGTATTGAGTGTTTTAAAGCCTGTGTGTGATTTTTGTGCTGTGCACCACACACTTGTGCAAGGACACGTTTCTGTGTGCCTGCATGTGTGTCTGTATGCATGTGTGTAATGTGGGGAAAAATTCCCTTGACCCACAGGTGGCCCCTGCCAGCCCACAAGCCCCCTCACCCATCTGTTTCTCTCAGAGGACTGGGGTCCACCAGTCTTCCTTCGAGCCCCGTGAACCTGCTCCTCGCTACCCCCCGACTCCCCATCCCTCTCACAGGCCAGCTGTGGCACAATGAGCTCCATTGTCTTACATAGCCCTTATGTAAGAGGACCATGAGATCACCATCTACCCAGCCTCCCACTGCCCACCTCTATCCCGCTCATTCTGGAGAGAGAGAGAGAGAGAGAGAGAGACAGAGAGAGAGAGAGAGAGAGAGAGAGAGAGAAAGAGAGAAAGAGAGAGAGGGGGGATAAGGGCAAGAGCTAGAGGAAAAGATATAGATCATAAAAAGAGAGACCACAATCTTAATTTTTGAATCAGCTCAACTATATTCAATATTGCCATTTAAAAATGATCAATATATCGTTTTAGTTTTAATACATTTAATAGTGCACTTGAATGTGATTTTCATATGTACAGGAATAATATTAATAATAAAAAAGATAAAACATTTGTTCTTTTTTGTAACTTAAGCATAACATATCCAATAAAATCACAACATGGTACAAAACAAAACTTATTGAAGGTATAAATACTGTTTATGGGGTTTAAATTAAAACATCATTGTCATGCGTGGTTTGGCATCATTTCATAAATGGACACACCCATAGTGTGACCTCATGGCTTAGCAAATTAGTCATTCACAATTAGCAGTAGAATAATGTTCCATTATTCGGAAGGAATATGTGAGCAAAGATCACGATTAAGTATCTCAACTTCATTTAAGGCAACACTGACAGACATACACACAGAGAAAGAAGTTTACACAACAGATCATCTTTCCTTCTTCGAAGTGACATACGTTCTCTCTTCCATTACTGTGTCCTCTTTACAGTAAAACCTGTAAAATCGCCCCCTTTATAAAAGGACACTCTTCTCTTTCTTATGACTCTTTTCTTTACTCCCCCCACCTCATGAGTATGGTAGACAACACTAACTGTCATGTTGCACCTGACTAACTGCCAGGTGTTCACCTTTGACCTACCAATGGTGGCAAGTCGAGGGAAATTAGTTTTCTACATATATCCACAACCTCCAACACTTTTTTGTCTAAAAAGCTAAACCTTTGGTCCATCAAATCAAATCTTGGTCTCCATCTCAGTTTAACATTACTATTAAAATGACTGTTCCCCTGGACATGGTGTACCCGACACCATCAACCATATCTGCCCCCCACCCCCACTCTCCTATCCATCTCTAACATCTTCTCTCTCGATCCATCCACCAGCAAGTCTGATCTCACTGTCACCTCGCTCATGTATTGTAGAATGCATTCTCAAAAGTATTCATTGATTTGGCAGTTCTTTCATGTACTGTCTTTCTGTTCGTAGACATATTTTATTAATCCCTCTGCACGACTGTAACAGCAAAACACACATGCACATACACTTACAACGCACAAGACGCAGAGACACAACTGAATTTCGTATGTACATGGTATATTGCAACTGGAAGTCAGTGCATGGAATATGTCTAATTAACCAATCATTCATGGACATACAGACCATGGACACGCACTCACAGACACACACACAGTAATGTTCTCGCTTCTCAGAAGCAGTAGCACCTCTTGCAAATAGTTCTGTTCATCCCAGTGGCCATCCTTTCCTTTGACTGTGGTGTCACATTGTCCTTCGCAAGTCACCAAAAAAGGCAACTGCCACCAAAACAATAGTATGGCTCTAAATGAGCTCTCGTTAGTGAAGGAAAGTCTGTTCAGAAGTCGCTTTGTCCAAGGTTTAGGCTTGTCGATCATTGTGTATATATATATAAAATCTATATTTATTATTTATCTATAAGGGAGTTTGGCTAATCACCCTTAAATCCGTCTAGTCGGTATTGGGACAGAGTCAGATTGTGAAATCTGGGTGGAGACCAAAGAGTTTCTGGGTGTCCACCTGGTCTGGATTCAGATTTCAACTTTGTGTCCTGGGACGCTTGGTGGCGTCTTATTTCTCCATCTGGTTGGTGAAGGACTCTCGAATCCTCACAACCTCTGCAGCACACAGGTGTCCGTATAGCTTATTATACCACTCTGGGAAACGGCCCCTGTAAACAGAGATAATAAGCATGTCTGAGTGCCATTTTATTAACCGTGTATAATGTGTAAGTATGGAAATTACATGGATCTCATCTGCATTTATGTAAATAACCGACCGGAACTAATCTGTTTAGGATTACACTCTTTTAAATATTGAATTCAAGATGTCTTCTCCTTTCATCGCCTTCAGATTGTTTTTTTTCGTGAACTATCGCTCTATCTATATGAAATATTAACTTAAAGATTGTTTTGCATATAGTGGTTATCTAGGACCGGCGGTTAACAGCTACTCTTGACGTCCTGGAGATGATGAGGTAGCATCAGGAGCACGAGACTAGAGAATTAGTACCGACCAACTAACAACGAACGCACATCGCTACTCTATACCGTGCGTGAACTAAGCACATTGGTGCGCACTCCCAGTAGTGCAGCTCCCTGGTGTTCGACAGACGTACACAGCAATGCACACGCACCTTTTGGCAGGTCTGTCACCCATGATCTGGTGGACAGAGGAGAGGGCAAGGGGGGGGAGGATGAGGAGAAGAAACCTTGTAGAAACCTCCTCATCAACCAACTAACACACTCCCAACACACTCTTCACCCCCACTCTCTCTCTCCCTCAGTCTTCATCTCCCCCTCACTCTCACCCTTCCAAACATCTCACTCTTCCCTCCTCTTACCTGAGCACCAGGTGGTCTCTGGGCAGATGAGGGGCCATGCTGTTCCTGACGTACTGGTAGATCTCAGTCCTCTGATCCAGAGTCTCCACCACCCTGCTCTCCAGCAGGTCCTCGTCCCAGCGGGCCTGCTCCCTCAGTATCCGTGTCAGGACCTCCTCAGGACCCGTAGGCACCTCCACGGACACCTTCCACAGACGCAGAGGGGAGCCATCATGGACCTGAAGAGAAGGTAGAGAAGGGAGCACAGAGAGCGGGACTGAGTTTGGATACTAAGAGGAGACAAAGACAGTTGTCTTGGCGGTGACTGTCCCATCCACCTTTTGTCCTGTCAGATACAGAATTCAGAAAAAGTCAAGTGTGTGTTATTCTGTTTGAGTATCTTTACACAACAACTGGTGTTGTAATATCCCAGAGCCCGGGCCTGTACTTATCGACCCTATCAGTCAGCTGTGTGCTGACGGCAGGCCTTAGGACTAGGAGAAAGGCAGAGGAAGAGATAACCTTCACCTGGGTCTCACACTGGACAGAAGCCATAGAGCTGTGTGTGTGTGTGTATGTTTTGGTAAAGACGTTGAGAAGGACTGGTTGTGTGTGTGTTACAAAATACTGTGTTTTGTGTATTGGGAAAGATCTGCTTGTGTGTGTGTGTGTGTGTGTTCATGTAAAGATGAAGTCATTGTGGGCCAGGATCCAGTGCAGGGGGGAGAGGGGGAGACTGAGGGCCAGGCAGCTTTCACACGGATGTGTTTCTACACAGGAAACACCCACTTGTGCTTTTCCATAAGTGTAAGGAGAAAAGGAAGAAAAAACAGCGATGGAAAGTAGAGACAGGTTTTTTTCTAACTAAAGAGTCTTTTTTAAACCCTTCTTTAAACACTACGTGCTTAACACCAAAATAAACAAAATGTGTCATTTACTTGTCTGAAGCAGCAACAGTCCTTTCAAAACCATTAGAAGGCCAAGGCACCAACACAACCACAACATTAGAACTCTGCTCAGTCTTACCTTCCTATAGGCCAGCTCAACGTGTTCAGGGGTGGAGAAGCTGTCGTAACCTTTGAACTTGTCCTTGGCCTCTTTCAGCATGGTATCCAGGCTGTCCCTGAGGTAGGTCTGGTATCCAGGAGCCCCTCCCTGGGGTCCCTCCACTGCGCCCCCTGCCCCGGTCCCCAGCTCCTCCAGTTTGAGAGGCACCAGGGCCTGCTCCATGTATGAGTTCCTGCAACGGTTCATCTCCTCAGGGATCTGTGGGGTAGAAGGAGGGAGGCTCGGGTCAGCATTAGCATGAGGATTATCAACGCTAGCACCTACACTACCTATGGTTAGCATTAGGTAGATGGGTTAAGTATTAGCATGAGGAAAATCAACATACTCTGTCATTTGAAATGGTAATCATTAGGCAAATGAGGCAGCCCCATATTCTAAGCAAAAGCTTCAATTTAGCAATGAGCTTCTATCAAAGTTTGTCAATTTGGGGTGACCTTTCCCTTCGAAACCTGAACAATCTACTTCAGATAACAAGAAAAGATAACATGCAAGCAGAAATAACCAGGTGCCGTATCGTATCTATCTGGCCTCAGCCATCCTGATAGGAACCCAGCCTCTGCAGATTCAGATTTTCAAAACTCCAGCTGATGTCAGACTAAGATAAACAGAAAGTAATATGGAAGCTTTTAGCATCTCTCTGCTCTTGTCCCATCAAGAGTCTTCGCAATCAGTATGCATAGATCTTATTAGGCCATCATCATCACCATCAATACCCTAATCATTATTATCACAATCACTCCCATCCTCATCCATATAATCTTCCTCCATCATCTTCGTCATGATCATCATCATCATCCATCCCCAGCCACTCAAAGCCACGAGAAACACAATCACCGGAGGCCATCAGGGGAGGATAATGTTATTTCCATGTTCCAGGCCTACATCTGAAAGAGCTTTATAATTGAATAAGGCTTGTGGCTCGCTAGCTCAGCTTGCCAGCTCAATGTCCCATGTGACTTAATGAAACACACACAGTTCGTTCCCCATGGTTAAATTAAAACTTTTTTTCCTCCAACCTCCCAACTAGCCAACTGACACCAATCATTATGCTCTCCACTCTACATCCTTACTTGCTATTATCCAATCACAAAGTTCCGCACTGGACCTCGGGAGTTTGACTGGCTTGTTGACCCCCAGAGTGGGATCAAATGCATTGTGGGTATTGCAGTTTACTGTTTCACTTTCCTAGAAGGCCACTTGGATAACTACCGCTTGCATATTCCACACAGTGAAGTGTCAACAAAAGCATTGAGTAATAACAGGTCAGGTTAAAAAAAGAGGCGTATAAAAGGTGTGTGTGCATATACTTGTGCCTGTTACGTAACCATAAAACTGTTTCAAAAACACTCCGGGTGGAAAAAAGGTCATGGATTAAAGCTGTTTCGTAACCGAGACTAAGTCTGGAAGGACAAACACGCCACAGTATGACATCGCTACAGGACTAAGAGCCAGCTGAGGTCAAGACTGTTGTGTTCTCCAAAGACCTGAACTGACCGAGCTCGAACCAATCAAAGAACGTTCTGTCGTAAAATCAAAAAGCAACAAGTGCGGAACAGGCGGTAAAGCCAGTAAAGCAAGAAAGTGTTTTCTGCCTAACAATCACAAAACAGGCCGTAGAGGTCAGTATTAGAGGAAGAAACAGACGGTCGGGCACTAGGACCCTGCACTGACCCGGAAGAGCTTCCTGCACTCCTGGATCATGTGGGCCAGACCGTGGGTGGCGGCCAGGTTCTCGTTCAGGTCCCTCTGGTCAGGCTTCCCCAGGGTCTGCTTCCTGTTCATCACCCTGCACATACACACTTTGGTTACACACACACATCCTCACCACCCGTGCATACACACACACAGATGCACACACCTACCCAACCACCAACACAAACGGCCACCCCTTGAACCCCTGGTCCCCCTCCTCACCTAGGGGAGGAGCTCTCCTTGCGGCGCAGTGTGTTGAGGTGGAAGAGGGAGGGCGCCAGGCACACAGCCAGGTTGGTGGGCGTCATCTGGTTCTCGGCCACAGCTGCTGTGACATCACTGAGCAGGCACAGAAGGGTGTGCAGCGCCTCGCGACTCTCGTCCGGGAGGAGCAGCACAGCTGACCTCGCCGCCTGCAAGCGCAGCTCCTTGGGCATGTCTATATGGAGGGGCGTTAGTGTGTAGGTGTTTGCGGGTGCGTTGGTGGGTGGGTAGGGGTGTGTGTTCATGTGTTGGTGTGTGGATGTATGTGAAAGGGGAGTGGGAGAAATAATGGGAGCGAGATCGGGGGGAGAAAGAGGGAAGAAAATTTGATTAGCTTTTCGATAGATGGATTCGATTATGCGCGGCTAAACAGATGATTACCATGGCTTTGTGAACATGTGAATCATGTCCAACCAGTCAGCTTGTTTGTAAGACCACGTACACTACACCTTCGTCTGTGTTCATCTCTTAAGCCTCAGCTCTTTTTACACATTTCACAAGATTGCAAGCAAAAAAGTCAGTTACGCAAGTGTGTTTATGTGCGTGTGTGTCCATAAATGTTAAAAGAAAAACTCGGGCAAGGGCAAACTGTCAGTTTGAGCTAAAGAGACACAGTCATTTACACAGTTCCTGTCAATACTGTGTGTCTGTGTATATATATGACATATTCCACACACTATGTCATTCACCAACTATTTCCGGCTGTCTTTTTGTTTGTTGTTTTTACACATTTCCCAATCTGTCACTCTGAGGTGTTGGTGGTGAACATGCATCTACACATCCACAGGAGAGGCACAGTGTGCGTGTTTATGGGTGTTCCTCTAGCTCCACCTTCTATTATTAAGTGTCTAATGCATGATGATGGATCTGCAAGGAAATGGGCTGCGGTGTGTGTTTGTGCCTGCTGGTGTGCGAGTGTATGTGTGTGCACACTTACATTGGTAGATCTGGAGGAAGGTCTCAGACAGCTTGCTGGTCAGCAGAGGTTCCGGAAGGTCCCGGAAGTACTGCTTCAACATGTCCGCTACATCGTACGCCGATTGTCCCTCGTAGTTGACACCACCCCCGTCAGCGCCACACGCCTCATTCATCTGACGTAGAGCCTGGATACGAGATTTGACCCCTGACTTCCTGAAGAGACCCACCTGAGGGAAAGAGATAGCATGGGTGAGAAAGAATAAAATAGAGAATAAAAGTGCGTGATAAAGAGGGAAAGGGAGTACGAGAGGGAGAGAAACAGAGATGGAAAGAGAAGCAAAGAGAGAGAGAGAGGGAGAGAGAGACAGACAGAGAGAAAGAGATGGGGTGAAGGGGCCAACAGAGTGTGTACATAAGTTTCATAAGTCTTAAACACACACCCATGGGGCTAGGACAGTGATGTAATGCAGATGGTGTCTGCTAGCCTGTCAGATGCTGCGGGCTTTTACAAGACTCGTACAAACAAAAGATAAGATAAAATGCCATTATCCATTTATGAAAATTTATCTTTGGCTTCATCAAGTTCCATGTGCAATAAATTAAAGCCGAACAAAGAGCGCACCAAGATATATAACACAACTATCAGGCACACAAAGACACACTGAGAACGAATTGAAAACACACTGAAGCACGATGAAGACATCTTGGAGGAATGGTGTTTACAACTCTCCCTCAGAAAAACCACCGAGCATTTTCTGTCAGCATGGTTACATCACAAGAGATCCTATTCTCTGCATTATGACAAGAGGACCCCGTGATGCCCTGAAGAATGCCTGAGGAGAAAAACTGGCCTGTGCTTATCAATGGCCTTTTATGGGGCTATTTCAAAATGGAATCATTGGAAAAGGGAAAGGGATATGAGGGGGAGGGGGGGGGGGGGGGGGGGGCGCTGACCGAAGAGAGAACCCTTCCCATGAGCCTTTCATCACTGCTGGACAGAGATGTGTTGTCCAGCAGAGGAACCAACATCTTCTCTCATTGCCTTCCTTCCCTTTAGTTTTATCTCCCTGTCTTCTTCCTCCATTTCTTTTCTCTTTTTTTCAGTTCTACTTTTGTTTGAGACGGTTGAAAAGAGAGAGAGACAGTGGTAGGCATACTAACCCCGGGTGCCCTCATTTGCCATTTCTATTAATCTTTCGTCCTCTCTCTGAATACTATACTTTGCCACCTTACTTGTCTCTCTCATTTTGGAGAACCTTGACCAGTCTGAACACCTGAACACAGGGTGTGTGTCCTCTTCCATGACACTCAGCTCTGATGTGTAAGTGTTTAGGCAGCTGAGGACCCACACTATGCAGCCTTACATACTAGCACAAGAAAAAACAAAAGTTTGCAAAAAGGGAAGTATTGTTAACGCTGGACCCTTCCTCTCCTCCTGTGACAGACAGCAGCCAGCCAGTCTGAGCACACTGAACACACCTGCCTAGGGCTGGGCTCAAGCTGGGATCCAAACCTAAGGAGTGTATGTGTTCTGTTACACAATGCCAGGTGTTGGTGCATGTGTGGGCGTGTGTTTGTATTGGTACAGTTGATGCGTGTGTGTGTGCGTCCGTGTGAGAGTGCGTTGGGGGGGAGAGGGGGGTACCTGGTCCAGGCACTGGTTGCGTAGGTATCGCATGGCTTGCTGGATGCTCTGGGGTAGAGGCTGGCCCGTGCGCTGGACGTTGATGATCAATGGGACACCGAACACATTCCTGTCTTTGTAGTCACGTACTTTGATACGCTTCATAAACTTCGGCACAACCCTGGAACATAGACACACACACGCCGACACGCAGGAGCACGTTAGCATGTGGATGCACAAACACACACTTAATGCCTTTCTTGGACAGCTCATCAAGCTGAAAATACTCCAATCACACAGGAGTGGAGCTCACTCGAATAAACACGTCTAGACTTCATTTGCAATTTACTACCTGCAATTTGCTTTCACACACACACACAAACCTGTGTGTGTGTGAGATCCCCGGCTGGCTGTTATGCAACAGAAAGCTAAGGAAGTGTATTGGACTATGACCTGCTCACTGTCACCATGGTAACAGAGTTGTTGCGACGACGTAAACGCACGCTTAAGTAAACAGGGACAGAAGAGACAATGCACCAGCCACTCTGTAGGACAAACATCCTGGTCCTGCCCCAACTAACAACAGCAGCACTCTGCTAGGGTGGCAAAAAATAGACGTATTTTTTTACGTAGGCTACAAGCATTTCCCGTTATCACGAGTTCAACATCTCTACATTTTCTGCCAGAAGGTATTTTAAAACGTTGACTAGGTTTCCGTGGGTGTTGATTCCTGATCAAACACCAGAAATATATCATATTTTAAACATGTTCTTTTCAGGTCATTATCAGTCGATGCAGAGTTGCAAATAATTTTCCAGTAATGTGTCAAAGACTCTGTAAATATTATCTAGCTAACGCCTCTTGTTGTAGATAATAGCACCTGGCTAGATAAAGGGTTGAAACTGGTGGCTTTGGCCCAATATAATTTGTTGAGACTGAGTCCCTGCAGCATATCGCACTATAGAAGGTAAACTGCCCAGAACTAAGCAGAAAGGTCACAAAAGGGAAGGGGGATGGAGAAGCCAGTCTACAGGTTAAGGACAGAAGAATAAACATGATCAGAGACAATAGGAGTGAGGGGGGAGGGAGGTATGCAAGGGCGTGTGTGTATGCGTGTGTGTCGTAATGCAGTACACATCCGCTCTTTGTATTTGCCGTCTGTCCCCATTACAAACCAATGACACCTTAGGTGCCGCAGACACACAGACACACACACACGCACACACATCCAGAGTCATATAATGGCTTTACAAATACCTTCGGTGTTTTACGTGAGTGTGTGCATTTATCTCAGAGCAAGGAACATGTCACAATCTCAAGCAGGTAATTGTCCGAGGTGCGGTCCCAAGTCTTGACACTTACGTACGTGAAAAACCACTGATTGTGCTGTTGAGGGAGGAGTGCACACACTCATTCCTGGCAATTAGCAGCGTGGGAAAAGAATGCGAAACCCTAGCCGATCTTAAAGCATAAAACAGAGGAACGGCCTGGAGAGAGATGGAGGACGACAGAGACACAGAGGAGGGATCGAGCGAAGACAGAGGGGATGGACAGTTTCAGGGGTGAGAACAAGTTTTGAAAGGCCGGGAGATAAGACAGCGGGAGGTCTGTTTTTCCCTTCGTGTCTGAATCAATACACAGTAGGATGTGTTTGTCTCTGCCCTATCTGTCAGGCCAGCCACCTCTACAGTTTCTTTTGGCTCATCCACATAAGCTCACGCGCACACACACACACTCTGCCTGTTCATCAGTCCGTCCACTCACCAGCTGAAGCCGTGCTTGTTGGTTGGGGTGTGCTTCTCCAGCAGGGCGGTCAGTTGCAGCAGAGACAGCTTCTGCAGCAGGTTCATCTGCAGCACCGACTGGCTGCCTACCTGGAGCTGAGCTGTGGCCGGGCCAGGCCGGTGGGAGTTCTGGAAGCTGGGCCAGCGGAGCTTCTGGGGTCTGGAGGAGAGGAGGGGTAGTGGTGGTGGTGTAAGGGGGGAGCAGAGAAAAGGTTTGGGGGGTGGAGAGGTATTGAATATGGAGATCTAAACGTAAACAAAGCAAAGTAAATGTATGTTGAGCCTAGAAACAATTTCAACTTTTACTGACCTGTTGGAGCGAGTTAGGGAAGCCCCCACTCCAGAGTCCCTCCTCTCCCTCAGCCTTTCCTCCCCCTCTGCCTCCCCCAGTGGGTTCCCTGTACTGTCCTGGTCGCTCCCATTCTCTGCCTCCTCCAACCGGTTCTGAAGGGGTGAGGATGGGCATGGCGAAGCAGAGTCCAATGCTGAATCGGAATCTCCCTCCTCGTCCTCCTCCTCTTCCTCCTCCTCCTCGCCTGCCATGCCCTCCGACCAGGCATTGACGAACCGCTGCAGGCCGCTGACGCGCTCCAGCACCTCCTCCAGTTTGGGCTCCTCCTCCTCTTCCTCTTCCTCCTCTTCCTCATGAGCGTTGTAGGGAACGTTGTCATAGAAACTGAGGCGGTTGTCAACAGAGCAGGCGGAGACGCGGCGGCTCGGGCGGCGGGGGCTCTGGCGTCCCGCGGCGACTGTCAAAGCGCCATTCTCTGGCCCGTTGGCGTTCTCATCACGGGAACTTCCATTACGGAGAGCTTTGGGGAAGGTTCCGGGTTTGTGACCCTCGGGGAGGTAGAAGAAAATCACTTCCTCCTCCTCCTCTTCTTCCTCCTCTCGCCGCTTCACACCTGTGTTCCGGCGGTTTTGCTCTGCAACTGCTCCATTGCTAGCCTGACTCAGCAGTTGCTGTTGGGTATTTTTGGAGTCCAGGGGCACCATTGGCTGCTTTTTGGACTGCTGTGATTGGATGCTGAAGGGATCAAAGCCCTCCAGGTACATCCCACCCCTTTTGGTGGATCCCGCCGCTGTGCTGTGGCTCCGGGCGCGGGTCACTGGGCTTGGTGTGCTGACAGCGCTCCCGCTGCTGGCCTCCGATTGGCTGCTGCCGCTGCTTCCTGTGCTGCCATTGCTGGTCTGGGTGGAGTACGACACAGAGTGGTTGCGATTCAGCGTTTGTGTGTTCAGGTTGTGGTTGAGGTTGAGGCTGCTGATGTCCACACAGTTGAGGCGGCGGAGCTTGTCGTCGTCCAGCCCCTCCTTGATCACCGGGCCGCTGATTTCCAGTTTCCCGCCAAGCCCCACCCTCTTCTTCCTCTTAGATGAGGTGGACACGCTCCGCAGACGCAGGCTCTCCATCCTCTTCAGGAAGCTTTTCGCCCGAGAGCGGGTGCATTTCCCTCCTCTACCTCCTTCTTCTGTTTCGACACATCTGCCCACTCCCCCCATCCCAGGGTTGGTCTCGAAGGTGAACTGCCCCGTCGTGTCCAGCGGCGAGGGTGGGGGCCCGTCGGACAGAGAGTCCTCGTTGGCTCCCCCTGATCCCCCTGTGCCTGATGAAGAGCACACGCTAACCACGGAGCTGGCCCGGGTGGCGCCGGCCGGAACAGACAGGCTTGTGGAGGCCCCGCCCTCGCTCCGTCCTCCCCGCCCTCCGCTCCCATTGCTGTGGAGAGAGGCCACCTCCGGCTGCTCGCTCAGGTCGGTCAGAACACTCTCAGAGCTGTGGCCGGCACGGAGCGAGCCCGCCGAGGGCCTCTGGTCCTGGGGGACTGGGGCCTGGGCTCCCCCTCCTGTCTGGGGCAGTGAAGAGGTGAAGACCTCCAGCTCCTCCAGACGAGACCAGCGCTTGCTGTCCCTCTGGAAGGTCCAGCGGCCGCTGATAGCGCATGGCTCGTCCTCGTCAGAGTCTTCGCTCTAAGGGGAGGGAGGGGGGGGGGGAGAAACAGCAAGAAAGAGAGAAGAAACTGCAGGTCAGCAGAGGTGGAAACAACAATCGCAAACATGAATTATTACATGAAAAGTCCCATCTCAACTTCAGTTTTTCGTTTCTGGTTCATTTCCCCAGTGCCATAAAGTACATTAACAACATTGCCCTCAGAATGACTCTACTGATCACAGCAGTGGATCACAGAACGGATCTAGTGGCTGGGAAGTCTTGAGAAAGAGCAAAGGTTAGTGGACATGGAATCCAGTCTGCTGACTCCCTCATGACTACGAGGATATTAACAATGATGAGGAGCAGACACAGACATGAAGAGCAGCTGCTACAACTGTGGAAATGCTCCATGACAAAATAATCTCACACACAAAATCCCTGTTGCACACAAAGAGAAGGTCTGTCACACACACTCTCCACCTCTCCCCTGTTCCCACTGGGGTTTATTTGCCTCCAGGGAGCTCCAGAAAATTCCATCCTGACCCTCAGAGTTCACACTCTGTCCGTGTCAAACACACACACACACACACACACAAAACAGCAGTACACTGTTATACATCAGATAATACTTTCTCCTTTCTCCTTTGAAGAGTGGTCTAGACTTTGTAATCCCTGAGAGTGATTCAGTAACACACACGTTGGAAGCAGGGGCGCGGGAGACCGGACACTTGAGAGGTGGCTCCTTCACGGTGGATAATAGCTGTGGCGACGAGAGTCCATAAAACCAAAGCAACGGGTTGTTGTTTAACGACAGCCCCTCTCCTTACAGGGGCTTTGATCATCAGAACTAGTCTAGCTAAGAAAAAGGGCCCATGACGCTGTTCTAGCCTGCGACAGAATGAGGTGCTTTTAAGGGCAGGATGCGCGGGTGCTACTGGAGTGACAGAACTTTGCTTGAGCTGTGACAGTAAAAAAAAAAAAGAGTGAGACAGAGACGGAAAGAATGAGAGAGAGAGAGAGCGACAGAGAGAGGAGAGAGTGAGAGAGAGAAGAGAGAGGAGCAAGAGAGGAGAGAGAGAAGAGAGAGGAGAGAAGAGAGGGAGAGAGAGGAGAGAGGACAGGGAGAGAGAGGAGAGAGGAGAGAGAATGAGAGAGAGAGGAGAGAGAAATAGAGAGAGAGAGAGAGAGAGAGAGAGAGAGAGAGAGAGAGAGAGAGAGGGAGGAGAGAGAGAGAGAGAGAGAGAGAGAGAGACGAGAGAGGGGGGGGGAGAGATGTGGCCTGAGACGTGAGGAGATCAATGCATTCCTAAGAAGTCTGGTTTAGGGGGCATGTTGGCTTAAACAGCAGAGCTGCTCTGTCTCTCAGTCTCCTTCTCTCTCCCTTTGCTCTCTTGTTGACTCCTTCAATAAAGGGTGACCCACCAAGGGTCGAGCGTCAAGCCTAGGTGCTGTTGCACACAAAGGAGTAAAGATGCATCTGTTGAGTTTTTCGTGAAATTACACAATTGGGGATTAATGCTGGCAGAATATGCAGCCGGCACACACAGCTACTTGAGTGTGTTAGTGTATGGTGTCTAGAGGTGTGTTTAAGCTTGTCATTCAACAACGATGACCAAAGTCGTTTTGGTTTATTTTGTTCCAAAGAGCACACACAAGTGTGTGTGAAGGAGACCTGCAGAGACCTGCAGTTTTTCTTTCTTTCATACACACTAAAACCACCAGACACACACACACACACACAAACCTGTATCCCATACACAGCCCAGAGGAGTACGGTTTGGTTGAAGGCAACACAGACCTGGACTCAACATACTATTCCCTTTTATGGCATGCTCTAAGTATGAAGAAGTCTCAGCTAGAACACAAAAACAAGGGGGAGCGCGGGAGCAGAGAGAGAGAGAAATTGTTTACCCCTTCATTTAGACATAAAAGGTATCTTCTCTTACCCCCCAGGTTACATACAAGGGACTTGGAGGGGGAGGGGGGTGACAGGTGCCTTCTCATTAAGAAGAGATGAGAGGAGATCGTATTTCACCCCGGGGCTAAATATGAACCCAAGTTGGCGTGTTTAAGAGGAAAAGTCAATTGGGGTAGATGAGCTGAAGAGGGGGATTTTTCACTGTCGTACGTTTGGAGGAAGGAAAAAGGATCGTGGAGAGGAATGTGCGGGAGTGAGTGGAACGACTTACTCTTTTTCTCTGCGGCGAAATCTCCAGCCTCATCAGAGCGCACTTGTTGAGAGTGTTGAGTCTCCTGTACAACGCAATACACACACACACACACAGACAGTCAGACAGTCAGTCAGACAGACAGACAGACAGACAGACCAAAAGACAAATTATAAAAGTGTGCCTTTAGATCCAGTAGCTTCAAATAAGTGTCCGTTAATGGATAATAAATCCATAGTGAGTTAGGAAGCCCTATTAGCATTAATGTAAATAAGCATCTTGTAGGGGGCCTTATTACCTATGAACTAACGCTATTTAATCTCACGATAACACGCATTTTATAAGGTATTTTATCTATGAACTAATGCTTATTACAAACACCTTTATTTTAATTGTCACCAAAGGGATTATTTCCACATATTCTACACACAAAGCTCTCACCACTTAGACCTAGCCGAATCAAAGAGAGGAGGAGAGGAAAGAGGGGGAGGAAGAGGAGAAGAAGGAAGAGGAAGAAGACAGAGGAGAGACAGGAAGAGAAGAGGGAAGAGAGAGAAGCAGCATGGCTTGCTAATGACCTGCTGATGGATAAGCCCCAGATAAGAGGAAGGAAGAGAGAAAGAGAGGGATGGAGAGAGAGGGGTGGAGAGAGAGAGGGATGGAGAGAGAGGGGGGTGGAGAGAGAGGGATTGAGAGAGATGGGGGCAGTAAATCTTCTAGAGTGTCAACAAAACTTCTACAGAATTGGGAGGGGTGTGGGCAGAAAGCTTATCCCCAAAGCCACCTGGTAGGGTAGGGAAGGGGGGTATCTCTCCAGAGGGGGGCATCTCTCCAGAGGGTTCTTAAACAGATCATGTGACAGGCCAGAAATGGAGGAAGGATGAAGGAGGGTCAGGAGAAAAAGAAAGAAAGGGGGTGGATCTGTTCCAGATGTGTGTGTATAAGTGTGTGGGGGGGACCTGATGGTGATGTTGAAGCACAGTGGCTAAACATATGCAGACACATGTGCACCTGCCAGGTGTGAAGGCCTACTGCTTAAAAGAGTTGTTAACCAGGGCCAACGAAAATATAACTGCATGAATATCACAAGCGTGCTCCTCATGGAAATGAATGAGACATCCTCTTTCTCTCTTCATCTCTTCCCACCTGTCTGGATGCTTCTAGATCATGTTGTTCTAAACCCTCTGGGCTGACACGCCACCCAGGTGCAGGCAAAGATGGAATGTTCTAGATGGCCTCCCAAAGAAAAGAAAGGGACAAGAAAAAAGTACAGGAACATGGTGTGACTACGGAGCGGACAGTGGGGAATGCAGGGGAAAGATAAGATGGATGTCTGGCGGAGGGATACTAAAGGTAAACAGTGTTGAGGGGAGGCAGCATGTATCAGAGGACACCACCCTGAGCAGGAGGGTGGCAGAGAGGGAGTGGGAGAAAGAGAGTTGAAAAGGGAGAAAGTGAGGGGAGGGTTACCCGTTGCTCTTATCGCTTCTCTTTTCACCTCATTGTTGTTTCAGAATGCTTTTGATGCTTTTGAAGATGACACGCACATGGTTTTCTACCTCTTTACTGGTGGGTAGTGAATGAGACTAGGAATTTAGGGGACATGGTGGATGACGACCTCACCTGCACAAGGCCTCGATGGCGTCTCTGTCCAGGAAGTCATGATCCCGTGTGACAGAGGTGATGTCAATGGGGAACAGGCCATCTGGGAGACAGAGACAAAGTGAGAGAGAGAGAGAATCCAAGAGTTAGAATGGACAATATCTGCAGGTGAGAAGATTGTGAACTAGGTTTTAAGAGAATAAAAAATACCCTCTCTTTTTTAATCTATTTTGGGACCTGTTCAAATATAAGGAGTTCCGTCAACCCTCACTCAGAGCACCCACTGCCTCCCATTCATCACCCACACAAACAAACACACACACATGCACACGCACACACACACACACAGTGAAAAGCACTAGCGAGGAAGTAGGGTCTTAACTGACCAAATAAACACAGCTGCGGCTTTTAGACCTAGGCAGCAGGGGTGTGAGTGTGTGTGTGTGTGTGTGTGTGTGTGTGTGTGTGTGTGTGTGTGTGTGTGTAGAGGTGGGAGAGTGGGGGGTATCATCCATAGAAGAATGACAATAGGTACTCCATACCAATAGAGTTCCTGCTTGCATGCCTGCATGCAGGTCCACCTTACCATTAATTAACAGGACTGGAGACTAGGAGAAATTACATAACAGAATAAAACTGAAGGAATTCCACAATGGTCGGGAATTGCATACAGGGGTGAAAGAATGATCTCAATTCTGAGCAGGAATGCCAACCCTGGGCCCAGCCCTTACAGGAGATAGCTTGAGCACAGCCCCTTAGGGGCGAAAGGTGATAAGAAAAACCTTCTATTCAGGAGGGAACCACTTCTACCTTACTGTACTCAAGCAGGCGGCTATCTGCCTGTTTATCTTTAGAGAGGGCTATAGACCTGACAGCAGAGACAAGCAAGATTTTCACTAGATAAAAATAGAGGGAGAATTGCAAGTCTTACATTAACAGACATTCCACACCGGAAAAGGCGGGAATGAATCAGCAAACTTTGTTGAGTAAAGAAAAAGGTGCTGCAGGGAGTTATGTTCGACAGTGGCGTGCGTGTATGGATAACAAAGGCATGTTGTTCTATTCTGTGAGAGGGTGTTCCTTTGTGTATGTCATGTGCTTGTGAGACCGTGTGTGTGGCTGCACTAGAATGTCCCTAGCCTATGGCTTGGTCACACTTGACCTTTTTCACTCTGCCTTTGGACGTCCCATTCTGTCCACAGATAACACACCATGTCGGGCTTGGTCTGGTGACAAGAGATTAAATCCCCACAAAGTTGATCAGCCTTGTAGTTTTGACGGTCAGATAAAGGACTGTGGTGTGTTTGTGATCATACCACAAGCTTGGTTGTTTACCTTCTTTTGATGGAAATCTTTTTGGTTGTTTTTTTTCCACGGTTTAGTTTTGAAAAGGTTTTCTTGGTGAGGTCAAAAGATGAGCAAATGGTTGTGACCCTGTGATACTGCTGTCATACAGCACTGTTTGAATGAGTGTACTTTAGACTGGCTCATTGGTCTGAAGAGGGCTGTACCTTTGCATTTGTAAATAAAAGAAGCCAATGACACTGAGTGAAAACACCCCTCGCAAATCAAGAGTGCCCCGTGCGTGTGTGTGTGTGTGTGTGTGTGTGTGTGTGAGTGAGTGTGTGTGTGTGTGAGTGTGTGTGAGAGAGAGTGTGAGTGTGTGTGAGAGTGTGGATGGGGGTAGGGATCTACTGCAAAAGCAAAGCAGTTGAGGTACACAGACTCGAGAGTTACATTTGCACATTAAATGACAGAACTGACCATTCAAGTGAAAGGAAGGACAGAAGAAAGAAATCTAGTCTAGTGTCTTCTCTGATGCTCTCCTTGCCTATAGTGTGGTCCTGGCTTTAGCCAGAGTTAGATAAACCTATTCCACTTGCTGTGTTGACAACAAATGACACATCAAGTGTTACACGCTAGCGTTGATATTAGCATAGCAAGCTAATTTGCTCAAGCTAATTTGCTATAAATCTCATGAGCCGTAAAGAATTTACCATGTCATTGGCTTCTGCAATTTCACAAAGTTTGAAGCGTGCATAATAAATGTACTCTGGTGTTTTTTGAGAAAATAACCTTTAAAATTCCAAGTTAACTTAATCTAGAGAGGCAAACATCAGTTTAAATGTGAACTGATGTGATTTTCTCACTGTGAGAAAAGACTCAAAGTGCCTTTTCTCTTCTTTAAAAAAAGAGAAAAAATACTAAAGCGTAAACTGGGATTATGTTAGCGTTGCTAAAATGCTATGACAGTTCATCTGCCAGAGTTGTTGTGTAGCAGAATGGATCGGGCACAGCTGAGGCCAGACCCCAGGGGTCCTCACCTTCATACAGCTGGGCGTACTGTGGGAAGCCTGCTGCCCGCAGCCAGGTGCATGCCTCTTTGGCTTCAATCTCTGGAGGAAGGGAGGGGGGGAGGGAGAGAGAGAGAGAGAGATGTGAAGAAACAGCACATTATCATGTATCACAGACAGAGACATAAAGCATGAACAGCCCTGTAAAACAATCATTTAAAAACAACAAATATCTTAATTTAGGTGTAAACCAACGACAGGCAGCAACATGTTGATGCAGTCAGTATATGGCATGGTCACCTGCAAAAGGTCATTATGTGAACCCCCTGACCCTATCAGCCAACCCACATACTCCCTCCTCTCCTCTCTCACATGCCTCTAAATCCCTGACACTTGCATGGTATACAATACCCATGTTAGCCTCCCTCCCTCATGCTACATTGAGTGTGTGACACTGAAAACACTGGCCACACATTCTTTTTCCTCACCCATGCATTCTTTCCTTGTTCACACATAACTTCCAAAGGAAGGGCTGCAGGAGGGTGCTAAAGCACACCCTCTACACCACTTACTGGGCCTCTGAACCGTCCTCAATATCGCAACAGCAGCATCTCACAAAACCCTCCCATCTGTGTTCTGAGTCATGTTAGACAGTGACTGCGACATTTGGGACTAGTTTGTTAAGTGGCATTAATGGTCATTGGGGCGCCACTGTACTCCTGGGGAGACATGGGGACGAGTCTCAATTAGCTGTGAAAACTCTTTCAGGCGGTACATGCCAAATGGGCCGTAACTCAAACCTGCCTTGCCCGGACTTTAAATCAAACAGATTTTAAATTATATCATCTGAAATAACACATTCTCTTGAATTATACTAGTATGAAACATTCATGTTTTTTATGTATTATGTGTGAACTCCCTCTGGTTTTTGAGTTATTTTTGTCCTTTTTTAAGTGAGACTTCACAAAAAGCGCCGGTCATGCTCTCCGTATCTACTCCAGTCTAATGGGGGTACTTCATTCACTCGGAGTCTTTCTTGGGTAATTGTGGCCGTCCCTGAAGAGAGCAAGGGCGGTACACTTCATCTTTAGAAGCAAATAGGTCCCCAGTTCCAGCTCACTGGAAGCCACAATTACAGCAAGGTCCTGGTGATTTAACTCTAGCATGAGGAGGGAAATACACTTGAAAGGGAGACAGGGAGAGATGTGAGAACATGTGAGAGGCCCCCATCTATTACCAAGGGGTGAGCGGGTGCAAGGCCAAGAGAGACAGATATTGCAAGTAAAACAAAACAGGAGTGGGGGGGACCTGAAAGATAATAAACAGAAAGAGAGAAAGCCTATAAAAAGCCAAACCAGGAGAACCTGAGCCCAAAAGCAACTCAATTGGGAGAAGCAATTTCTATTTCAATCTTACAGAATATGCAGCGATCCAACCGTTTCAAAAATATGTTCTGTGCTTTCATTGCCCTGTGCCAGCTGCAAAAGAGCCACATGTTGATGGACAAAAAAAGACAGAGAGGTCAGAAAAGAGAAAGGTTTCTAGAAGACCCTTGAGCTGAGACCAAGAGACATGGAGATTTTCCACCTTTACCTGTATTTACATACCAACAGCAAGCCTAGACGGCAGACAGACCATCGGCAGCAAGGCACGACACGGCCCAGACACACAGGGTCTCCCCACGCCTTCCCAGGGGTCCAAGAGTCCCCACAGTAAGCCTAGTGACACCCGCATGCAACCAGGTGTCAAAATGCACATTAGCAGCCACATTTGGGAGAACTCTTTCATGTGTTGCAGGAGCCTTCTTTTCTCTTCCCAGAGTTAAAATGGCATTCCAGCCTGGCTGCAGTGCTGGGTTTGGAGGCTGGTATTTTTAGAAGGTAGTGAACCCAAAGAAACGAACAAACCAAGGGGTAATTATACCAACATTCTTGAATTTCTGGCACAAATTGAGTTAAGGCTTCCTGTTTGTGTGTGTGTGTGTGTGTGTGTGTGTAAATGTGTTTGTAAATCCTGTGCTGCTTAAAAGACAGCATACTAATTGAAATGTAGATAACACATACAAATAGACTGTCCCCACCCATCTATCTCCACAAGCTTACAATGCATTACATGTTGTCTCCTCTGCCCCCGCCCCCTGCAATCTCAGTCTACAATAGCTCAGACATGTCGGGTGTGTTCTGTCTCACGTCCTCATCACCACCAACCCTCTTCCTGCTACGTCACTTCCTGACAGCCAGCTTCCTCACAGGAAGTTAGCGAACAGAGCAGTGCCGGACTGACCGAAGACCACCTTACAACGAGGCCACGCCTCCATTTGTTCCTGCCTGGATAATAGGGGGCATGGCGGCCAACACAAACGCACGCTCCATCGGTTGGGAGGGCTCGTTTGCCACTGCAAGTACCTTGTGGTTAAATTCAGACTGTGACCTCCACAGTGACGCTGAGGGGCAAAGTAACACTTGGACCTAATAGAGTAGGTACAATTGGTTGAGGTTTTTTTGAGTAAAATGTTTTTGTTACATATAGATGAGTGGGCTAATGAAGCCATCTGAGAGTTGTTCAGCAACAAAGACGGGTTGGTGGGACATGTTCCAGTCAATCACCTTCAGCAAGACAGTCATTCCTCCTCAACTTACTTTGTGAAGCATTGTCCATCAGAGTCAAGATAGAGGAAAGCACATAAGTTCAGACAAGAATGACATGGTTTTAGCAGACATTTCCATTTATAACCTGGACAACTTCCTGACTTCAGGGAGCAAAAACTAGAGCCCAGCTTTCCTCTGGCATCTCTCCTCCTGCCAAGCAGACAGGGATCACACTACCCACTGCCAGGGACCAGCCGCCCCTATCTTCCTCTCCACATTCAACCATCCAACACCCTTTCATCTCCAACCTAGCTGCATATCATGTGTCAGGACACACGCAGAGATACACACCACCAGTTTCTAACTCACTTTCTTTAGAAACCTTAATGAAAATGTAATGGTATTGGATTTTCCAATATCCATCAAAAAAGTATATGCTTTTAAGTACTCAAATATTATTTCATTGTATGAAAATAAGACAGTCAATCTGTTTGGTAAGAAGAGAATGGATGCTAATAGAGGTTTCATGTGGATCACATAAGGGCTTTCCTGCAGTAGCTGTGTCAAAGCAGAAGCTACTGAAGGGCCAGACAGATCGTAGCTTCTCCTTCTCATCCCTTCTAAAATTACCCAGAGGCACCCTGTTGGTTCTCCTTCCACTTTTTCTTCATCATGCCACCTTCGCTCATCTCCTGGCCTGTTTATCTCTCCTTTTCTTTGCTCTGTCCCATTTCCTTGTTCCCCCCTTTTCCTGTGACAGGAAGTTCTCACAATCACCGACCCCTACTTCCCCTGCCCAGTGCAGGAGGTAGAGAGTCTGTCTTGGCCGAGTTAAGCTGTGTGTCAAAGCATTCCCCATGAACTGCAATGGCTCTGCAGTTTCGATACCTTTGTAAATAATTTAAAGGTGAGTTGTTTGAGAGTCTACAAATAGAAATAGCTGGAATATGAAAATGAATATAAGGGTGAAAGGTGAGAAGGTGAGATACATACTATGTTTTGACAGGTACTGAATACATTTTTGATGATCATTGAAGTAAGCCACCAAGTAGGACGGTGAACTAAATAAATCGGCAAACTGGTTTTCTTAAATTGCAGGTTAGTCTTAAAGACCTACAAAGTACATCTACACAGAAGAGAGATAATAAAGGAACCAAACACTGTCACCATTCTGAAGTGAGACATTCCTCAGGTCTCTCTGCTATCCCCACGGAGACAGGTAGAGAGGAGGGATGCGATGGGGAGAGATGCCACACAGAGAACACATTCCAAGCTTGATCTTAGCTCAATTATTCCCTTGGAACCTGATGAAATGCAAACTATACAGTGTATTACAGAGTATTTGATGGCTTTCAACCAGTGAGCTTGGGAACATTGAAACTGTATACGAAGTCCGTTATGTCACACTTAAAAAAAAATGTTTGACACATTATTATCTCTAATCGCCGTTCAGACCCGAAACAGATGTTCATGGAGAATGTAAACAAGTTTCAATCCAACGTTTGCTAACAAGCCATTTTGGATAGATTAAGATTCTCTGGAGATTCTGACTATTCCAGAAATGAATATGGAAAAATAAAAACAGACATTTAGGAGAAGAGGGTATCAGGTTCTTTCATTCCAGACCAGAGTCAGGACATCTGGTCTTCCCTGAGAGGAACCAGCCAGGAGGTAAGTACCACCATCTGCCTGGTGCCATAGGATGCCTCTCTACTCCACACAGGAGCACGCGTGCACACACACACACACACACACACACACACACACACACACACACACAAACACACACGAGACTGATGTTAAGAAACCCCTTGGTTGGTTCCGCTCATCCAGGGCCAGTTGGCGCAAACACAGAGAGATACACACACATACACACATCACATACATCATATACACAGCTGGCCCAGATATATCAACACAATACGAACCCCCCAAGGTCTCTCCATAGACTCTGGTGACAGATTTATATTTGCACAGGGCCTTGGACCCAGATCAGGTGGCCAGATCCCCATACTCCCACAGACTCAGAGATAAGCCTTCAACAGACCCACAGTCAGATGGCTCTGTGTGTGTGTGTGTGTGTGTGTGTGTGTGTATGTGCATGTACGTATGTGTGTGCTTGTTTGAAAACACCACCAAGGCCAAAAGACGGATGGGGCTTAGAGCAAACATGGCTGTTTCTGTACTGCTTCAAAACCAATGAATGGTGGTCAGCCCCTCAGACAGGCCAGGGCCATGTTTCCTTCCTGACTCACAAAGAATGCAGATGAAGCATGCTTCCACATTCGCACCCCTCCCTGCTAAACCGCCGTTCACAACTACACTCCCTATTACTGCCCAGTAAAGAAATAGAAACAGGCAAACGTAGGAGAGACGAGGGGAATCAAATTGAGAGCAGAAAAGTACTGTGAGTACACAGACACTAATAAATAAAGGAGCCACCTATCTAAAAAAAAAGTAGAGTACTGATATTTTACTGTAAGAAATTCTGAGGATTGCTCATCGTATGCCAGGAAAGCTGAATGAGTTGAATAGGGAGGGCGGGTGGGGGCAACACACACAGACAGTAGACTAGACAGGGTGGCACTAGGAACATCCCTGGCCTGTCTCTCTACCTTCCCTGTCTCCTTCCCTCCCCCTAAGCTCCAAAGTGGCCCCACAAGGGAGTGTCTCTGCTGGATCCATGATACTGCAGAGAGCCCTGACAAAGGCTGTCACATCCCTGTTTACACCACACCATGACCTGTGTGTGTGTGTGTGTGTGTGTGTGTGTGTGTGTGTGTGTGTGTACACTCAACCAGAACAAGTGGAATAACAACCTGTTACTGTACAAAACAAATCACTCAAATCAACCTCCAGCTTCTCTCTTTTTTGGATTGACTTGTCTTGAAATAACACACCACACACACACACACACCACACACACCAAACAGTTAACAAGCGCAGTTCAGTTACGAGGCGAAATCCCACAAAACACAAATACACAGACCAGAATGGCGTCTTGGACCGGCATTGCACAGAAGGTGCTTCTCTCAAGCTCCGCAGCAAACGGCCACCAGTAAAGCAAAAGGTGGTCTACGTGAGCGTATAGTGCCCATAAGTGGGCTATCAACCGGTGACTGAATGGACTTTTACGTCAAACAAGACGCGCAGTGTGGGTGTGCTGTGCGTAATGGTATAAATGGAGTTCCACACAAATTTACAGACAATCGTTCAACGGCCCTAGACTAATCTCCAGAAAGAACGCAGGACCCGGTTAACGAATCCGTGCTTATCTTGAAATTCTGAGCTACGCTTAGGAGCGATGGAGACTATGGAGCGATTGCAATGCTGGGGAGATAGTCTATCTGACAGCTCGTAAAGCACCCCTTGGAGACCAAAAAATGCCGAGAAACTGTCTCGAAACATATACTCGAAATACAGCAAAATAATACATTCTTGTATCTCAGAGAAGATCAATTGAAAGCTTCACTAAAATATTTAGGTGTTTCTACTCATGATTCATAATAAAAGACTTTGGACATTATAAAACACATTAAAAATAGTGTCTTTTTTCAGAGGTATGAGTTCTAGACTACTTACGAGTCAAAATCATAGTGCTTTCTCGGGGGCACCGGAGACTCAACATAAACACTCCAGCAGTCAACTCCAGCAGCTCCCTGGTTCAAGACTTCACAGCTTTACTTCCAGAGAGTTAGCTCGCAGCTCGCATGATAAATCCAATGAGTCGAACCTCGCAAAAACAACAAATTATACACTTGCAATCAAAATACGTGTAATTCCAAAAGTCTTCTGGCCAATGCGTAATATGGTAAATCCATATTCACTATTTTGAATAAAAGGTGACGTTAAAGTCCTCGCTTTTTTGATACAAGGTTCTCCAAGCACTCCGGTTGGGCGGTCTCAAGAGCGAATGTGAATGAAGGAGTGTGATTCAGGCTTTAGGAATGGACAATTTCAGCCACTTCTGGCTCCACCTCTCCGTAGCCCACTCTACCACACAGCCCACCTGGAAACTTCACAAAACCGTAGGACTCAGGACCAACTTTCTCCCCACTCAATCGTATTAGATACAGATTATCATCGGGGTAGATGGTAAATGTCGGCAGGACATCAATTTATATGACCTTATTAAATTATTGGTCAAAAAGCATGTTGTGTGCAAAATCCACCAGTGGCATCGTGTCCGGCTTATATAAACGGGAACAAATAAGTGAAAACGTACGATAACATTTATGTGCTTGATTTAGACAGATTTTTGCTTCAGTACTTGCTTGCTTCAAACAAGTTACAAATCGTGGAGTCATTGAGACTTCAATGGTTCAAAAACCCAATCTATTCACTCGGCACTTAGTACACGTAGTACACGTAGTACATACATCAACTGTAGGTATTGTAGTGAGTCGATGTATTGCCACATGCCATGTTTGAATGAAACGCCAGTCACTTACTGAAAAGACGGGTATTACGGTAATGTCAGTCTCCGTGAGCCTAAAACATAGCACGGACAAGCATGAACAACATATACCAAATCGAATTCAACTATACAACCATGGTATTTCCCGCCAAAAATGGAAGACTGAAAATGTATTTTTTATTTTATTATGATGATAACGACGCCCTGTTGGTCAGTCATCTGTCAAATACCTGGTAAATAACCTAGTACTGTGTTACTGTTTAAAGTGTGGCTCTCCTCTTTCTACATCAACTGGTATGTTCAACATTTGGAATGTGAGGCTGCTGACATAATAAGATTTTCAAACTTGAAAATCTTTTTGCGGAAGAAAATACACATTACTCATGTCTGCATTTTCCTTCCTCCCTCCCTCCCTCCCTCCCTCCCTCCCTCCTCCCCTCCCTCCCTCCCTCCCTCTCTCTCTCTCTCTTCTCTCCCTCTCCCTCTCTTTCTTTTTCCCTCAATCCAAACCAGGATCCCTGAATCACGTCATCACTTGTGTTTGGCCTATGCTGAATCGCTGAGGTGGCATGAGGTTGGAACACTGTTTTAGGCAACGGTGTGTGGCAAGGAAAATCCTTGCTCACCTAATGAGTTTATTTCCATGTCTGTCCCTGTTGAAAGCAGTCATGGCTCATGATGTTCTCCAGGCAACTGTTAAGCAAAGCTACACACCGTAACCTCCCACGCTCTTTAGGAAAATAATACACTCTTCAATGTGCAACCGTGCACTGAATATGTAAGGTTTCACAAGGGAAAAAGATATTTCCAAAGTTAGAGAGACAATCCTGTGAAAAGATCCACTTTGTGTATTCACATCATGACCTGGCATGTTTTAAATCGTTCTGACAAGTGGCAGGAACAGTGTAACTGTTCTTTATCAGTTGGTCTCTGAGAGTATCTGTTAGGAAGGATGATTGTATTGGTATTTGACCTCTTTCTTCTGTGTATCATTGGTCCCTCAGACCAGAGATGTTTTTTCAGGGCTGTCTGTGTGCGTGTCGTACAGATGGACATTTCCGTACAAGGCCAGCACCCAGTGCAACGAGGCCCCACGTGAATCCAAAAAGGCCAACGTAGCCCTCAAGTTATGTGGGTCAGTGCTTCTGCGTATGTGTGTGTAAGCACATGTGTGTATGTCATGTCTGATGGTTTTCAATGCGCTCCATTTAACAGGCAGATAAGGAAAAGAGAGACAGGCATAAATGGGTTGTCTGGCAGTTGAGCAAAGACAAACAACAAGCAGTCACCATAGTGACCAGGACCAGAGAGGCACCCTGTACCTCTGAAAAGACCTTCTTCCTCAAGAAATCCCTGGTATCAGTCGTAGGACAGAATTAGATGGGACAGATTGATGCTAGCTACAATAACAAGCTATAATAACAAGAATAATGTTACATCAATCTTAGATAATGTGCCCTGACAGCATCCATGTAAAAGGCCAATCACCCCCACATTGTATATTTCATCATGTGGGATATCAACGTTTAAATAGACCTGTTCTTTACCCAACACCAGTCCCTTCCCCTAGGCTTGCCTTAGGAGGAGACACCCCCTACCGCAAACAGAGAAGTAGGCTAGGTGACAGTTCATTGGCCGTATGGGTCTAACCACTAACGACCCTAGGCCATGTCAACAGATACACATAGAGAGATAACCAAGCTCCGGGGTCAGCTTAGCCCCCCCCCAATCCGATTGTGTGTGCCTGTCTCTGGTCACAATTAACTAGGCCATAAAGTTGCTTCCACCTGATGATGAGACATGGTCCATGCATGAGCAGGCATACATAAACACACACATAAACACAGTTCAAAAAAATCTGAACGGCCCCATTTTGCTATTTTGAACATCAGGGGACATGACTTCATATATGTTGACCCCAAATAAAAGTGATCTCTATTGTCTGTCTGTTTATTTGTGTGTTTGTTTGTGGTTGCTGAAACACTGCTAGATTCACACATGCTGTTTGTTTGTTTGTTTGTATGTCTCTCTGTCCATGAGTGTCGTCTGGCCAGACTGATGTTCTTTTGAGATAATGTGTATGTGGGAGTGCTGACAGATGTGTGTGGGTGTATCTGAATGGAGAGGAGAGGATGTAGACCGAGCTGAAACCTGGGCTCCAAACAGGATCCTCTAGAAATAGACCTTTGGGCTGGTGGGGGGTGGGTCAGGGGTGGGGGCTATTACGGAGATTATGGAGAGCGCACACACACACACGGACGCATAACACAATGACAAGGAAGAAGAGGGGAAGGGATAGGGACACAGTGTCTCACGCACACAGAGGAAACCTGAGGGAGACAGAGCGCCTGGCTTCTGTGCCGAGCTCCCCTGTTTGCTTTGATGACGATCATCTTCACAATGGAGACATACACAAACACACGCTCAAGCGTGTGCGCACACACAGACGCGCACACACACACACGCCTGTAGGTAGACATGGCAGATAATGCTTCAGCTAAAGGCTATTTTGCTGTGTAAAAGGATTGTCATTCCAACGTGTGTACATTTTTGTGGCCAGTATTGTTGTGTTCTTTTGCAGCAGAGGTAGGAGACTGAAAGCCATTCCTCCACCTGATTACCCAACCCACTGACCTCTGCTATTAAACTATCAGGACAAACACACAACAAAGATAAAAAGATTATCTGACCTGTCAGGTATTTTGGGAGCGCAGTATGGAAGATTAATTGGAAGCATTTAATCTGCTTTTGAGAGGCTTTTGTGTATGTGTGTGTGCGAGAGAGAGAGAGAGAGAGAGAGACAGAAAGAGAGACATCCCTTTTGTTATTGTGGTAGAGTTATAACTGCTGTTGTAGGGGTCGTGGGATGATACTTGAAGATAATGTGACATTAAGTAGAAAGTGGATTCACTGAAAGTGATAATTCATGACCGTAAATAACAAAGTTCAGCTATGAACCCGCCGTACACACACGCTCTAACGAATGAAGGTACACACTTCAAATGAGTAGCCTGCGTGTGTCATGATGCTGGCCTTGACTGATGCTTCCCTTGATATCCTCAGGTTGTCGTGTTCATGTGTGCCTTTCCCTTGTTGTGTTGTACCCATAACACACACGCAAGCATAAACACAAACGTACTTCAAACTTGATAGGATCACTAACACTACAGAGGTATGTGAGTAAGTGAGTGAAATATGATGGGGAATTCAGAAATAGGATCTGTT
Organism: Plecoglossus altivelis; assembly: GCA_036571765.1. NCBI lineage: Eukaryota > Metazoa > Chordata > Actinopteri > Osmeriformes > Plecoglossidae > Plecoglossus > Plecoglossus altivelis. Next base: position 8,578,691 of record BROE01000012.1, read on the forward strand.
TTCCAATATTAACTTAAGAGGTAAATGTCCGTGTCTGTGTCTGTGTGCATCAATCTATTATTTGGTGTGAATGTCGATGCCCCCCCCCTCCCCACCACACAAACAGGCACACACATGCACATACATTGCTAAATGAGAATCTTTGATGGCAGGCTCAGATATATTTTCACTAGGGACATGGTTTTGGGCGGTGAAATATATGACCTGCAAAAGAAAAATGATTTACGACATTAATATATATCATAATTATAGCCCTAAACACACTCACTTCTCAGCTCCAAACCGGATTTCACCAGCTAGACAGATCACCTAGTAACAACACATTGTTCTACTTTCAACAATCTGTCACAACACTGCCATTTGAGCACTGATAAACTGTACTTGCGAGACTATTCAAGGCTTCTTATCCATTCAGATGGCTGTAAATTACGCTGTCTGGAGTCTTTTGAGGAGAGAAAAATAGTGTTGGACCTCCTGCCAAAGCATTTCCATGTGTGGCCTCTGCATGACCATGGCATGCAATGGAGTTGAACGGTATTCAGAGAGAAACACTAATGGGTCAACAGTGTCACGAACACACTCTTCATAGCATCTAATGTAAGGGCACTGACTTCCAGCAAACACCTCTTTCTACAAGAATGACTCTTTCTGTCTCTCTCACCCACTGTCTCTTTCTCTCTTTTCCTCTACCTCTCTGTCTCCCTTTCTCTCTCCCTTCCTTTTTTTACTTAGCATGATGGATGGGCAACAGGGATTTATGAGTAATATGAGGAAGGGCATTAAGTGTCAGAAAACATAGAAGACATTAGCTATGAAAACAGTGAAAGGTCAGCATGGATCTAACCATATTATTGTGTTTCCCATAGAGGTTGTTAAATTCTCTACCCCAGTTTTGTGGCCTGTACATCTTGAAAACATTGTCAATTTCAGATAGTTTGATGCCAATCCAACTACAGTCAACTGGTCCCACAAAAACAACTTATCAGGTACTGGTGAACTTCAAACCCCTCACACACACACACACACACACACACACACACACACACACACACACACAATGTCTTCAGACCATTGCTCATATTTTTCTAATTAGTCATGCACATGGACGATTAGTCACGTTGCATTTCAGACATGGAGAGAGGGGAATGGAGAGTAGACAGTAGAAATGTGGGACAGGGGATAAGGGAGAGGATTAACAGAACAAAAGAGAGAAGGGCTTTCTAGGAAAAGGTGACAGAGTACAGCCTAAAACATGAAGCATTTAAGGAACTGATTTTTCATTTTACAAGCAAACAGTGGCTGACAGAAAGATCCTTTATATTCCTTGAATCTATAGTTCCTATTGAGTGGAGCAGACACAAGATGCCCAGGATATCTTAGAATAGCATGGATCCATCTGACACAATGATTAACAGCTTTGAATAAAGGTGGCGCTGGCATGTGTGCCAAACAAGTGACGAGCTCCTTTCAATGCCCAATAAATCACTCCGACTGAGTCCGCAGGCATGGGGGCTGGGTACCGGCTGAGCAGCAGAGCTGGCTGATTGTTGGATGGCTAAGTGGGTACAAATGAGGACCCAGGAGTGGAGAACATGAGAGGGAGGCATGGTGCATGCCAATGCCATGAGAGGAGATGATAGTGGAATGAAAGAATGCGTGTATGTGTGTGTTACAAGTGAGTTTGCCTTGATTGCCTCTGTGGTGGGGTACCGGACTAGTGTCCAACACAAGCAGAGACAGGCAGATTCCTCACTGACATGTGTTTATTGTCTTCCTGGTTGAACACAGCCAGTGGGTAACACAGGAAGTTTACACATGAACCATGGTCCCCCCTGCCTACATGACCTTTGATCCAGGGTAAACTTCGACCCCTGCCAGCAAGCCACATGACGACCCTTCCAGACATCTTAACTGTCCCCCCAAACACACCAGGTTGGACTTGAGAGATTAGCTCTGATTCAAAGCTGCTTCTCCACTCAGCCACACTCGGAGAAAACAGAGATGACCCCAAGGCTCGTGCGAGTCTTCAGTTTGGAGATGAAAGGAGAGGAGATAACCAGACACAATCAAGCCTTCAGCCCCCAAAATCCATCAACAAACTTCATATAAAAGCATTATCAACACTCACGTCTGACTTTTCCTTCTCTTTGGCTTTTCTTATTTCTTGCTTATTTTCCCTTCCCTTGTTCTTTGGCACATAGGTTCATTTACTGCACTTCAAATTCCAAACTGATAAATGACATGATGGAGGACCTTCTACACACCTTCTCCTCAATGGCCTGACTTTGCTCATCAGTTTAAAATCACCAACCTTGACCAACTGGTTAAGGCATGTTGGACAAAGACAACCAGCACAAGTATATGTATGGTGCTTTAGTTATGAAGACGCACATACGATGTGTTTATGTATATTTTGCATCTCTGTAGGATTAAATAAATGCTGAATAGTCCTCAAAACAGAGGGGGCACTACAAATATTAATCGTACCACATGGCTAACCAGGATCTACCATCAAGAAAATCCAAAGAATTGGCAGATGAACCACACATTCACCGACGCTAAAGAGAATGCATAAGATACGTTTTGAATGTGACTTAAGATGTCCAGGTGTGAGCCAGCGCAGAGCTGATTGGCACCCTGAGGCTTTGCTCTGCCTTAAAAGGGCTCCTATGAGGTAGAGGTCTTTAGGTTGGAGGTCAAAACTCCTCTAGGTAGGTCAGCTTTCAGACTAAACTAAATTATTAAGGTTTGAACCTAAGTTTCAGGAGTCGGCAACTTATTAACGCTTAAAAGTGGGAGCAGAATTCCAAATATTCAGAATGACACCTCTGCTCTCTCCCCCTTTCATGGTAGTAGTAGACTTCCTGAACTTGTGGGGGGAGGGGCTAAGATAGGACCACATGTTGCAAGTCCTTGTGACCCCCAGTCATAACCACGCAATCTGGGATGTTATCAAATCCTTTGACGTCCATTCTTAGGCATTCAAGCAACAACCTTGTCCTGTCAACATCTAGGAGTGATACGTTGCACACACACACATACCAAAACACACACATATACCCAAACACGCATGCACACATAGATGATCTGTCTTGGGGTAGGATGATAAACAGGAGTTGCAGTAAGACCTGTAATTCCCCTGGCCCTTGCCCCCCCTTCCCCCACCCTCTGTCAGAGAGGCTGTGATTGGATGGGGCTCTAATACTATCCAGATGGGGCTGGAAGCTGTGACAACACTTCCATATGCCGAGCAGTTATGGCTTTGCTCACCTCCTATTTCCCTGCCTCCCTTCCTACTCTTCCTAGGTTTCCAACAGCCACCTCCATGTGCTAATACTACCCTGACAACGGATGTCCCCAAAAAGAGATAAAGCACAAGGCACTCCAATAGTTTATGTCTTCAAATGTAAAAGACAAACCTAGATTCCCCTCCAGCTGAACTGTAAACATTCAGAAGGTTCTCACATGATGCTGCCATCAGAAAGTAGACAACAGATTTTTTGTTGGCAGACAATGCTGCTAGTATCCCCAGGACACAGCAGAGTTCTTGTACAGTGGCTGACACAAAGAGTGGGACAGTATAAACCAGAAGGCAGAAAAAGAATCATTGTCTGTAGAAAACAAGGGGAAAAAAAGAAAGAAAACCATTTTAGACACGAAACCATAAACGGAGACAAAACAAATGAAGTTTCTCCTCTCCTTGGGCTGGGATTAGTGTCGGATACTTTGAGGCAATAACTGAACAGAACAAGGTTAAGCAAATAAATGAGGGGACAGAAAGACTAAGTGCTGAGCGACAGTTATTTTCTCTTGTCCAGTGCCCTCAGGATTTGAAGTCGATCCACAAACTGTCATGTTGACAGAGCTTGAGCAAGACAGGGCTTCTCAAGCTTACATTTCAGCGCCTATGTATTTCCAAAAGCTTGTGAAGTGGTTCACATGACAGGAACATTAACCCTGGAGAAAGACAGCAGAGAGAAGAAAAGGCTGGACATGTTTACTATTCATTACATTTCAAATGGAAGTGCTTGAATGGGAGATGCAAAGGAGACTCTCTCAGGACTCTCAAACTGGCAAAAGGGTTGAGGGAAAACAACCTTGTCACCTCAGGCAAATTCAAAATCCAAACCCTGAAACAGTCCACAACATTCCCCAAATACCTAACCAAGAACATTCAACACCCGCCATTTTGTTCTTTGACCCTCTTTTCACCATCAAATGAATGACATTGTGTCTAAGGGAAGGAAAAATGGCTTTGTGACCCGGCATGGTGTTCAGTGAGGGTCGACGCTGTCGTACACACACTGGCTCTATTGACCCTGACCTCACACGTGGAGAATGAATGGACAAAACATTGTCAAAGTGTCAGTTGACCACTACGCTAACACCACCCGCTCCAGCGCTTGCATTAGCCTCAGCACCAGCTGCAAGGAGTTAAAGGAGAGTTCACAGGCATGGGGCGAGGGTGACACGGAGGGTGACAACCCTCAGCCGGCAGCCCCCTGTCCAGCCTTTTGGGGTGACAGAGAGGTCACAATCCCTGAGTGACTCCGGGGTGAAAGGTCACACCTCCCTATCGGAAGAGAGAAATGCTAAGTGGGTACTTTAACTGGGGTAATATTAGTTGTAAAACTTGAAGTCTCTATCAGAAACAAAACGATAGACCCTTGGACAAACCTGGGGGTTGAATTTGGACACCATCCTGATAGAGAGGACTTAGGACAATGAAAAAATGCAAAAAGTAACACCTTTACTGACATCCTCAAACAAAGGCCCTTCTTTGTAAAATCAGAGACATGTTGACACCTTAATCAATCTCTGTGTTATATGGCGCATATGGCAAATCTCTGCGACACTGACAAACACAACAGAAAAGAAGAACGGACGAGAAGAAAGACTGTTGCCTGGGGATGCACAGAGGCTGTGAGCCCAGTCACCCTCATAAATATACAGCCTTAGGAACTCTGAATCTAGGTCAGTGCTTTGGAAAGTAGAGCAACCTTGCCATGAGACCAAAATGTTTGCTCCACGGACTTCAAACCTGCTTATCGATTACAGGGGTACATGACAACAGTAGAGAATTAGAATTCCTGATCCATGGGCAACTATGCATATCATCTCTTTATATCAGATTTGATAATTGAAAATGGGTCTATGATGTATCTAATGACAGATGACATCCACTGGCTTTTACCTTATTTTAGATAATATATGTGAATTCAGGTGCATATGGGTGATATGGCAATTGAGGTAATGGGATTAACCACAAATATCTTCAAGAAATTAAAGATGGCTGCTCCAGTAGTGGAGATCGTTGAAAAGCAAACTGGATGGGACAGGAAATTAAGGCCCAACAGGCAAGTGAACTAACAACATACCGATGGGATTAAGCACCTGAGAGGTCGTAAAGACGCAAGAGATGGGAACGAGTTTCTGACGGGCCACTAAAAACCTTCCATCTGGAGCTGGTTCTTTTGGAATGTGGCTGTTGTACAAGTCGTCATCAATGCTGGGTCTATTAGTCATGATTTCCCTCATCTTCACAGTCTACATTTTTTTGGGCAACCATTCCCGAAAGGAGGATTAGAAAATTTCCATTGAGAGAGATAGTCCTAAAACAATACAGGCTTGGGATAGTACTAGCTGTCAATCAGGATTAGAAGATGGCTGGATTTAACTCCTACAAGATGGCAACTCTCCAGGAACTTGGTTGGAGAAACCTGATGTAGGACCTCTAGTTTTTCCTGATCAAGTCTTCCAGTAAGGGTGAGGATGGAATGCTACCCTTTTAAATTAATGTTGATCTATTAACCAAAGCCAACATGATTGGCCACAGAATTTTCAGCATGGGAATCGAATTTAGTTTAACAATATATTCAGTTCCCTCAGACACGGCAGTGTTTTTGTTAGACACATTGCATTGGTATATCTGCTTAAAAAAAGGAATGAAAAAAGAAAGTAAAAAATCAGAAACTTGAAAGGGGACGAATATCAATTCGTCCCGCTTTTATCAGACAAAGATGGCTGCACTCAAGTCTGGTCCCTGCAAACACACACACACACTCACACACACACACACACACTCTATATGAATGTGTAAGAATCTGACTGTGCTAGTAATATCCCTGTGACATGGCCAATCTCTCCCTGCAGAGTTTTACTTCCTGTTTAGTTGGCCACAATGGAGATGGTTCTAATCCTTTTATAGCCTAAATGTTCTGTTTCCGAACCCCAGACTGTATGACAAATCCTCACAACATGCCGCCTCATAGATCAACACACACACACACACACAACCCCCCTCCACACACACACACTTATAGAAGGGCAGAAACACAGACAGACAGAAGGACAAAGGCATACACACATTCACACAGACAGACAGACAGATACAGGACACAGACTGATACACTCACACACCATATCTGGAGGGTGTTACAGCAGTCAGTCCTGGGCTCTGTCCTTGTTACTGTTATCTTCCCAGGTCAACAAACTACCAGGTTTGCAGGAGCTCTGCGAGATTATCTTTCCCACCTCCTCCTCCACCCTCACCCTCTCTCCTTTCTTCTTTTGTTCCTGTCAGTTTTCTTTCCTGCCTCACCAATGTTTGTACACCTCTTCTGTCTCTGATTCTACACCCCCCTCTAACCCTCCTGTCTCATGCTTCCTCCCTCTCCTCTCATTCTCAGTCTATCCATCATCCGCCGGTCCGTCCCTCCATCCCTCCATTAGTCCCTTCTTCCCGCTCCTTGACAGGACATTGCTAACATAACACAGCAACGTTTACACTTACCTACTCAAGGAAAGTGGAGCTCACAAAGATAGTCAAACTAACAAAGACAGATTTGGCTGTGTCAGCATTGTACAGCTCAGATAGCAGAGTACCTCCAGCAGTGTTACTGCTGACTCAAACGTTATGGTGGACCATGGATCCAGTGTGTGTATGTGAGTGTTTTTAATGTGTGCGTATGTCTGTATGTGTTCACATGCACGCATTGACAGGAACTTTCCCCAGTGTTTGCATATGCTGTTTCGGTTATCCTAAAAACAAAGGTTTTTTTAAGTGTTGATTTTTAACTGTCTGGACTTAAAACAGGGTTGGTGGACACTTGAATCGTTGTTGTTTCAACCCAATCATGTCTGGCTATCTGTGATGAAGGGTTTTCCGGCTAGCTGTTTAAGAACAATGACATCACCTCTTCAAAGACTGTGTGAGAGTGGCATGGCCAGGGAATAGAGCTGCCTGGTGAAATGTGAAGGACTTGTACTTGTACATTGAAAGGTTCACGAAGGATGTTCTTGTAATAAAGCCTCCTAGCCCCTTGTAGAGAGGGAAATAACTAAGTGGAGGAGAGAGACAACAGGAGGCCTGTCCCAGCACAGTCAAAAGGAAATCTTGTTGTTGTAAACCTTCAATGTGTTCATTTCAAAGACAGACGGATGGATGGGTAGATAGACAGACAGAACATATGCTATAGATATAGACATGACAGAGGTGAAAGGCAGATGGAGGTGCTAGATGGAAGCTGAGAAAAGGGCAGAGAATGGAAGACAGCGGGAGAGAGAGAGAGAGAGAGAGAGAGAGAGAGAGAGAGAGGTACAGATCGAGGAAAGTAAACAAGTTTGGCATGAGTTGGGCAGAGTCACTGGGTTTAGGAAAACATTCCTGTGCTGTCAGAAACAAGCCTCCTTGTGAGGGTGTGAGAGAAGGAGCCAGGGAGCTGCAAGTCACTGAAAAGGAACATTGTTACGCGTCTTTAATTCAATCATAAATACCTTCAGACAGTGCTGCCCTCAAATCCGAGTATGTCAATGTTAGCTTCGAAAGGTTTGCTGTCGTGACAGGGTCAATTCTAAAGGCAATCCTGTACATGGACCAAGGTCGCAGTTGAAGCAGAAATGTGAGGTCCACACATGCACACAAATTCCCAGGGTACCAGTAGGACAGTTGGTCTGCACTCAACACTCTGACCAGTTAAGCTGAGGAGCAGGAAGGCATGTTTAAACCCAAGGGCCTGATAAGAGATAACTAATGTCAACACAGGCTTGTACACACTCAAGGAAACACTTGCAGGGAAACACGGTCCTGTTCAGCCACACACGAAAAGCAGCACATTTTATAATTATCCTAATTAAAATCTCTGAGACATCTCATTAGAAGCCACACACCCATAGACGCCACCGGATTTCTCTGATTAAAATCACCCAAGGCTCAATAAAACGTGATGCATGCTTGTCTGTGTGCAGATGTGTCATGTCAATCGGAGCCTCTTCATAAAGGCCAAACCACAGCTTTACATCAGAAGAGTAATTGAGCTCTAAGGGAGGTTGTTGTTGGTAAGGGCACATAATAAACACACGCACACACACACATTGCTGAAGCATACAGGTAAACACAGATGTTGAAATGCACACAAGCACATAGCAGAGTGGATATGAAAGACACAATGTGTGTATGCTCTTTTTTTGCTCATTCTTATTAGACGGTTGCTGTGGACCAAACCATAAAAAACCAATTGCCATGATCCATGAAGATATGCATTTTGGTAGCTCATCTCAAACAGAGAGACTGACAACAATCACTTTCAAATTAGGATTCAGAGACCACCACATGACACGAACAGCAGTTCATTCTTTCATACAAAAGCCCCACAGAGCGAAAACTTGATTGAGTGGGATGGTCAACAACATTTCAAAATGGCTTGTGTGTTGACATTTAAAACTATACCAGATGTAGATATTTCTGTTTGAACATAAGGTGACTGATGCTTGAAACTCAAGAGGACCCTCAAATGCTACAATTTGCTTTTAACCACAGACCGCTGCCAAAGACATGGACACTGGGAAAAGGACTAAGACAAAGCGCAAACATCATGGGTGGTTCTTGTACAGATGGTTTAGGATGCGAGGGATGGGAATAAGTCCCAGCTGGAGGGATGGGTGATGTTTTTGATAAAGACAACTGAAATACATCCACAATAACTGTGTTGAGACAGGCCACTTAACCAATACTGTCAACATGAAAAGGACCAGAGCATTTGTGCCCATCCTAGTGTGTGTTGCCCACATCTTCGAAAAGGGACATGCCTGCTAGGCAATGTCAGTGTTACACCATCACCAACCTCTGTACCTTGGACCAGAGTTGAAGGAAGCATCTGGAAACATCTGGATTTCAGCTGGATATAAGTGGTAGAGAACATGGTGAAAGAAGCTCGTTGAAGCTAATTGCTACATTCTTGCCTGTTACCCTTTTATTTGAAGAAGTCTATGTTGATGTCACTCTGTGACACGTCCTTTGACTTTCTCCATTGGCGGCCCAGGGGTGTGAAATGGCCCTGCTGGGCCCCTGTAAAGTTTTGGAGGGCCACAATAGATAAGGGACATCTGTGTGCTTTGGTTTTTAGAGTAGGGACTGGGAAAGCTAAGTCAGAACAAGAGTATGCAACTCCTACGGAGGAGGCTTTCAGTCAAGTATAATGGATCGGTGGGGTTCACACACACACACACACACACACACACACACACACACACACACACACACAAACGCAAAGATACACTAACACACATGAAAAAACATAAACTTAGATTTTTTTTATTGTCAGTTGCTCAGAAAATGTGGTGCAGTTTTACTCAGTGAAGGTATGTAAGATGACAAATCAGACCTTGTAAAATGATATAATAACACCAAGAGAGACAGATAAATGGAAGTGTTGAAAATGTCAGTCAGACATGGCAATACGACATCCCATAACAGCTACAGTTTGCATCAATCTAATTCCTGTCAGAAGTGTCAGATCGAAAGTTAGATCTCCTTAGCAACAGCTCATGCTCTAGTCTTTTCCCAGCTCTTGAGAGATTTCCGATCACAACTTTGTCATTCTCAAGTGTAGTGTTGCATACTCAAGAGCACCATCCTTGAATGGAATCTTGGAAGGCATGGTTAAAGCCAAACATATTCTTGAAATGTTGGCTGCACACCCACCCACACACACACTCACTACACACCCCACACTGTGCCCACAGCAGGCTTCCTGTTGGCCTTTGACCTTCCTGACCCCTGCCCTCCTCCAACAGTTCTAAAGGAGCAAAGGACATGCCTCTCATTCCAACCCCAGCCTTGCTCCTCCTAAACAGCCACATATATGGATCAGGATGACAGAAAAGTGCGCATGCCCTTTCATAAGATACATATGTGATACAAGAGAATGCACTCATGAACAATAAAAATAGATGCCAATATTTTTGTTGTTATTATTCAAGCTATACCAGCAAGGTTTTTCAACAGTACACATCCTTGTATGATGTAGAAGAGGGTTTGAGTATTTCTACATGCATATTTGCACAGTACTCATGCTGCCACAAACCAGCACACACACACACACACACACACACACACATGCATGGAGTACTGTAAATTCCCCTCCTTCTGATAGTACGCAGGAATTTCCTCTTATTAGGTAAAATTTGATACAAACACTTTGGCTTAGCCACAGAATTCTCACTACCACTCGTAAAAGAGAGAGAAAGGGGAAACGAGGGAGAAATGTGGGAGGGAGGCGGAAAGAGATCGTGACAGAGATAAAGACACAGAGGGAGAGGGAGGGAGAGAAAAGCAGAGCAATAGAAAGAGAGGGAGAAAGAGCAAGAGTGAGGAGAGATGAAGCATACTGCCTAAAGAAGCATCATCCATCAACTCAACCCTTACATGCCCTGACCCACTTTCTCAACACTTCTCTCTTTCATGTACATTGGCATGAGCATGCAGGAAGAGAGGGGGTTGGGTTCCATCCTGGAGATGTTCACCACAGTGCAGACTTACATCTCCTGGTACGATGGGTTTTGGCACAGCTGCGAGGGCAGCGAGCCGCTGACCTGAAGTCACAGGACATTTGGTTTTGGTTGGGGAAAAATGGCACCCTGAAAGGGGGGGGGTATCTCCTGGGTTGATTTGTAAGGTGTACGGGTTGTAAACATGACTGAACCCAGCAGCAGAGGCCTTGCCAAGTATGGTTGCCACATGTTCCAGTGAGAGGCATGCAAGGATATGTGTACACACTCACGCACGTATATACACACACCAAGAAATACAGACACACCTAGAAATACCGATACACATAAATGAACATTTTCAATATTTTCGCTTTACCGCTCTATTTCCTAGAGCGTAAAGTGACAGTCTTTTTATGTTTCTAATGTGGCTTTAAAATTTAGAGACCGTGTGCTAAAAGAGTCAGCGAGCTAGCTACAAGTCTGTCCTAATGGAAGCTCTCCATCCATTTCATAACTAATGAATGAGCTAGCTATCTTAGCACCTGGGATAAGTGCACTCTAGCAAGGGTGGTAGAGTAGAAAGATGCCAGGACTAAGAACCAAGCATGAATCTATGTTACACAAATGTATTTCGACTTAAGATTGTTAAGAGACAGTCTAGTTGTAAACCATTTTAGCTGCTGTAAACATACACATTTCTTTCAGAGATGAGCATCAGGGATGACACAGCAGTTTTGCCCCCTAATAGCTAGTGTCCATGTGGGTGTGTATGTCTTTAACACATTAGGCATGCCCAGAGGGGATGTTGGCATAAAACACATTGCCTTATAATGCAGTCATCCCACACACATACGTGCATAAGCATGCATTCACATTACCCCAAACCCACGCACACACACACACCCACGCGCGCACACACACACACACACGCAAACACACTCACCTGCCAGGCGTCGCTCACCGGCTGTCTTGCTGAGCATATCGAGAGCCTTGGAGGTAGAGTACCTGATGTGATCACTGAAAGATCTCTGAAGAAGAAGAAGCCTCATGGAACGAGACATCCTGGATTAGATCAGGACTAGATCAGGGCTAGATCAGGACTAGATCAGGGCTAGGCTCGATCTGTTCAGCTGTGCTTCAGACCTGGTTTTACCTCTCCTTTTGTGCTGGACCCACCCTGGTTCGGTTCTATTTTGCTCTCGGGACCTGATCTACTTGCTTTCTACCACGCGGTCGGTCCCGTGTGGGCTGTGCCTGTTCGTCCGCGTTCGGGATCCATTAGATTCTGCTGCGTGTGATGGTGGTTCCGCTGTGGGTCAGGCCGTGTCCCGGCTCTGGGCGTCTCTGCGCTGGATCCTGCTCAGCTCTCTCCTCTGTGCTGCAGTGAGCATCAGCGCGGTGGATGGGACACAGCGAGCCACAGCTGCATGGCTCATATTCCATGCAGCCGGTGTGTGTGTGTGGGTATGTGGGTGTGTGTGAGAGTGTTTGTGTGTGAGTATGAGTAAGTGCTCCGCTCTCCAACAAAGGCCCGTGTGAATGGTTCAGCCGGCAGAAGTCACGACGACTTTTCTCTTTCGTCTCCTTAACTCATTCTCTCTCTCCTTTCCACCTTTGTGGTTTCTTGTCTCTCGTCCGCTCTGCTCTCCAAGCTTTTCCTTCTCTTCTAAAGTCTGGGTTTACTAGCGTCTCCCTCCCCAGCCTCCATCTCTACCTGAACTTCTCAGTTGTCCTTGTGTTGACCTTGATGTTGTCCTTTGTTTTCTGTTCTTCTATGAACCCTGGCTGCAAAACGAATTCTCCCAAATTGGACCATACAGACAACCTTGATCATTAAACCTAGTCCTAGTATGCTGAAACGAGAGAGAGAAATAGAGAGTAAGAGAAACCGACACGGTAACAGAACGTGTGTGAGTGAGAGAGAGGGAAATTGAAAGCAGCGAGGGTACAACCGTGTCCACAGCAGGATACTAGAGGGTAGAAAATGGTAATAGGACTCCTCACTTAGTAGTATTCGTCCCAGTGGATTGACACAACTGTGTATGCTGGGATTCTAACAACCATGTTTATATCATCAGTATAGCTGAGTGCTGCCGACACTCCCACTCTTAATCAGCTATTCAGATGGAAGTAACCTGAGTAGTGCAGACTCACACTCATACAAGACCTGTGCACACACACACAAACACACACACACATATACATTTAAGTGCAAGCACAAACACTTAAAGTCACACACTGCAAAGGTCCGTGCCAGCAACTGAATGGGAGGCCATCGCACTAAGCTGGGCGATGAAGCTTTAATAAACCCTGATCGTCAAGCCGAGTGAGGCATCCACACAACACAAGCCATTCATACTGTATGTGTATTGCAGAACTCTGTAACAATACACTGGCCAGATAGCAAATGGTCACTCCAGATTATCCAGATTCACAAGCTTTTACTTCACTAATACTAATCTGGGGACTGTCGAGAGCCGAGGTGACAATACCTTTGTTTCCACTTCTCTGAGCCAACACTAGGCTCGTTTCCATGATAGGGTAAAGGATGGAATAGACTTCCATCAGGCAAAATCAACTGACATGGGCAGTGAAAGCAGTTTTCTCACACTGTGAATATTCAGACCCGGTGATGAGGAAAAGGAAAAGTAATACGTGTTTCTGAAAGAATTAGAGCATAGGCATGTGGAGCGCACCCTCAAGGAGGGGAGGCAGAGGGTGGGGGGTTCAGAGCACACATTACAGGAGGGGTTTCCCTCTGGCTGTTTCCATCTCATTGATCAGGAAGTAAAGCACCACCACGCCCCACCCCCTCTTCTCCTCCATCCCCAAACCTTGCACAGTGCACCTGGAATACGAGGGTCACCTGGGAACAGCAACCGACCCAGATAATATGTGTGTGAGTTAAAGAGAAAGCAAGGAAAGAGAGAATTGGAGAAATCGAGAGGGAGAGAGCCTTTAAGTGTGAGACTCTTTGATGTGACCATCTGCTTGAGCTCTTGCTCTCATATCAAAGACTCAGCTACTCTCTTCCACTCCCACCATCTTGCCCTCTTTCGTAAGTCCCCCTTCAGTAGTTACTGGATACACACGCACTCACACACACGCGGGCTCGCGCGCACACACAGGATAGAGGAGGGAATTGTAAGGGAGCTCATTATCTACGCCATGCCTGCAAGTATGTGGAGTATGTTATGCCTGTCATTGTAGCAGTACCAATGCCATTTCCCCCTGCGTATTAGGAAACACTGCTGCACTGTCCAGTTTTAGTCTAATCTAATCTAGTCTGCATGTGCATGTGTGGATGTAAAACAGGAAGATATAAAAATACAACAACAGCAAGTGCTCATCACTGCACACCTCCCTGGTGCTGTCATCCTCACCCTCCTGCTTTCCAGGCATGGGATATAAAACAACTGGGAACTGACAGGGGACATCATTCATCGGCCAGTGAGGATGTACCCCACTGTGAATCACTGAGATTTACCACCTCCTGACTGGCTGAAGGCTAGTTAGGATGGGGTCAGTGGTTATATAGGAGCTTAAACTGGATCCTCCACAAGTTCATTGAGGAAATGACATGCAAATAGAGAAGAAGAGGATCACTTTGATAAAGAGTGAGACCTCATGAACTGAACCATCCAGACGGTGTCTATCAATTATGTCAATTTAATCAACACATAAGGCTGTGCCCGGTAACGCTGTACGACACATCTTACTTGAAAACTGCAGTTTATTTTTGGCTAGATTTCGATGACCTGAAGTGATCCAGAGACTATTGGGTCAAAATGTTCGCCAATTTATATGTAGAGTGGAGACACACCCTTTCTCGATGAGCACATTATTGTGTATGTGAGATGACGTTCTTGTTATAAGTTCACTGCAAGCTCACTCATTGCAAGCTCACTTCCTCTCATAACTTCCTCTTGGTTGTAACTTCCTGTTTGGGACTACATGCCAATCTCAAAGTTGCCTTTTCACCAAAATACCCTAATTTGACTTTAAATGTGTGTGGGGAGATGGGATGTTACATAAAAATAGATGAGCAACTCAAGGCAAAAAATTTGCACAGTGCCCACAACCTGGTTGACTATCACAGCCTGGCAGACCATCACAATCACTACTGTCAGATGACATTTACAATAAAAGAAGACAGACTGCGACTCTTCTTTCAGTTTTGGTCAACTCAGGATTCTATACCAGACAACAGTTCACTTGTGAAGGTCAATCTGATTCTCATCCTACTCCAGTTGGGAGTTGACCTTGGCCAACTTATCTTTATTCAGCCATGAGGCGGCCGTATGAAAACAGAAATGGAGAGAACTGTGTGTGCAGTACAGTACTGTAGACTCCACAGAGGAAGTCTGGGAGAAAGTGTGTTTAATGGGAGCAGGGGGCGGCATGAAGGGGAGACATGGGGAGGGTATGGGGAAGGTGTAGCTGGGTGTGCTGGGGTAGGCTCAGACTGACGGGGGGTGGGGGGGGGGGGGTGGTGGCTAAGAATGCATCCTGGCACAAAACTGACTCCTCCCTCTCCACTGTCCTGGGGGACAGAAGTAGGGGAGGTGTGTATTAGGTCCTTTGGTAAAAGAACAGAGGACGATAAGTAAGGGGCCGATTAAGCCGTAAGCGTCTTGGATCAGGAAATGAGCATGGACATTTGCCACTGCCATCAAAAAGAGCAGTTGTCCTGATCAAGCGGAGAAGCGTCTTTCAGCACATGCGAGTCACAAGTTCTTTGGTGGTGAAGAGCTTCTCAGAAATTATTTGGGCTCATTTTTCATGTGGATGAGCTTTTTACCCTTCTTAACAGGTCAGCCAGAGAGTTGTAATGATATGACAGACAACCATTTTGACACATGCAGCACAGTGGCCGTAAAATACTAAGAAACACTTGAACACTTGCTCTACATAGGTTCTACTGGGGTTATGTCTGCGGCCAGTTTTAATTAGAGGTTAAATATACATAAAACACCAGCAACACAGCAGTGTGCCATCAGTCTTTTAAGGAGAGAGGAGTGGGCAGAAACAGAGGAAATGAAAAGATAGCAGAGGAGAGGGAAACAACAGTGTAGAAGGGAGTGTCAGACGATTGACGACAGCGTTCCACCATAAGGGTCAGTTGCAAGAACTGTGAGATCGGGCGACGTCAAGGCCTGAAGGAATGCCTGTCTGAAGCACTCCCCATTTCAGAACCCCATGCAGGCCGCGGAACAACTTCCTCTTTTGTGTTTTACGACAGGCCACATGTTTTGCAGGCCGGCAACCAGCCCTAGGATCAGGTGAAAGGTCGTACCCAAGCCTTCTTGCTAAACATTTTTCAAATCAGTATGAACTGTTTGGATATGCACCTGGTTATATTTAGACTGGAGTCTAAACTGACACACAGGATGTGCACTCTGTTGCAATCCATGACAGTTCAGTGTGCATTCTTGGCAAACAGGAGATGAAGACAGGGAAAGGGTAGACCAGATCTCAGACCCATGTCATCAGGGAGATAGGGACAGCATGACTCTAAACCCATCTGGCCTCTATTGGTTAAGTAGCAAACATAGAGTATGTTGTTTCCCCTGACATAGAGAATCAGCATCACGTTATGGGTAGAAACAGTGTGTAACTTCACACCAGGAGCAAGTGTTCTCTATTCTCCAAGAAAAAGAACCACAAAAAAAAGAAAATGCATTTGACGAAGGTAAAATGAAGTCATGATATCAGGAAAATGCTCTAGGAAGACAGTGTATATGTGAGACAGAAACAGGTGTATCTTTGATGGGCTGGGTATCAGGGTGGAGGTAGTGAGGGGAGACCGGCATGTTTGCCGGGTCGGGGCCTTGACATGGCGTAACGCTCCACTGAGAGTGGATGCTTTCATCCCTTCAAGGCAAGTTCTCAGGAGCAGCTACCCTCCAGTCACGGGCTGCCCTGTCAGGTGCAGGTGAGGGAAGGGAGAGGGGGTGGAGTGGGCTGGAAGTGAAAACCAAAGGCCCCATTGTCCAGAGTTATGGGATGGGAGGTGGGGAGATGGTGAGAGGAATGCTTCTCTGGAAGGGGGTAATCACACATCAAAGGGGAATTGGGGTTGGGGTTGTGTTTAGTGTGGAGTGGTTGAGCTTTGTCACATAGGTTCTGTGTTAGTTTCCAAGACCCCTAGGGATCAGAAACTGAGGTGAATCTCATTAACTGAACAGTAACCAATTTCACCTCACAATGCGGTGCTTTGAATGCTCTTTATCACATTTCCCTCCTTCTTTCCTCTCAATGTCTTCCTCTGTCATTCCTTGTTCCCCTACTTGTCATGCATGTCTGGCTTCCTGTCTGAGATATGCAACTTCCTGCAGAGGAGGATGTTAAGTCACTGAGCCATGGAAGCTGCATATCCGAAGCAACATTAGATCTTCAGTGAGTATTTGGATGGGAGATTCTGCATCAGGCACAAGTAAATTACTGGAAATCCACTGCCTCTGGGCCAGCATCTGGCATGTCTAGTCATTGTCAAAAATGATCTCCACCTATGTCTGTTTGCCTTCGTCTTATATGATACCGTGAAACTTATGTAAGCCTGGAAGAAACCTTGGGATATTTCTGAGAAGAGAAAAAAGATAGTGAATACAAATACAGGATTTGTAAATTCTAATCCCACTGTTAGTGTTTGACCCTTTCTTCTGTGTTTACTCTAAACTCTCGTTGTAATACCAAGCCTAAGATAGGACTTCTGACTATGTATCAAACCTCTGTCGACTCAGATTGGTTCGGCCATCTCAGTTAAATTTTCATTTTAAGATCTAAAGATTATTAACAGTTTATTTAAGTCTGAGGTCATTCCCTTTTCCTATAGGGAACAACTTCTGTTGATGATTCCAGAGCAGCTTCCCTGAGTTGCTCTGAGTTACCCTGAGTTGCTCTGAGTTGCTCTGAGTTGCTCTGAGTTGCTCTGAGTTGCCTGAGTTGGTCTGAGTTGCCCTAAGTTGCTCTTGTCAATGATTGCCAACAGAAGGCCCTTCTATTCAAAAATAAAGCTGTGGGAATGGATTTATTGAGAATTGGTATATTAATCTGACCTCAATCCTGACTGAGAGATCTACAGATATGACCTCATACCTGACTGAGACATCCACAGATCTGACCTCAATCCTACATGAAAGGTCCACAGATCTGACCTCAACCCTGACTGAGACATCCACAGATCTGACCTGAATCCTACATGAAAGATCCACAGATCTGACCTCAACGCTGACTGAGACATCCACAGATCTGACCTGAATCCTACATGAAAGGTCCACAGATCTGACCTCAATTCTGACAGAGACATCCACAGATCTGACCTCAACCCTACATGAAAGATCCACAGATCTGACCTCAACCCTGACTGAGGCATCCACTGTGTCCTGCTGAGGAGACTTGCTGAGTCAGGGGTAAAACCGAATCCTCACATGGAGCCACTTCGTGAGGCATCCTTGGACTAATACTTCCTTTTACTGGTGTTTGATGTGGCTAAGTCTTCCTAAAACCCTGTGGAGTCTATGTTGGAGCCCACAATTTAGGAATCTTCTAAATTAACTACGGCTTGTCTCTTAGTTGGGACTGTTTTCTCTCTGACCATAATTGCTGTGATACCAGTTTCAAACATCCGGCTCTTAAGGCATGGACATGAAAAGACATTTCATTGTACAGATTTGTTGATGTTCTGGCGTTTTTCGTCGCCGAGATAATAATAAAATGAACTATGAATGAGTCTTGGTCTCTCACTAGAAAGCCTTAGGGTACATGCGTGTGATGTAATACTGTCACAAATGTGTCATTCCCAGAGGCTTAGATGGAGGAGGTACAGAGGGGGCTTTGATGTCACAGTGAACGCTGGTCTTTGTGTTGGATTAAGCCCGCCTTCCGCCCCCCCAAAACCCAGGCCCCATCCAAACTCTAAATGTTCTGGGTTCCATCACAACACAACCCCAGTTGAGGGGTAGGGGGCCACAGTTACATAACTTACCAACAGGAAGTTGGACAGATTTAAAAGAGGGAAAATGACCAGGAAGGTTTTTCACGAGCTTTGAAGCTGCAGGGCACTATGTAAACTTTGGACCACTATAAAAAAGATCCGAAGAGAGTGTAAAGGTTTGTAATGTTTCCATCACACGCACACAAACACAAAAACTTTACATGAAACTACTGACACAAAACATTTACCGTAAAGAAAATAATGAACAAGACATGACAATTACAGAGAGTGTAGTGACTCTCTGAGAGACAACTTTCATTGCTTTCCTCCCCCCCACAGACAGGGGACCCAGGAGGGGGTATCTTATACACAGAGCAACCCCTGTGGCCCGTCTGACAGTCAGTCTGTCCATACAGAATATCCTGATGACCCCCAGTATTAAAACCAGACATGCCAAGGGTGAAGTCGGAGCCAGACAGGAGGAAAGGGGGGCATTAGAAATGGAGGAGGCTAATCAAGTTGAGAGAAGCCCAGAGTGCAGGAGGGTGGCTAACTGCTAATTGCATTCCACCAAACCAGGGAGAAGTCAGCCTTAAGGCACTGTGGATAACAGCAAACAGTTAATGGCTAACTGTTAATAGTTGACTGCTAATGAAAGAGACCAATCTGCAATGGTCTCCATGTGTGCCAAGTCCGGAGGTATAATTTACACCAGAATATGTCCCAAAGGATGACAGAAGATAGGGAGGAGAGATGGAAGACATAGGAGAACGAGTCAAGGAAAGTTTTCATCAGCTGGAAAAACAAGTCTGGTCTTTATCTAGCACAGGCAACAGGTTTGGTGACCAGCAGACTGATTGAATCTGGGCATCATGTGTCAGTGTGTCTGGAAGATACCAGAACCTTTGTCCTCTTCTTTCTGACTGCTTCTCTCTTTCTCCATCTCCTATTTTTCCCAGTTTCCCACCCTCCTCTCTTCCCCTCCATCCATGGCAATATCAAACTTAATTTCTGTCCTTTGACCTTTACTGTTCAACCAAGTATGCCCCATACATATATTTGCACTCAGACACAGAAACACACATACAGGTGTGTAGGAAAATCCTAAAGTGGGAAACATACAAATGTCTAGTTTTAACACATAATAACAAATCAAAAGTGTACCTGCAGCGTTTTTTTCATCCATTGCAGAGGCATGAATCTGTAAAAACAAGAAGAATGGAGAGTGATGAGTTTCAACTCAATACCTTTGTTGCATTTACTTTGATAGTGTTCTGGTCAACAAACCAGAATCAAGCTATTTGATTGATTTATGCTTCACATGATGTACTAATAAGGCAGCAGACCTAAAAACAACAGTGTGTATGTGTGTGTCAAAAGTACAGATAGTCAGAGAATAGCAAGTAAAGAATCTGTAAGTTGTTTAAAAATATTTGTTAAGAAGTAATACTAAATATTCTCAGAAAAATCTTTTAGTCTTTTGAGATTTATTGAAAGACACATTGTCACACTACACACACACACACTACACACACACAGACGCCTAGACAGATGCATAGTTTTCCAGTGTGCAAACGTCTCAATACCACAACAGATAAGTAACCCACCAGAGGCCTTAGAGTAAATATATAATTCATTAAACATGTAAAAAAAACAAGCCATTAAACCAATGTTGACACAAAGAATATAAAGATAATCTGAAGTCAATCATATAATCACAACAACCATATTAATAATAATCTGAATACCCGACCATATTTGATCATTCAGTACTGGCAGAGAACACATGTAATCTTTGGTTTGGTCATGGACTAGAGAACACGGCTAGCAGTGTTTCAAGACGTGACTACTTCAGCTTTGAGGTAGAAAAATGTGGTGGTCAGTTAGGAATGCAGGGATCATCATTCTTGCCCTGACCTCAGGTTCCAAGTTGACCTCCGAACCCAAGACCCCGTTTTAATCTAAAGGTCCTTGGACAAGAGCAAGGCCCCAACAGAGTGTCTGATTAACAGTGGGATGCAAAGGGGCACACAAGAAAATGCCGTGGACAAGCACGGCAACTGTGAAAATGACCACATGAATTTCACATGTTCATATAAACGTGTTGTGACAAGTAATTCACATGTATTCAAGTGATGAAACCGCAGGAACTTCAGATCCGTCAGTGTCAAACCTATTGTTATCTCCCATCCCCTCCGTCAGTCCTGTTTCTGGATCTGCCAAACACAGCCTGAAGTATTCCTTTTGTGATGGTCATTAAAAAAGAGGATGATGGCAAACAAATTATGAATAGTCATGGCTTGTTTACTCATGTACGAACCAGACTGCGTTTTGAATAGCCAAATTGCGAACAGTGTTGTACCTGATATGTGGTCAAACTCTCAAAGGTTATGTTTTTGGCTTCAAAAATCCCCAAAGAAATTCCTGGAAATTCAGGTAAGTCTGGAGTTTCCTCCTGAAGCCAAGCCCCCCCCCCCCATGAAGATTTGAGCCCCCATCACAGTGTCACTGCCTGGCAGGATGAAAGAAACACATCTAAGTATTTGTGGTGGATTCAGTCTGTTCTGGACACTGACGTGGAAAAATGAGTGTACTTGGACTGAATGCACCCTGGTGAAGCACAAAGCCTGGTCTCATTCAGTGTTTGTTGCTGATGAGTCTGGCGATGGAGCCTGGATATGGTGTTTGTCTCTAGTTCCCATCTGTCTGTCTCTGCCCCTGCACGAATCAGTGGCAGAGCTGGCCAGGCGTGCATGCAGGCGCACATATGCACACATGTTCATACCCCAGTCTGCCTCTTATCTTAAGCCCACACAATCTTCATTCCGTCCATGTGTGATCGGTGAGTGGGTGGGTTTAGTAAGAGGTGGAGTGCGTGTATGGATGTATGGGGGGCGGGGGGGCGGGTGGAGGAGTCAAACTAAAATGAACTACGGCAACACAACGGCTCACCACGTTGCTCAATAATGACCCGTATATAAGCTCATGGGGGCAACAGCTACACCCCCTCCCTCCCTCCCCACACACACACACACATACATACACACACCCTAAACCTGGGACATTAAATCAGCTTGACGCAGAGAAACCCCCCAGGGGAGCCTCAGGAGCTAGAATGATCCGTGAAGGCTGTTTCAGCTGGTGTAGTGAGGTAACACAAGAGCTTGACTGTTTGTCCAGTGCACAAGAAGTATGCGTCTGTTTCGATTGACACTGGTTGTGAGTGTATGTGAGTGCGTGTGAGTGCGTGTGTGTGAGTATGTGTGAGTGTGAGCTGTTTCCAGCTCTCTAAATCCTTCAAGACTTTACTGTCAGGGTGTGTTGATATATAGTTTGAACATGTTCTACGGCATTTGAAAATATATTAAACGCTCCAGATTGGATTCTCGTAAAAAAGTCAGTTTAACTGTGTTCGTCAAAAATTGCATACTGCGAAAAAGATCTGCATCAAACCAAATGAATGACCAGTCTGTTGATGGGACAGACATACACATTCCATAACATGATGGTGCAATACTTGAGAATCTTCTCTTGCTCATTTGTTTCTTTCTCATTGGCTCAACTTGAACTCACTTGTAATGGGTAGTAGTTTGGACTCAATTCCTTCCCTCCTTCATCCTCCCCACCTCTCCAAGAACCAAGCTACTTGACCCAGGTGAAGCCTCACTATTGTATAAACACATCTCTGCAGCTTCAACTCACTGAGCCACTAAATAGAACACAGTGTAAATTTGTCCTTCCTACAATGCCCTGTTTTGCCCCATAATGGCAATTACAGTTGTGAAATCTACTGCGTGATTGCAGAGCATTAATGAATAGGTGCCAGTGTTTTCACAGCACGGGGGGTCACATATTTTTCCCTTTTCCCAGCTCTCTAGTACCCCCCCTCCTCCTCGTCCCATGCCCCCACCATCCCACCCACCAACACCACCCAAAGTCCCTCGGATCAGGTTGTTGCAGTTTTAGCTCGTTCGGGTCAAGTCAGGTGGTCGCTTGGGGGAATTGTGGCTACACACACACATACATGCTGACCCACCTACCAATGCCAGTGTGCAAACCCACTCACGCACACACACACACTCACTCACTCACTTACACACACACACACACACACACATACACATACAAACACGCTCACAGACACACCCGACCACAAACCCACTCAGGCATGCACAGGTGTCAACTGCCTCATTCAATTTGGCTAATTAGCTGGAAGGGAGAGAGTGTTTGACAGCATGTGTTTGTGCATGTGTGTCTGCTTGCATGCATGTTTCAGCATAGGTGCACGTCAGCTTTTTTTATGTGGAGGCAAGTGTGTATGTATATCATGAAAGTGACTAAGGATCAGTGTTCATGATGAGGAGGGGACATTCAAGGTGCTGGCATGTAGCCCTGTTGCACAACGTAAACTGAGAAGAACTGTGTGTCCCTAAGTACACACTCCCCCCCATACATAGGTCCCCCTGCCCCCTTGACTGCAGCTGTGATGATTGTGTGGCCACCCATAGTCTGAGCAGGTCGTGGATTAGACGGCTCAGGAAAACTCAAACTTCTCTCCCCCACCACTTAGTGCAAATGGCCAAATTGGAGCAAATGGCTTATGGTCAGGTAAGCCAGTGACTCCAACACTGAATCATGGGATGAAGGGGGTCAGTGTGTGTGTGTGTGTTGGTGAGTATTTGACTCATTTGAATGCCAATGCCTCTGTCTGTCTGAGAGAAAATGGGAGTGGGGGTGTCTGTGTTGTTTGAGTGTCTGAAGACTCCAAGAGATGTTATCTGGGCCTTCTCTCTGGTGTTTGACTGGGGTGGAAAGGAACGTGTTCTCTGTCTGCCTCTGCAATCATTAAGGAATTCTTTCTCCATGCACTGTCAATCTCTCTAGGCACGTGCAGTGTACGTTGGAAACGTCACAGCACCCTTTTCCTTACCAAACACCATTCTTTCTCTCTCACTATCTCACTTTCTCACTTTTTCCTCACTATCTCACTTTCTCGCTCTTTTCCCTCTCTCTTTTACTCTCTCTGTCTCTCTTTATCTCTCTCTCTCTTTCCCTGCATCATTACTTCCTTACCCAAAACCTTCCACCATTTCATAGAATAGTTTCCACGTGTCACACATTAAGTGTGTCAACAGGAAGTGAAGTCATTAGTTCTGGCAATGATACAGTAGGACATTTCCTGTCAGACTTGGAGCTCATGATTCAGTGGGATTCCTGTCCGAAACACACAAATAAACCCAATCTGACAACCTTCAGCATGACAAACCATCTTACACCGAGTATTCAAGGAATATAAACATTCATAACTTAGGAAATACAACATGTAGGACAACAGCATACTGTATATTTGTGTAAGTGTTAGTGTGTTTTTAGAACAAATCCACTCAGGCTGCCAGTCGAGACCTTGTCCTCTCTCTCAACCTTGGGGGCCATGAAATATATGGTCTATGTTGGGTGATGTTGATGGAAAAAGAGAAGGGGGTGGATATAAACACACCCTAAGGTTGTATCCCAGACATACACAGACATTTGGTCTATCACACACACACACACACACACATGCATACACACACACACTTTGTTTACAGGACTGAGCCAAAGCAACAGGCTTCTAGTTTCAGACATGTCTAGTGGGATTTAGTATTGGGCCCTCTGAGTGTAAACTCCTGGCTGGGCAATGGAAACTATCTATCGTCTACACACACACACACACACGCACACACACACTCACACACACACATGCACACACACACACACATGGTTCCCTCATTTTACTACAACCCTGGGCCTCCCCAAAGCTGAACTCTTATGATGCTGTCCTCCCCCTGTCTTAGAGTGACTGGAGAGCAACTGGAATTCAGTTGTCCATCACTAACATCTAACAATCAAGGCATCCTGCAGTCAGGCCCAGCCAGGCCTGACCGGCTCTGAACCACCAGTCCACCCTTCCCATTACCCTGCCCTGTCTCTCTGTCTGGGAAACAGGAAACACTGCCTTACAACGCAGTCATTCAAACAACTTCATCTCATCTGGCTGGACCACTTGGCCTTTAATACGCCAGTGAAAAGCCAGAGTCTGTCTCATCTTTACTTCCCCTCAGGTTGACTCCAAGCTTAGCAGCCAGAGTCAAAAGGGATAAGCCCTGTTATCCCAACTCCAGTAACAATGCAAGCACCAGGATTAGTCTCTGGCGCTAAGGGCTGAAACAAGAGAGTGGGGTAACTGGCCCAGCAGGCTTAGCATGTGCAGTATGGGGGTCCAACAGTGGTGCTGAGAGGTTCCCCACAACTTTGTATTGGACACACTGAGGTTGTTGAGAGGCACACAAACACGTCCTTACTCACCCGAAGCGCACACACACACCGTGCCCTTGGTTCTGACATCTGGTTAATCTCTCCATTCACTGCACAGCTGTCCCTCCAGATTTCAGCATAACAATGGCACCAGACCTGTTTCAGCATTCCAACACCTTTACACATGCTAAGCTAAAAACACCTGAACACAATCTTTTACAGTACCAAGACACAGGCTCTTAATGAGGACCAAACATCTCTACACAGTGTGCCAGTCTTGGATGAAGGACGTCATTCTGGGACACAGTTGGACCTCTGTGACTTAAGAGTGGGTTGACATCTGTTAGGAATGATGTGATGTCATTTTCAGACGCAAACACACAAGTGTAAATTGAGTGTGTATTGAGACACATGCACGTAAATGAACACACCTTCAATCCCCATCTAAATACACACCTCAGACTTGCAAATGACAGCTGAATCACACATGGTTGAATAATGCAACCCTGTGTTTGTATGTATGTGTTTATAGGTGGGGGTGCGAGTGCGTGCATCTAAATGTATGTGCAGACGTGTGTGTGTGTGTGTGTGTGTGTGTTGTGTGATTTATAGGCAATCATTATAACAGGCTGTAGGGTCTTTCCAGATGCCTATGTTTACCAGTTATCATGAGGATTTACTGTCTAAGCCTAACATCATCTGACAACTATGCAGTGTGGCTGTTCAGAGTCTCATCTTCACTCAATACTTCTACACTAGTCTGCGCAGACTTCAGA
The DNA here is from genome assembly GCA_036571765.1 of Plecoglossus altivelis. NCBI lineage: Eukaryota > Metazoa > Chordata > Actinopteri > Osmeriformes > Plecoglossidae > Plecoglossus > Plecoglossus altivelis. The sequence goes on from BROE01000012.1 coordinate 8,604,467, forward strand.
CAAAAAAATAAGCAAACACATTCATAAGGGGACAATTATTGAATATCTTTCTGTTATGTGGGTCTTGTTGACTTGACTCACAAATCCAAGCCAGATGGCTCACTCTGATGTATGAAACATGTATTTATCTCAAAGCCTAGAGCTATAGAGTGTAAACAGGCTGTTTAGAAGGTCATTTGGCTCTTCTTAAATGTGTCACAAGTCACAAATTTGATTATTTGTTTGATGATGTGCTATTTTTTAAAATTACATGTCGCTGTCCAACTTAGTGTTTAATGCAACACTGAAATAGCATGACCTCAATTTCAGACTAGTCTTAGACAAATACCTTGGGAGTTTGTCATTGATTGAGGTAATGTACAATTACCCACAAACACCAACATACACACACACACACACACACACACACACACACACACACGCACACACACACACACACACCACATAGAACAAACACTTTGTCTGTCTCTCTGCATGTGCAGAATTCTACATGACTACAAGATAAAAGCAGATGTATATCACCAGTTTCACACGAGTGTCAGAGTTTCTCAAATTCAATTAAATCCCCTTATTTTTTGCTGTGTCGACTTCTTCTCAAAGCCTCCAAAAGATAAAACCCCAGCTCTGTCTGGTTCTTAGAATGCCTGATGCAATCCCAGAAACCTGGAATGGACAGGAAAGAAGAGATTTCCGCGTGGAGGTTGAGAAGTTCATTTCTTCACATCCTGCTCCATAAAAACAAACACTTTTCCCCGCCTTTCTTCCATTCTTTTTTCTCTGCTTCTTTCTTTCCCCCTTTTTTCCGACCATGACCAGGAGGGTAAGGCCGGTCACTGATTGTGTCTGCAGCTGTGCTCAGCAGCAGTAGATTGATTCCGAGGACAAAAACACCACATATGCTAGTGGCTGACTGGCCCAAGACAGGAAGCAGCACCCCAAATGGAAACTATTACGCAACCAGGAGGACTCTGTTGGTCACACTGCTGGCTGACACATACAGCATGGTTACTGGTGAAGATGAAAACATCTGCGCACCAGGAACACGTCAGGCTCTGAAGGATTTGATTGTGATTCACAAAGGGTGGGTGGCACTGAACAAGAGAACAGAGCTAGAAAGAAACTGGGTTGGCAGAGAGGGAGAGACAGAAGAACAGCTAAAGAGTCCGAGATAGCTATTTAGAGAGGTGTGGTTAGAACAAGGGATGTTTGGGGTCTCGCTTGCCAAGCAGGAACAAAGACAGAGAGGCAGCACAAAGGCCAGGATGGCCCTGCAACCTTATTACGCAAACAACTGCAGTACTGGTCCTCCCTCGAGTCACCATTGATCAAAGATGTAGCATGTCAACAACCAATCAGAAACTGTTGTACTGTATCTATCTAAGTTTGTGTTCTGTTCAAAACCTCGTTGGGTGTTCATACTGGTAGTTAAAGTGCTCATTATAAATCAGTGACAAAACCAAGAGAAATGACAGATGGTTTGTTTTGAAGTCTGTTGCCTGGGAGATGAAACACAGATGCAAACACTGGGGTCAAAGATTGGGTCCAGTTATGGAATTTCCTGAGACCAAAGATATAGAACAGTTTGTACAGCTTGAAGTCTTTCTCTTTGAATGTAACAAGTTGGCTTGTGAGTGTTGTATTTAACAGGCTGAGATGAAAAGTGTGTTTGTGTGGCGTTAAACAGCAGAGGCCTTTCGAGGATTTCGTCTTGCTGGTGGGAAATCTCTCCCCTTTGGGAGTGATTGATCTGTTGTTTCCGACTGTAACACTGGAGCACAGCAGAAGTTAGGGGGCCGAGGGAGGAGGAAGGATTGAGGGTCAATGTCGGTCAGGACCCCACCTGACCATCTCACTAACATGGGACATCCTTTGCGGTACAATTCCTCTTAAAATAGCGGCACAGTCATCTCTACCACCTGACACACTGGCAAAAACCGATTACTCATCATGTGGCGGAGGTTAGGTTGTGACAAATCTCACCTCAATGAAAAGAGGACGCTGTTTCGTAATCCAAAAGATATGCTGTCTTCATAAATGCCATCGTTTTGGCTAAACTTTTCACTTTCCTCTGCAAAAAATGTTTCCAGGCCCTAGCTGTCTGCTACACCATGTGAAACAAAAATAACAAGTGACACTTGCCACAGCACAACTTGCAGCAAGTGGCACAAACCTGCCAACAACAACAACGTACGGAAGGAAAGACCACCTGCTGTGTCACAACGTCTGCTTGAAACCAACCTCACACACTCACAACACCACAATAACAGCCACCTGTTGGGACGGGGATACAAATAGCACTCAACTACAATAGAGCGGACCGATAATACTCCTGACACCTGCTATGGCCTAGCGAGCTAGTCCCAGCTACAGTATGTCACATACCTCAGTGTGTACACTTGAAACAGCACAACATAGCCACATGCCTTGGCTTAGTACTTATCAGTGTTATGTAAAATGATTGTCCCAGAGCAGAAGGAACACTTGAGTGTTTGGTGTACTGTGCATGAACCAACATTAAACACGCAATGACAGTCCTGTACTGTTTGTACTGTACCATTGTCGTTGCCGAAGCATATCATACCGCAATGCAGGTATGAGGACAATGCATGTAAAATGTTACGATTCATTACGACAGATAGCGAGAGTGGACCTATGGTAGTGCAGTAGGAATCCATGCTGTGCTGTGCTCTGTGTGAGCACCATTTATCACAAGAATTCAATCTGTTTGGTTTACCTGGTACCCTTACGTAACTAACTAAGGAATGGGTGGAAGGCAAGCACAAGAGGTCATTGACAGAGGTCCAATACATTTGTACTTCCTGACTATAATTTGATTGGTTTTGTTAATGAAAAAATACGATCAGTTCTTGTTATCTACGTTATCTGTCATTACCTATTTGCGTGCCTAGCCAGGATATCCCTTATAGCCGTCAATAAAAAAAAATGTGTGTACCTAGCGTGTATGTTTCCATGCAAATATAACCTCAGTGTGTTTGCATGTCAGTCCATCTCCAGGAATGAGGTTAGTCTCATGTCTGTGGTAAATGAGCTGACCAAAGGGACTTGTCCAAGGTTTGCAGTTGTACTTATCTGTTTCTGCAGAAGTCATTTCATTACCAGCCAGACCCCAGTTCTCCATCTCAGTTTTTCCTACTGTTCTCTCATTCCACAAGGTCAATCTAGCTATCCATTAACTACTTATTTCTTCTCACTTTCTCCCTTTCCCCTTCCTTTCTCCTTTCCCAGCTCCAGTGCAACAGAAAGCAGACTGGATTGAAGGAGAGGATTTGGAAGCTGATAGAATGTATCTTTTTGCATTATAAGGAAATATCCTGTGTGGGAACTCAAGAGAAAGTCTTGCTTGTGGGAATGAGTTGAGTGTGGAATCCCTACTGAGTAATCAAATTTTCACCCCCTGAATCGATTGGTTTAGAACATTCCACTTAGGTCTGCCTATAAGATTACCAGTGCATCTGGAGGGCACAAATTTCAAATGGGGGTGGATACGGCTCAGTGTAGTTTCTTTTACAGTTTCCATTGCTATTGTCACTACACACACAGAGGCTCAGTACTACAGTCAAAAATAAACAGCATATCTTTGCGTCTTCTATTCAGTGGACTTCTCAATACCTCAGTTTCTGAGGAGACCAGATGGAACCTCACAGCTATTAACCACTCAGTCCTCTTGAGAAAACCAACTGAGCTTAAGCCTGCATGGGGTCTCCACTGTACCCCCCCCCCCCCGCCCCGCCCCCACACCCCTCCAGTCTTGTTAGTGCACTGTTCATTAGGCAAGGCAAAGGCTTTGTTTATTTTAGTTTAGTGTGCTGGCTTTGCTCATCGCGGAGGACATTTAAATATTCAATGACCTTATTGAAAACTCTTTCAACATTGTAATACAAGAAGAATTGGCATCCATTTCAATGAGAAAAATGCTATCCTCAGGTTATGGCACGCAAGGAGGCCAAACTGTGTTGAGGAAGAATTGAAACAGATAACTCTGGAATGCAGGTTTGTCTGTTCTCAGATAATGTCTACTCTCTAATCAGGTGGGCAAATGTGTGTTGTTGTCAAGATAACGTGCATGCTTTGGAGCAGAAACATCCTGTCCGACATTTTTTTATCGGGACGATACTGTATCACCATTTTTGCCTGAAGAACACAACAACGGGTTAAGTGACGCACTAACCTCCTCATCCTGCCTCAGAGAAATTCTGAAGGAAACTCAAGCAACAGAATCATTTTTGACAATTTCCAACAGCAGTTCTGCTGGGTAAAGAAGATTCCATGAAGTTACTATCTCATAGTCTTCATAGAAATAAATCTGTCTTGAACAATCCAACATCCCCCAAATTACCCCTTTGCCCACCCGCCAGATGACCCCACCCCTGCCCTTCCACCCCTCTGACCCCACTGTTGACCCCTTTGTTGGAGCGAGATCCCTGGAACCAGCTAATTACAGGTTTCAGCGTCTGCCAGGCAGTAGTCCTCAAAAGCCCCCGTCGACATTCCTACGCGTTGCTGAGTCACTTTGTGTATGGATGTATTGTTCAGTTGTATAGCAGTGTGCCTTACGCTTAAGTGGATTTATTCACGACTGCTTGCTGTGATGCCCTGCATGTGTCGCCTGATGTATTTGTGCATCAGTCTGTATGTGTGTTTGTATTTAGTTTCTCTCTGCCAGGTTTCTCGGTAGAGACAGACATGTCTAAGTGTGTGTGAGATCAGGCATGAATGCTTTTTAGCTTTTTAGCTGTGCACAAGGCCACTTTGCCTCTCACTTAGCCTTAGCACGGTGCAAACACTCCTGATGGCCTCTAACCTGCAGAGCAAACATACAGAGTAGAGGGAATCAAATCTGGAGCCTTGGCCTGCACAGAGCCCAATCACACAGTTGGCTTGGCATGAAAGGGCTTCGCTCGTTGAGTGCCTGGGCAGTTCAGTGGCTCATTTCAAGCACGCCCAAGCCAGAGACGTTCACGTCACAGCCAGGGGTTAAGCTGATGTGTGAAGTGTGTGTGTCTAGCATGCTTTCTTCTTTTCATTTGATCCATCCGTATTTTACTTTTCAACTCAGTAAACTGTGATGTAGGTCCAGCGATAGCAATTCTCTGACTTACCCCAGCCTTGGGCTTGGTTCCTGATGCTGACACTAAGGATGAGGCTGAGGCTGGGGCTGGGCCTTGGGCTGGGGCTGAATGGCTCAGTGCAGTAGATGTTTGCAACGACTGTAGGATGTTGACAGACTGACTGGAACTGGAGAGTGAGTAAGCTCCTTTCGCTGAACATAGATCCAAATCCTAGAAACAGAGAACCAGGATTACCAATGACATTAGAAGCTAGCCTTTATGTAACTTTTGAAATCTTCTTTCCCAACTCCAACTAAGTTCCCCAGGGAAAGAAGAGGAACTTCTTATAATACCCCAAATAAAAACAAAACAGTTCATGCCATTCCACTCAAATCTACAGACTACAATGTACATGTGCTCTAGTGCACAGTCAGTGCGATACAGTGTGGGGCCTGCAAAACAGACTAATGCACAGCGCGTGTAGGTGACATACGGACCGACTGTTCCCTGCGCTGCAGCGTGGGGGTGTTGGCCATGGAGGAGGCAGTGCTGCTTAGGGCGTTCTCTATCTCCTTGTCCAGCTGGTCCAGTTTCATCAGCAGCAGAACCATGGAGTCGAGACGTGACTGCTCCTCCCTAGAACTCTGTACACACAGCCAGAAGGACAGATAAATGAACAGTCAGACAGACTCATTTAATCTGTAAGCGGATAGTGCCCAAACAGAAACAATATCTCTCTAACCTCATGTTAGTCAGCAATTAACTAAACTGATTCAAGCTATTCTTGTCATCATCTCAATATTTTTGCCAGTTTCTGTCTGGCCCTGTTTGGTCCAAGTACAACCCTCCTTTAAAGAGAATGTACTGTACCTTGCAGACCTGTATTTGACCAATTACCATCCCAAATACGGACCGAACAAAAGGAACAGTGTTGTCATTGTTGTGTGACTTCGCTTTATAATGTGCATTTTGTAGACATATCATGCCTCTTCACCCACTGATTCAGTAATTGCATCAGTCACAAGCGGACAACCTGGCACTAAGTAAGGACATTCATCTGTCAGGTGCTGCCACTCTACCCAGGCAGGGTCAGGCTGTGCCGTCTACGAGAGCATGGCACAAGGTGACCTCTGAAGGGAACAAATTGAACTAGAGAGGGTTCAATTTTGGAGGAAATTGTGAGGTGTGCTTACGTTCATTGCAGACAGGTCTGTTATTATAAAAACATGTATTCTTTCAACCAATATTTGGCAGTGTATCAGCTGGAATTTATATTGCAACATGACCACCTGCAAACTGAAAATATTGGGGTTGGCGGGCTAAAATAACAAGGTTACTAGAAGCAATACTGACAGAAACAACATTTCTGGTTCAAAGACTCAAGCTCATGTGACAGGCTATTTGTGCTGTGGGTAAGGAAAAGCGCATTCAACTTTGTCAGCTATTCCCTCTACATCAGCCTCTCTCAATCCTGGTCATTGGAGGGATTCTGGTCCTCCTTTACTGTAGCATTTCGCAGTTGTGTTCTTTTATCAAACTGTTAAATGTATATCACTGTCGCCTTTATCTGTGGAGTTTCTGCAGGTGTCTTGCTGTTTTAGGTAGTTTTCTGACGCAAGCACACCCAGTGAGGGGTTCAATCGAACCTAAGGTGAGGGAACCTCAGCATTGTGAGTTGCATGGGGCATGACATCCTTGGCAATTTACCTCATGCTGAGTCTGTTTCAAAAGTTCCAACAGGCTCAATAGGTCCCCATATCAAGAAATGCAGAGCGAGTTTTTGTTATTTTATTCACGTCTTAGTTATGATAGAATGAGCCTTCTTGTGACCCTTGGGATTGGCTGAAGTGCAATGTAGCAGATGGTCTAAAAGCATTCCAGAGATTGTTATCAGCTAAGGCTTTGATTCAATATAGACCACAAGAAGGAATTGGCCTGAAATCAATGAACTGAATCCCAGTTTGAACTACCACGAGGCCCAAAACCTCCCCAACCCATTCAGGCCTGTCCTTTCTTCCCATCTTGTCCTCTTCTCCTCTTTTGGTTGTCTATTTCCCTCCCTTGTCCTGCTTCTCCTCCTCTGTTCTCTTCTTCTGTGTTTTTCCTATCTTCCACTCAGTCCAGTCATGCACTGACCTCAGGTGGTGAGCTACCGGTAATGCCTCCCTCCCTTCTAGCTCTACTTGTTTTTTCATCTATCTCAGCCTTCCAACTTTTCCACATCAAAATAAGAAGCTGCCTGCTCCCTTGCCCTACTCCATTCCTTCTATTCCATCACTATTGACAATCTCAATATCTTGTCTCTTTATGTCCTGCTTTACTCCAGAGGTCTATGTTAAACGCCCCCTTAAAATGTTTTCCTCATGTTCCTTCTCTTTTTAGCGTTGTACTTCCTCTCTTTTAGTAATTCTATATTTTTTTCCCCTACCCTCTCATTTGCCCACTCTCTCGCTCTCTCTTTCTCCAGCTTTCCTTGGTTAGAGAAGAGTAGATTACATCATCAGTGCTGGCTCATTAGTCTCAAACAATGCCTTTTACAATCAGCACAGACAGACCCTGTGGAACCACTTTACAAGAGTGAGCTCACACCCCATTTGCGTGTGCATGTGTGTCTGAAAGGTTGAGTTATGAGTTATGAGTTTGTAGGTTAAGCAGGAATACAGGCAATAAGTGTCGGTGTAAGTTTCATCTCATTGTAATAAGACTCAATATCCTTTGGGTTTAGTACTTTGCAGATATGTGAGTGTGTGTGTTTGTGTGTGAGTATGATGAGAAGAACATCATCCAACTATGACTTTGGTTACCTCATGATTGTTATTTAAACCATAAGGGTGTGTGAGAGATACTTCTATGGGTCAGGAGAAAACCAGATAGGCTGATGTTATATATTTGTCAAGAGACTCAGAACTACTTTGAAAATCAGGCCAGCACAACTCTGTGCCTGACTTCCCTACTAACATCTTGTGACTCGCCTTACACTTATTTTCAAGTTATTGTTGAATCTTTCCAGTCAGAAGTGGTTCCTGCTGATGTGCCAGGTAGCGGCACAGGCATGGTAACCGTGGATATTATGGAACTGTTAAGCGCAGGGATGCCTTGACCTGTCTCTAATGCTGGTGCACTAAGTGTATTCCAGCAGCTGCTATGCTGTAATGTGACAAGTAACTTCTCAATAAATGTTGGTTGGGTAAACAAAAGGGGCCCTGATAACAAAAACAAAAACAACATGTATTTTCTTAGCCAAGAAACATAATCTTGGAAAGGTGAAAGGGGAGTGAGACATTCCAGTGGTTTGGAGGCTCTTTTCAATGAGTTTTTTGGTCTTTACATTCTTTTTTTGGCATCTCACCACCACTTCCTGTTGTTTGGGATGGGAGAGTTCCCACACTGACTGACCTCCCAAAAGCCCCCTTTTCTCTCTCTCACTCTATCGCTCTATCTCTGTCATAGCTCTGTCATACACCCTTCAGCCCACTTCGCCATACTTCATGGACGACAGCTTGCTAGTCATGCAAAAAATATTTATAAGATAAATAGCTAGTCAATTTTTACAGAACAAATATATAGTATACATATAGTCACTGCTTCTCATTCCTACAAATTTACACCCTGAATCTTTGACATCCAGAGGTTTTGCTCTGAAACTAGTGTCAGCTTCCTCTATCTTTTAGTCTCCAATCTGCTGACTCCCTCCAGTTTCACCTGCCTGTCTTTGGGTGTATAAGCCTCCTCAGTTATTTGATATAGTTGGGCTTAGTTGGGCTTCTTGAGTTTATATCACCATCAAATCTAGTTGTTCATTACGTGGCGTGGGATTGCAAGAAGCAAGCAAAGACTTGACTCTTACTTAAAACTCAATGCAGACCTTCCCAAAAACCATGTTTGCAAAATAAACTAGCCGCAGTCAATGCGCATCAAATCTTAAGCCAGCAAAGCTTTGCTGTCACAGTGCCTGGAGAGAGTTCAAGCCGCTCCCATATGGTGGATGAATTACTCTGGCGCCCTCCATTGTCACGGATGGACTCTTTTCAGGTCAGTCAAGCCAGGTTTTTTTTGCCACCTTCAATAAAAACGCCTTAGGTTTTCCATGTTTTGGAATTTGCATTCATATGTGTGTGTGATCTCACAGGCTCTCTCATCTTTGGCATTTAGTGGTGTGCCGTCCGTCATGGACGGAAAGAGCTCCACCACAACTACATCAACCTCACATTCAAGCCAAAGCATCAACACCAAGCAACTTCCAGAGGAATTGCGAAATCTTGTAGCACTTGGAGAGACTGCCTAAGAATTTTCCTGGAGAACATCACCTCTCTCTCCTTGAGTTATTAAAGTAGGAAAGAAGTACACTGCAGATGTTACTCTTTAAACTAAAGCAATCCACCTCCAGAATTTCCAACAGCATACTCTATTTCCATTCTGAGATCTTGGCAGTATTATTCATTATATTTTGGTGAGAACTTCAATATAAATTCTTTGAACAACTCTGCCTATACTTAAAATGCAATGTAAACAAACACAAAGGTAAAAGCCTATGGAATATCATAGGAATTAATTCTTGTTAAATGATGTTGTGTAAGTGTTGTGCTTGGATAAGGACATCTCCAAACAGCATGCCTACTTAATGGGCCTTGGCTTATGAATAATTGCTCCACTGTAGTTTCCCCAATGGGATAGATTTTCAGCTAACCCTCACACATAATGTTAGGTATTTTGGCTGCTCACAGTTGTGAGATGACAACACAACTAAATGAACAGTGTTGGGCTGTTGGCCCAAACACACTGTATCACTAATGAGCTGCATCAGTAACAAAGTGTGTAAACAGCAATGGATGTTTAGCTGGCAGGGAGCTTGTTCAGAGGCTTTTACCTCAGGGATGTCTTGGCAGGTACAAGCAAGTGTCATCATACTGTATTCACCCCTCACACACACAGACATGCGCACACACAGACACGCACACACATCACTCACACAAAAACACACACAGTCTTCATGCCCTTATAGGACCTTGTTTTGCAAGCCGAGCTAGGCTGAGGGTAGAACATTTTACAGATCCCCTGGTCACAGTTCTGAAAGCATGTGAAAGTGAAGTCATTGTTTTCCAAGAGGATGGCCAGAGTGCGGGACCGAAAAGATTTGTGGATTTGCTTCTTAACATTCAGCACTGAAGAAATGTGTTGATTGTATGTTGATACAACCAAGGAACTACTTTCGAAGACTGCTCCCTTTAGTCACACGTCTTCATGTGTAAATATCAAATCCACAGTCTTCAACAAACATCTTGTGACTATATTGTTTTTTCTAATTTTCTACAAATGAAAGTGTAACTCCATTCAGCTAACATGCTAACTGAAGTTCTTTCAGTTCCCGTATACCACCATAGCAACCAAAAAACAAACAATTTATTCTATTTACTTTTTTCAACTTGAACTTTTTCACATACCTTCCGCATGCGCACCCTTACTGGGTTATCCTCTGTCTTTCTCTCAGAGTCTCTTCTCCTCTCTGGAGCTTCAGAAACCACTTGAGTGTTGAGGTGGTTGCCAAACTGCACTAGCATCTCCATCTCCTCCATTTTAGAAAGTTTATTTGCAGGCTTCTCCAATTCTCTGTGACCATCTGCCACCACTAATGTGGGTGACTCACCTGATGCCCTGTCTGGGGCCTGGTTACCATAGTGACCACCAAGTGAGGCCTTGTCATTGGTCACCTCAGGACATGCAGTCTGGTTTGGAACATTCTGCTCAAAGATTATATCGCCTTCTATCCTATTGGGATGCTGGCTCACCAAATGGGTGGAATATACCAAGGCCACTTCTGATGGGTTCTCCAGGATGGCAGGGCTTTCGTTTACCTCATGGTAGATGACCTCATGAATGGTGTCCAGCTTTGAACTGACATCATTAGGAAGGCCTTGATCTTGAGGTGCAACTGTATTTTCTGGTACTGGGGTTACTAAAGAAGAACAATCTTTGGAAGCCATGGTACCCGTTGTGTTCTCCATTCGTGGTTCATTAAGTCTTCTCTTTGCTAAATCACAGTAAGTTTCCTCTGTGGATAATACCACTTCCTGGATTTGGTCCAGTTTGCGTTTAATTTCGACACAGTTATCAGCTGATGATGTTGCTCCATTGCTGTCTGTGATTTTCTGCTGTTCTTGTTCTCTATGGCTGTGCTCTACTTGGGCTGGGTCCATTTCTGCCATTTCATTGTCTTCATTTTCTAGCACTGTCTGGTCTACAGAGGTTTCACAACCTTGTACGTTATCAATCAAAAGCACGTCCCTATGATGGTCTTGATTTTCTTGACCACCCTCTAAATCCCTTTGTAACCTACAAATCTCCATTGTTTTAAGTTTGCATTCTGCCTGGTCTCCTTTCCCTTGCTCCTCTGAATGATACGCTTCTAAAATCACATCAGCATTAACTTTTCTGCCAGACACGACATCTCTTCCACACATCTTGGTTTTTATTGAGCAGTTCAGTAACCCACCAAAGTCTACCTCATGATCCATGACAGGAATCCTGGTTCCCTCCAGTGTTGGATGAGTTGTTTGCGGTTCCAGCTCAGAAGAAGCTGTGGTGGTTTGTGGAGACCCTGAGAGCAGAAGAGCTCTCGCTTGACAGTCGGTATTGCCGTCCCTTGTCTCCTGCAACTCTGGAGGTCCACCAGCTGAATTGGTGAGTGACAGTCTATTGTCCGGACACATAGACACGCATTGTTTCTCTCCGACAAATACGAACTGAGGCGTCAAGACTGCGTCATCATGTCCAAAGTCGTCATTCTTGGTCGTGTCTGTGCCATTCTCACATCTGTTGTCTAGAATGCTTGCCTCACCATGGCTACCATGGAGTTTACAGATTAGAGAGATGCTGTGATCCATACAGGGGTTGGAGAGAGTTGAGCGCTTTATTAAATCCTCTGTGTGTGCTTGTTGTAGATGTCCATCTCCCGACTCATTTAACAATTTGGTGACATCGTCAACATCCACCACTTCTGTTGAGTCATCAGTGGACTCCTGTGAGCCCTCATGAAAATCAGAGGCCAGAGTGGTACCACTCTCATCCACCACATCTATACACCCTAATTCTGTATTCATATTCACAAAACTGGGGGTTACGACCACTGAACCTTGAACTGTCTCATCAGGGAGTGACTTATGACAGCACTCCGGCATGGAGGCACATCTTGCCCGCCGTCCCAGCTTGAACCCTTCCGTACCAACCAGAGGCCCTTCACTGCTGACGTCATGGCAACAGACCAAGTCCAGGTCGTCGTAGCTGTACTGTAATCCTGAGCGGTGAGTCACATGATCTTCCCAACTCTTTTTCCGTATAGCTACAGGCATGGCGGAAGTCCACAGCTATCCCATAAAGAGTTCTGTTCAAGGCGTAGACAAATACAAACGATAGACCAGCTCTGTTAAACTTCCTGTAAGAGAAGAAGAAAGGGGGTTGGCAGCAATTACTTTAATTTCAAGTGCTTAAATATTCTATGGACCTAACAGACTTTGCCGATGGTAATCTAGAGAATAATGTTACAGTTTGAAAATAAATATGTGGCTAAGAAGGTAAGAATCTAAAAAAGGGCGTGCACAATCATGTACCCGCTTGTGTTCACTACGAATGTGTAAACTCAGCCGTGGCTGTGTAATCTGACAGGATTCCCAGCAGCCTAGTAAAAACACACATGGAAAAGCCAGGACTTTCATGCACAATTTTTCAAGCCTTCTCTTCCCAAATTAATTATCTGCCATTAATGACATAAACAGGAGGTGATCAAATCTATATTCTGATTCTTATTATGACATTCTGTTTTTCAACATTTCTAATAATAATAATAATATTAGTAATGTGGTAAAATATACACTTTTAAACTGCCAGGGCAAAGAACAAGTGTGACAGGTTTAGACCCAAAATATTTACCTTACATAAAAACCTAACAGTCCGAATCAAAACAAAAAGTACACAAGGAGAACTGGCAAGCTAGGCACAAACCCTGGCTCCCACATAAACGGTTCAAGCTCATGAGTCTGAGTAGGAATTTACTAATGTGATTGACAGTCCAAGGGGCCAGGGCAATTTGTCTGTACATTGACGTGAGCAAGAAAACATATTGGCTTCGCTTTACTCTCTATCGCGTCATAACATGGTTGTTAGAATCACTGACCGGTTCTGTGCTGGCTGTAGTCACTGGCTGAGAATGTCTCTTTGCATTTGGAAAGAATACTGAGAAGTTCTGTGATGAAGGAGACAGGCATGCAGATGGTGAAGCTAAAAAACCCTCCGAAATATCTTTCACAGCACTAAAGTAAGAAGCAGTAATTGTACGGTAATCTATAGTCATGTTCACCAGGAGTAACATTAAAATAATGTTTAGGCTACATGATTTAAGTAAATATCCAAAGAAACAACGTTAACCCCGGAATATGTTGGTCATACAATTTAAGAAATATTTTTTTTCAAGAAAACGCATTACTTTTATTCTCAAAAGTGAAAGCATTTTGAAAGTAGTTTGAAAGGTAAGGCGCTGTACACAAATTGCTAATTCGGTTGTGTGATTTTGTGACAGTTAAATTCTGACAGCTCTAACGGTTAAGGTTTTAGCGACGGCAAGATCATTCCAGGAACAGCTGCTCGGAGCATAACGTACCATCTCATACATCTGTTCAGCAGTTTAGAAGGCAAAAACATGAAATTAGCATCTTTATCATGAGCCCTTTCCACGGCCTGTGTATAACAAATTCGTACGTCAAGGGCAGACCGATTAAACACTTTCAAGATAAAAACAAGTTGTTTGTGTCTAATATGAGATTTCTGTGGATATGTATCAAAACTTAGATAATTCCGCATTGGCAAGCTAATTTATCCCATTAAGTGTCAAAAGAGAGTGTGGGGATATTTTTCCTTTGTGGCTAAATGTACTGTTTGTGTATCATCTGTGTTGTGGAAATAAATTGTCACTGTCTTTCCAGGGAATAGTCTTGAGAAGATATGTAACAAACGTTTCCATCCTAATTGCAAATCCAGTGTTTTCAGGACTTCTGCAAAAATTATTTGCTGACACACATTGGAAAATGGGCTAATAATAAAAATTCAAATAAATAATTCAATGCAGAATTCTGTAAAAACTAAATGGAATCAAATGTTCTCACCACAGTAAAAATATGTTCACATGTCCTCAAATATTGATCATGGTAATAGTTACACTTTCTACGGTCACATTGTAATCCATAGTCAGTACTTGACCATATTCACAGAAGATTCCTATTGCACTCTGTGATATGAGCAGCATGGCTGTCGTTGAATAATCCATTCACCTCTCAGCACAGTTTCACTTCAAAAGCTCAGAAAACAGTATTATAGGGTAAGTGAAGGCAGCAGTAGTTTAGTATTGATTTAGAATTCCAATTCGTCTCTTCACATAATCTGGAGTGAAAAGTCCTTCACTTAAGTGACCCTTACATCCAGTCTGCAAAGCCTCTTCGGAAATAAAACTCCTTTATCTTCCACCTATGATATCAATCCCAACTTTTGGTCCTAAAAGGTTGGCAGGTCGTCACTGTCACAGGTTAGTCACTGTCTGTAACTTCACCAGGGAAAAGGAGCGCTTAGTTTTGTGAGACCCTGAATGCAGGCGTAATTCTGGAGCCATGGTGAAAAACTTCTAGACAGCTTCCATCTTGATCACATTAAGGTTTTTGCTGACGCCGAACGCTTGGAGTAGGGGTTGTGTTGGAGAGTGAGGGGGTGGTCAGTGCTTTTCCTCCCCTTTGCTCCTCCATCCTCCACTCCCTCCTCGTGGCTCCTGACAGGGAGACTGAGTCACATCCACATCCTGGCTGATTCTAGGATATCTAGGCAGGCTTCACTTATTTAGTCATCTCCCTCTTTTTCAGTCCTCCTGTTTCTTACTGTTGGAGAGATTGTCGTCTCAAATACCTCTTTCAGTCACTCAATAGTATCCTCCTCTCTTACTTGCCTGGCATCTCTCTTTTTCTCTCTGCCCCCTCCCCAGTTCAACCACCCGACTATATCTTTCTTTCTCTCTCCAAGCTGGGAGAGGCTTTCTCCAGTTGCTTTTGATTAGTAACAGACAGGCAGCTTGGTAAAAAAAAACCTGGATGCTGGCCAAGTGAGATTGCAGTCATGTTTTGGCAGTCATTTCAGAGGCATGTGTTTTTTTCGTTACACAGTGTGTCGCCTTGTAACTGCGCAGGCATCCTTGCACAAACACTTTAGCGCTGTAGAAAGATACAGACTGCCACATGTTTACAGACATTCCTGAAGAATATGACGCTCTTGCAAAAATACAAACTAAGTGGTTAAAGACGTACGTCTTATTTTCAAAGACGCATCAGGATGAAAACATGCGACGCCCACACTTTATTTCAAGCAAGTCTTTCATGGAGAATAATAGTTTTGAAGCGTATTTTTGAAACTCCGATTATTCATGACCTTATATAGACTTGTCGTCATACACAATCATCACAGGAGACGGTATCACTGAGGACTATAAGAACAACTGTTTAGTTCTATATTTTCACACAGGTCTAAATGTCACCAATGGCCATACCACTGGATGAGATCTGCAAGCAGATGATGGAGAGGATGTAGGGGGTTGGAGGGCTCTTGGGGACTATAAAAAGCAGTGAAGTGTTCCATACCCAGACCTCCATCTGGTCCAGTCTGAGTTTCAGAAGTCCAATATCAGCTGATAGAAAGACGACGAGATTTACCGTACGTGTATTCTGATCTGCTGACAGAATGTCTACTGTTATATCTCTCCTCCTTTAGTCTCTCTGATTAACTTGGTAGCTGACTCTAAGTTTGTAGAGTTAACTTTTGTGGGTGCATGTGGTCGATTCCTTATGTTATCCTACATGCAGTATGATTATGTCTGTGTATGTGTCCTTATGATGAATGGTAATCATTTTGTTGCCTTATTTTGCATTCTTCTAGTCTACAGCAGGCTAACACTGGTTGTGTTTAAATGCTCCATAGTAGTCCATTTGATCTGATGTTTTGTCTGTCTGTGTGTTGTTTTTTTATGCCTTGGGTTTGTCTTCTGGACCTAAGCTTGCAGGAAGTTTAAGCTGTCTCCAAACAAACATAATTCGAATGAATCCAACAACAACTTTTCCCTCCAGGCCTCTGACCTCCCTGCTCCAGATCATCCAGCTGCATCGTTTTCTAGGGACCGCTGTGGGAACCTTGGTCCCTTCCTTTTTCAGGTCGGCCATGTTGGCTCACCAAAACCAGATGTTTTGGCTTGTCCAGTCTCTTCTGAAGCATGACACGAGTGACTGCGGTCCAGGCAACAGCAGTGTTAAGTTACGAAGGGACTTGCAAGTTGCGACGGTCACGGTATCTGGTAACTCAAGCAGAGGTTTAGACTACCAAAATGACAGAACTTATCTATTCATTACCCTCCCGTGAACAAGAAGGGTCTGTAATTTAGAGACAGCTTTGGCTTCCCTGCTTTTGTGTGGTCACACAATGATGAACTAACATCTTCGCTTAGATGCTAGTTCAAAGTAGGGTAGGGCAATGTGAAAATGAGCCCCCCATTTCTTCATTTTACTCTTTGTGTTTGTCTCTATCTTTTCAATTTTA
This sequence comes from Plecoglossus altivelis, assembly GCA_036571765.1. Taxonomy (NCBI): domain Eukaryota; kingdom Metazoa; phylum Chordata; class Actinopteri; order Osmeriformes; family Plecoglossidae; genus Plecoglossus; species Plecoglossus altivelis. Next base: position 8,621,149 of record BROE01000012.1, read on the forward strand.
ACTTAACCGTTTAAATATAATGTGTCAGTATCTCTTGCTCGAACATTGTAAAAAAAATCTAGGAAACTGTTGCACTTGTCCAAGTGCATGGGTGTGAGTGAAAATGATGAAATGCATATCGAAGTGTGTGTGAGCATGAGTCACGAAAACAGGCCATCTTTGCTCTGGTTGCTGAGACCATATGTGAGTGCATGTGTGTGAGTGTGTGTGAAGCATGGCAGCTACAAGACCACAGACATCACATGGCCATCAGGAGCTGAAGAAAGCCCCATTCATGATGCTCCCATAGTCCACCACTGTTCTACTCTCCACCTCCTAAGTGGAGCATAGAGAGCCCAAAGGAAACAGTCTCAAATTCCTTGCTGATATAGTTTATTATTGGAAAAAATCCAGTGTAAATCATGGGCACTAAAGGGTACCAGCTCAATACCTCTGCAGGAAAATGTGGGTGATTGTACAAAAAAAGAAAGTAAAAAAAAAAAACATTTAAAAAATCTGGTCCCGTCCAATTTTTTGGAGTTCTGACGCGTACAAAGCATGCTTTGAGTACATTGTGGTTAGGCTCTTTTTAGGTTACCTCAAACCGACTGTGCTCTAAAAACAGTCCGGGATTGATTTACAGTTGAGTCAATATAATTTGAAAATCCATTTGGTGATCTAAAAATAACATCAACCAACCAGTGCACGCTCATTACATGCACTCTTGCTCCCAAACCATATGCAGTAGCTATCTGCCATACTTCTTTTTAACCAGGAACATGTTGGGGTTTTTCCTAGTTATTGTGACCTAGAGGTGGAAACCATCTTTTGTGATTGAGGTCAATGGGTTCAGGCAAATCAAAAGTGCATTGAAAGTCACAGAACAAATCAAGAGAAATAAAGAGAATTAAGCTCTAAGTTTGTTTGGGATGGCATTAGGGGGTAAGTGGGTTTGGGGCAGGTGGGGGGGGAGGGAGAATTGCACTTTTGGTCATGGGTTACAGTACGACTCTTACCGTGGGAACAGGAAGTTCGGGTTATTGTGGATACATGCCATAACAATCTCCAGGCTAAAGTAATCAATCTAATCTTCTTTTTAGGGGGTCTGTGTATGCTTGGGCCTGGCGGGAGGTTCTCTCTGTGTGTGTGTGTGTGTGTGTGTGTGCGTGTACTGTATATGTCTGTAAGTATGTGAGAGTGGGAAAAAGAGCCTCAAAGAGAGTATGGTAAGGAGAGGCTCCTCTCCCCCAACGTTGGGGCCTCTCAGTATCTTTGCTCTTGTTTATCCATAACAAGTGCTGTTGAGGTAATTCATGTATGTTAATGTAACATGGTTCTACATGGTTGTCAGTGCTTTGTGATTGGATGATGATGCTTTCATAAAAGAAAGCCACAACGGCATAACACCGTCTTTTTATGTAAACAACTTGATACAACTTTTGCCTTAGCACATTTAGATCCATTTGGCCCCCCCTACCACACTCCCTCCCCTATCTAGCAGTGTGTCTGGTTTGGGTTATATTAAGGATTGTTTGTCTGCCTCAGTTTGTGTCCCTTACTACTGCTCAGTCCAATAAGCCCCTGTCAGCTTGGAAAGTGGAGCTCACCTCCAAGCCAAAGTCTGGGCAACAGCTGGGCCCCATTTGTAGTCTTTGACTCTCAACGAACAGACCACTGAGCACACACACCTGGGATTGTATGCTGACACACACACACACCGACACACACACACACACAAAGATAATATTAAGACAAGTACACATTTACTTTTTGGTAAGCTCACACATTAATTGTTTCCATTGATTTGGAAGTTGGTATGTCTCTAAAACAATGAATTAAACTCAAATCAAAGCCTCAGAACCTTTAGTCTTGATTGTGTGACAGAAGTCCTTTGATTCTACACTTTCAGATTGATGCTTTTCTAGTGAATGAGTCCAGTGATACCTAAGTAATCTGTGGGGTATTGGAAAAAAGTTTGATTTAGTTGGCGTGCATCCCTCATTTTGCTCTCTAGAGACTTAAGGAACACATTGTTTATTTTCAGAAGGGTCAAACGATTTGCAAAGTGCACTGTGTGTGTTTCCATGCCAGAATGTAGAACAGAGTTTGTCAGACTAAGAACATTTTAGACAGGCCTTTTGCATAGGGAACACACTGTACTGTCCATAGGCCATGCTTCCAAAGTGCAAAGTGAAAATGAATAAAAACGTGTTCGCAAAGAAAGAGCTTTCAAAACTGTAGTAAATTACATTCAGTAGGTATTATTTTCAGGCTATCATGACAGTACGAGAAAGGTTCAACAGTATGTTTAGTGTACTTAAGGAATTTGCAGCCTCACCCCCCCAAGCACGTTTGCCAATATTAAACACATGGTTGAATGTGCCTCCATGGCAAAATGTGGATAAGACAAGCCTCAGTAAATATTTCTCTTGCCTTAAGGTCTCATGAAAGGCAGAGGGTTCATTTACAGAACAAAATGGCGAAGAAGGAATAAAAATGCAAAACACCAAGTTTTCAGGAAACTGTTTAACATTCCATCCCACACAGGAAGTGCAAAAGTCAGATGAGCAGTGGCGTAGGTGTTGCTTGGCAGGGGTTTGAACCCTAGATTCCCATGCTTCTAACATTAGAACAGGTTTACATCTTTAAGCTTTGAGTCACAATTTGGCTTAGCAGTTACCACATAAAGCATAATAAAAATAAAACACCTGATGGCAACCATTGATAGGTTGAACTCCATGGGAAATATGCTATTGGCCAAAGTGAACGAAGACGTCTACAGGGGTGGGTTTTAGAATGTTGAGGGTAAACCCTTTTTTTAAATGACATGGATGCACTGTTTGAAAATATGGCTTGATAGATTGAACTTGGCTTTACAAAATTAGAGACCATGTATATTGAAAGTATATTGAAAGTTCATCTACATAATACGGGAATCTAGGGACTTTCCTAGACCTGGGACTGGAACATATTATCAACATGATTATATATATATATATATATATATATAAATAAAAACTGTCACCTTTAACTGTGTCTTAAGTGGATCAGAATTAAGAAGCCTGCACACCACCTGCACAGCAATACAAAATACAGTTATGTTACAAAGTTGGGTGTTCACACAACGTAATTATTAAGGTATGTTGTATCACTCATTTCTGTGCTACGTGCTAGGGGACATTTATGCACCAAACCACAAGTACCCAAACTTGTTTAACCAGTTTGAGATGTAGCATGAAATGAGACGTGAGTAATTGTGAATAGTAAAACATAGTAAACCAAAACATAAAGCATAATAAAAATAAAACACCTAATGGCAACCATTGATAGGTTGAACTCCATGGGAAATATGATATTGGCAAAAGTGAATAAAGACGTCTACAGGGGTGGGTTTTAGAATGTTGAGGGTAAACCCTTTTTTATAAATGACATGGATGCACTGTTTGAAAACATGGTTTCATAGATGGAAGTTGGCATTACAGAATTACCGACCATGTATATTGGAATTAAGTATATCACTAAAAGTTGGTTTGTCAAGGATTTGGGAAGGAATTGGACACAACCCCTCACAGTCTAAACTCTGTCACTAAGCCTGTCTGTGTCTGCCTCTCATCACTGCATCAATTCAACTTGTTTACAAGACCAGTTGTAGAAGACCATTTTCAAAGAAATCACATGACTTATCTTTAGGTCAGACTAAAACAAAACATCAACATAAGACAGGAATCTAGGGACTTTCCTTGACCTGGGATTTCCCTTGCTGTGAATAAAAGTACAAACTGAAACCAACAGACAGATCCTTTGGACGCTAACAGGAGAAGGACACACTCAGCAAGCAGATATCAGAATGGCAACATCAAGCATTTCAGTGGTAAAGAGTTTTGAATTTTTTCTTCAGTAATGTAAATAGTTTTTCAAGAATTTCACAAATGTTGTTTCTGGATTCCTGTGTTTCACCATTTGTATTTATATAACAGATGCTTTCTGTTTGACCGATTTAAAAGTAATTAATGATGTATAATGAATGATGTGCAATGAGTATAATGTAATAATGACTAAGCAATTCATTCATCAGACAGTGCAGGTGTTTTCTCCTCTCATGGTTAATCATTCTAAACTTGGTAGTATTTAATGGGACGTGAATAGTCATAATAATGTGTAATTTATCTGCTTTCTTTCTTTCCACAATCTCTCTCTTTCCATCTGCTTGCTTTATATCATTCTCTTCTACTTACTTGTTGTTCTCAGGGCAAACCAGAAGCAATCCTAAACTGTCCAAAAGGAGACCCAGAACTTCCTGTTCCGTATGATTTGAGCTTCCAAAACACAAACCACGCCTCTCTGCGTATTGTCAGCAATCCCTCTGACATCATTCGCCTCCCAGTCAAGATTGTTACGGGCTCAAATGGGAAAAGCACCTCGTTGGTCCTCAAGAGTACTGACACCGTTGGTAAACTCAAGCAGAAGTACATCAAGAAGAGACAACTCGCAGAAGGATGCTTGAACCTTGTCTTCAATGGCAAGACGGTTAAGGACGACCAACGCCTGGGGGTTCTGGGGGCGAAGCCTGGGGCAACTTTCATCATCTTTCAAAAATGCATTGGAGGCTAGACATCGATTTCATGGTTACCCAGAGAGCATCTTTTCGCAATATTTGGGTTGTATTTCAGAATATTATTTTGTTATGTGAAGAAAAAAATCCCTTTTATCTGTTATATTAAAAAAATGCAGCTTCTTTACTTTGCTTAGTGAGACAAAGTAAAACAAGTGTGTATAATAACACATTGAGCTTGAATTAGATGTCAGGAACATATTATCAACGTGATTATATATACATATATAGTAAAAGTAAAGAAGCAATGTAATATAATTATAAACATAAAGAGAATGTAAATATAATAATATAAACTATATCAATATAAATATACATATAATGCATTCAACTATTTGCAACATGTTATAAAACTTCATGCAGTTTTTTATTGACTTGGCTAGTAGGCTATGAGATGTAGTATGATATGTATTTTATACAGTGTTTACTTCAACAAGCCAATTCAGTAAACATTTAATTATCATAAGTAACTTCCAATAAAAACTGTCACCTTTAACTGTGTCTTGTCTCTCTGCTCACTCCACCTGGAGACACTAGTTGAGTAGTGGTGTACATTATCGAAGTGGATCATAAATAAGAAGCCTGCACACCGCCTGCACAGCAATACAAAATACAGTTATGTTACAAAGTTGGGTGTTCACACAATGTAATTATTAAGGTATGTTGTATCACTCATTTCTGTGCTACGTGCTAGGGGACATGCACCAAACCGCAATAACGTAGTTGTGAATAGTGGGAGTGGTTCTGTTCTTGCCTCTCATTGGTATTTTTTATGACCCGCCGATTTGTTATGCATTACAGCTTACCAGTATTTCTGCATACTACATAGGGTTAGGGTTAGTCTGTGATACCCAAGCACTGAATAATTAGTTTAGTCTCTTAGCAGCCTTGTATTAAGCAGCTTGGAAATAAATAATACAACATCTGGTGGGGCTGTAACTATTTGATGATAACTGTTCAAACTGTGAAAACACAAATAATCCATGATATTAAAGGGTGCCAAGGGGTCCCAAATCTTTAGGGGAAAGGTTTATTGAATATAAACCATAAATAAAAGTAGAAAAGTGCTGAACACCAAGAGTGAATAGTGCTTGACAGAGTTTGGTGAGCCACAATAAATATACATATTTTGCAGTGAAATAATGTCTGATTATAAATAATCACTATAAATTATTTAAATATGATCATAGATTCACTGTAACAACATGAAGAGAAAATGTAAGCCTATTGCCACTTCTGGAGACAGAGTGTTGATGGTTTAGAAATGTTCCTTGTCAAAATCTCTAAACACTTAGGTCCTTGCTCAAGGTTTAACCAAATTGTTAAAACATATCAATCAAATCCAAGTTTATTTGTATAGCCCTTCTGTAAGGTATGTCACATAGGGCTTCACATATGCCCATAGAACTGCCCCAGCCTAAACTAACCAACCTAAACCCTCAAGGAAGATAAGGAAAAACACTCACTAGTTGAGAGAGGAACCCCTCCTCCAGAGACAGTTGGTGAAAGAGAGGTGTAGAACACAGGCTAAACATAATAAGTTAGCAAGAAAGTGTTAATTGGTCATTAAGGCATTAAAAACTAGTGGTCCATTTGGGCTTAAGATAGCAAGCCTGCATACTTGCCCTGCCTGTCATCTTGATCTGACATCCTAACACCCTTGCTTCTTCATATAATCTAAAAAAGTCTGGAGTCTGTGTCCTTTGCTTGGGTTTATTAGCTCTGAACATAGCATAGCACAGAGTGGGAAAGAAAGAGGGGGAAGCAATACATTTAAATACAAAGTAACATTTTATTAAATGAATAGTAAAATAACATTATAGGAAAAAATCACAAAATAATTTAATTAATAAGGACATTGCTATACAATCAAAGTAGATGCCTGGGGCACAGGAGTTTGTATAGTTAAAAAGACATCTTTAGTTGTGAAGTGCATTAGTAGAAGTGCATATTGTGGTTTTGATAGCATTTTAATTGATAAATACACTTAATAAATAAAATAAATAAGTATCACAGCATACAACATTAAACACATGCTATTAAAGGAGGCAGTTATTCATTGATCTTGCTGTAACCTCTTAATCAAAAGTGTCTTTACATTATAAACTATAACAAGACACTCATTCTAGAAAAGTGTTTGGCTGATTAAAGCTACACAGATTGTGAGAAAACTAAACTTGTAGCTGATGCCAGCCGAGGCTGGTGTTTTAGTTGTCTTGACAACAGTAGTAGTTTTTCTGGTGGTACTAGCAGTAGTTGTTTTTGTGACAACGGTTGTTGTCGTCGTTTTCGAGGTGCCAGTGGAAGTAGAAGAAGTTGCCGTTGTTATGCCAGCAGCTGTGGTTGAAGGAGACGTTTTTGTAGAGGGACCAGCTGTTGTTTTTGATGTGGTAGATGCAGTTGATGTCACAGATGCAGGAGCAGCTGTGGTTGTTGTAGTCGCAGCTGTGGCTGTTACTGGAGCAGCTGTGGTTGTTGAAGACGCAGCTGTGCTTGTTGTAGCAGCAGCTGTGGTTGTTGAAGACGCAGCTGTGCTTGTTGTAGGAGCAGCTGTGGTTGTTGCTGGAGCAGCTGCGGTTGTTGAAGCAGCAGCTGTTGTTGTAGGAGCAGCTGTGGTTGTTGTAGGCGCAGCTGTTGTTGTTGTTGTAGCAGCAGCTGTGGTTGTTGTGGCAGCAGGTGTGGTCGTTGTAGGAGCAGCTGTGCTTGCTGCTGGAGCCACTGTGCTTTTTGTAGCATCGGCTGTGCTTTTTGTAGCAGCTGTGGTTGTTGTAGCAGCAGCTGTGGTTGTTGGAGCAGCTGTTGTTGTAACTGCAGCTGTGCTTGTTGTAGAGGCTGCTGTGGTTGTTGTAGCAGCAGCTGTGGTTGTTGTCGCAGCAGCTGTTGTTGTAGAAGCAGTTGTGGTTGTTGCTGGAGCAGCTGTGCTTGTTGTAGCAGCAGCTGTGGTTGTTGTAGCAGCAGCTGTGGTTGTTGGAGCAGCTGTTGTTGTAGGAGCAGCTGTGGTTGTTTCTGGAGCAGCTGTGGTTGTTGTAGCAGCAGTTGTTGTTGTTGTAAGAGCAGCTGACGTTGTTGTAGGAGCAGCTGTTGTGGTCATAGTTGAAGCCGTGGTTGTATCAGCAGCAGCTGTGGTTGTTGTAGCAGCTGTGCTTGTTGTAGCAGCAGCTGTGGTTGTTGTAGGAGTGGCTGTACTTGTTTGAGCAGGTGTGGTTGTTGAAGAAGCAGCTGTGGTTGTTGGAGAAGCAGCTGTGCTTGTTGTAGGAGCAACTGTTGTTGTAGGAGCAGCTGTGGTTGTTGTAGAGCCGGCTGTGGTTGTTGTAGCAGCATCTATGGTTGTTGTAGCAGCAGCTGTGGTTGTTGTAACTGAAGCTGTGGTTGATGTAGGAACAGCTGTGCTTGATGTAGGACCAGCTGTAGTTGTTGCAGGGACAGCTGTTGTGGTTGTAGGGACAGCTGTGGTTGTTGTAGGTGAAGCTGTGGTTGTTGTCGAAGCAGCTGATGTGGTCGTAGTTGAAGCCGTGGTTGTATCAGAAGCAGCTGTAACTGTTGTAGCAGCAGCTGTGGTTGTAGGAAGAGAAGCTGTAGTTGTTGTCGCAGCTGTGATTGATGTAGGAGCAGCTGAAGTTATTGCAGGGACAGCTGTGGTGGTTGTAGGGACAGCTGTGGTGGTTGTAGGTGAAGCTGTGGTTGTTGTAGCAGCAACTGTGGTTGTTTCAGCAGCAACTGTGGTTGTTGGAGAAGCAGCTGTGGTTGTTGTAGCAGCAGCTGTGGTTGTTGTGGCAGCAGGTGTGGTTGTTGTAGGAGCAGCTGTGGTTGTTGTGGCAGCAGGTGTGATTGTTGTAGGAGCAGCTGTGGTTGTTGTGGCAGCAGGTGTGGTTGTTGTAGGAGCAGCTGTGGTTGTTGTAGCAGCAGGTGTGGTTGTTGTGGCAGCAGGTGTGGTTGTTGTAGCAGCTGCTGTGGTTGTTGTGGCAGCAGGTGTGGTAGTTGTAGGAGCCTCTGTGCTTGTTGCTGGAGCAGCTGTGGTTGTTGTGGCAGCAGCTGTGATTGTTGTAGGAGCAGCTGTGCTTGTTGCTGGAACAGCAGTGGTTGTAGGAGCAGCTGTTGATGTTGGTTCTGTTAAAGCTTGAGATGAGACCTCATAGCTTCCCAAACCTGTTTAAAAGTCCTCAATGCTTATTACAGGTATTTCAAATATTCTAAATCTAAAATATTAATGATTTACTTGATTTCAATATTATCAGAACAAATAAATTAATAAATCACTTACCAATCATCAGAAGTAGCAGAAACATTTTCTGTTCAAACATTTTCAATTATTGTCTTCAATTCTGTAGATAAGAAATTCATACTTAACTTTATAGAATCAAAGATAAATTTTGTAGTTATGTGTTTGATTGCCAGCCACATAAGTCTAGTGTTTCTTTGTATTTTTAGTACAGTAATATTAAACATCATCAACATTTTACAAATTGTATTCCAGTAACAACATTGAAACTGAAGTCATTGCTATGTCAGTTTAAGATAGCATGGATTGGTGAAGATGCATTCAACCATTAATTCAATATGATTTTGTATTGAATCACTTATCTGAATACGGTTTTGATACGTTAATAATTCTGATGTTTTCAACATTAAATTATTTCTTAATGATCAGAATTATAAATAAAATTTCTGATAAATATTGAATAAAACAATTGAAAGCTTACCAATATTAACTGGAGTTTAAATATTCACTGTTCTCTCAATGACTTCGCTCCCACAGTATTCTTCAAGTCTGTCTTGGTGTCTTCTGCATGAGCTTATATTGAGGAGGTATCCATCTGTGTGACATCAGAAGAGAGATTCAACGTAAAGGAAAAACTGGGTGGAATCGTCATGCCATTCCTTGCCTCTCCCCCTTTCAGTCTTATGACCACACAGTATCATTATAAGTTCATCTTGACACGCCAAGACAATTTTTGGGCAGGTTGTCATTTAGCAAAGTAATTGTTCAAAGCTAAATATTTTACATGAAATGGTTATGTTTTCAAGTTGTACTAACAAGTTATTGGATAACCACTGTTAAGTCTCCTAAATAACGTAGTCTTTGAAACATGTTCACTTCGAAATAGAATAAACAGTTTACATGTTAACATGTTATTTAATTGGCAACACCCTTGTTTGTTCATGACACACCAGGTTCCGGTACATTATTAAAACTTGAACTTGTGTCATATCTTGTCACTCCTCCTATGTAACATCTATGAATGTCTGACAAATTGGTAAATGTTCAGATGATGGTTCTAAAAACCATTAAAAAAATAATGTTCTCTTCATGTTCCCCATGATTTTACTCATATTCATCTATGGGCTTGGTACTGTTTTGGACTGTTTTTTACAAGAAGGTTTTTCACTGCTTTACCCAAGATCAATTCTCATTTCTATATACACTTTCCATAACTCTGTCCTTTATCTGACACCGCAGTGCACGTCAGCTTTTGTCATACTGTCAGACATTCACGTCAAATGTATATGGTATAATAACGTGTATTAGTTTGATAGCAAGAAAGAAAGATTTTGCTTATTCATTCCAACTTTGAAAGGTATCCATACCTTTATACTGAAGAGGTAAACTGTCAATGATATCTGCATTATTCCTTAAATGCTTGATTAAGTCATCGTTTTTTATTCAGCTGTTGTACCATTACTAACTGTTTCGACTGAGAGTTTAACAACTTCAACAAACTGCCCAACTGAGGCTTGATTGAAATGTATGAGTCAGACTTCAACTGATCATGCTTGTTAGTGACTCTACTGAAATAATGACAGAGGCGTCACATTTCTTTTGTTAACAAAAGCTTTTTTACTTTTCAGGTTACAGCCTCATGAATCATATTATGTCCGCTTATTTTTAATTCCATGTCACTTAGCCTGTAGCCAGAATCTATCTTTTCTGTCTAAGTGTTTGTGTGTGGCTGTGTCTTCAGGCTCCATTGTCATTGTAGTTAGTTCAGTCAGTCCACATGCTCTATCACAACACCTTCAGATCATCTTCCCATCACCATGCAATATTTCCTACTCGGCTTCCAATATACTCATCAGTTGATATGTTTTGTTGTATTTGTTGACTTCGCTCTGCAGCTTTTTTGTCATCTAAAATATTTCATGTTGTTCAGTTACCACTCCTTGGTTCCTGTCTACCTGCTTAACTGCCTGCCAATTTGCTTTTCTGCTTACATGCCCTTACTTGACTTTTCTATCATCTTGCCCTGCCATCCTCATGCCTTCATTAAATCCTTTTGTGTCTTTTGTCTTTGTCCATGTTTGGTTTTTCTCGCTCCGACAGTTACATCAATTGTGAAAGTGGGACGGATAAATAAGAAATACATTCAACATTTTATTTTTATTACTTGAAAAGTTAAATATTCCAAAACAAAAAACACAGATTAATACAAACTCAACTTCTGATTATAAAGGCAGTTGTAGTTCAATAAGACTAGACATGGAGAGCACTGGAGTTATTATGGTAAAATAATACTTGTAACTTTCTTTGGAAAACACAAAAAACGTTTTAGTTGTAAAGTGCAGTGAGGACAGCACATGAAAGTTTTTTTCTTCAACAAACACCATCACTGTAAGCTAAATATGTTTTAATAGAAAGTGTTATGATGTTTTTCACATGCAAGTTCTGAGTCTTGCCTTCATAAAAGCCATAACATTTGGTGAAACATCGAGTGAAAGCAGCTTTAAATGAGTTCAAGGCTTGGTGTGATACATGTAACATTGTGATTTTGAAAACATTATTATTGATAAATAAATACTCAATGTGTGAAATATACAAGGTCAATATAAAAATTGTATTCACAATTTAACATATGCCATGTTTGGAGTTGCGGGAGAATGTTGGCGAAGTACCGCTGATGGGGGTGTGGCCATGTTTGTCAGTAAGGCACACGTGTTGTGGTTGTTGTTAGACTAGTATTAGCTGCTCCTGTGATTGGTGCAGTATCAGATATGATGATATAGCATTTCCTGACATATCCCTATAAAAAACATAATAAATTGATATAGGCTAGGTGTGTATATACATATCAAAGTATATGCTGTGACATTACGTATGTTATTTGTGTTATAACGACATTTTAGCAAAATTCCTAGATGGACAAATGGACAAACTAGTGTATGCTAAAAGTTAATAACCTTGGATATGGGACACTTTTAAAAGAAGATGCAAGTGGGTCAATAGATTAAGGGAAAAGCAGAACATTGTAATGCAAATATGTAAACTTTTATTACAGGCTCTAGACCTAACAAGACCAACAACATTACTAAAGGAATATATACATAACACATACAAACATATTTAGATTCATGAGGGTCTTAACAGGCACCCATACCAAGGTTTCCACAAATATGATTGATATCTAACCGAACTGCACCTAGGGCTTGTGAGTATCATTATACTACAATTTTGAGACTCATCAAGTTGGGACATGAACTTAAACATTAGTTTCCTCAAGAGAGCCTATTAATTGCTTAGCCCTGAATCACAGAAGAGCTTACTTGCCCTGATACTCCTGGGCTTTCCAAGAAATATTGCCAGGCAGTCATTATATTCTACCTGAAGTTTGCGCATGGTCTCCTTTTTGTAGTTGACCCACAATGGGGCTGCATACATAGGGGTGCAGTATGCACGAAACAATCTCACTTTCACATCATCAGAGCAGTGATGGAATTTCCGAACTAACATGTTTGCTTGAACACACAACATTCGTCTCTGCCTATACATATCTGCATCATCTTCCAACCTGTCATTGATGATATGCCCAAGATATTTTGTACAGTGAGATACACAGAGGGATTGCCCTGACAGATAGAACATTGGAAAATGCAGTTTCTGATCCTCCTTGGTCCTACATATCAATACAACACTCTTTTTTGCATTGTACTTTACATCAAAGTCAACCCCATACTCAGAGCATATATCTAACAGCTGCTGGAACCCAACAGAGCTGGGGGACATAATAGCCAAATCATCTGCATACATCAGATGGTACAACAAAGTGTTCCCTATCAGACAACCTGTCTTACACTTCCCCAAGTGTTTCGACAGGCTGTCCATGTATAGGTTGAACAGAGCTGGAGACAAAAGGCCCCCCTGCCGTACTCCATTGCCTACACTGAAGGGTGAGGATAGGCTGTTTCCCCATTTAACTTGCATATGTTGTTTGGCATACCAATAAACCAAGATACGTATGATGCATCCTGGCACACCCCTAAGCTTAAGTTTAGTATAAAGATTATGGTGATTTACCATGTCAAATGCATTGGAGGCATCAATAAACCCTAGAAATATTGTAGAACCTGTAGGATTCAACAGCTTCTTTCAAGGCATAGATACATAGATCTGTACTGTGCTTGGCCTGTGGTGTAAATGAAATAGATTTTGAACCGAAATAAATACCAAATACACATACTATGGAAGGCAGTTGCAGTATCATAAAACTTGTGAATATATTTAAGTAAAACACAGAAATTATTTTAGCTGTTAAAGTGTACTAAGAGACAGTACAACGTACACACTCAAGTGTATTAAGAGACAGTGCAACGTACACACTCAAAAATGTCATCTTCCAACAAACACCGTCACTTCATGAAAAATTCATTTAAATCAAAAGTGTATTGCAATTGAAGTAAAATTAAGAAGTAGTCTATGATTAAGAAGGCATAGGCTAAATGCTCTCAATAGGCTACTGTTGGCATGGTGTGACATGATATAACTTCTATAGTTTTTGGGAAGTGTTATAATAAATAATCATATGTCACATATTTTCTATCTAAAGAATGTAGCCAACTATTTCACAAAATGTCACGGCATTTGAACAACAGTTACATTCTATTTTGAAGAGAATTTCTTGAGGCCTTGTTATAACTTAGTAATGCAAAGTGACATATCCATGCTATATTTTAAGCTATTCAAGAAAATACAAGACACTAGAAAGTAGAGAAACGGACCACTCATTTTAGAAAAGTATCTGTGTGAATAGAGCTACACACATTGTGAGAATGCTGATCTTGTAGTAGATGTCAGTTGAAGAAGAAGCTGTAGATGTGGTTGTTACAGGATCAGCTGTGGTTGTTGTAGCAGCGGCAGCTGTGGCTGTTGTAGGATCAGCTGTGGCTGTTGTAGGATCAGCTGTGGCTGTTGTAGCAGCGGCAGCTGTGGCTGTTGAAGGATCAGCTGTGGCTGTTGAAGGATCAGCTGTGGCTGTTGTAGGATCAGCTGTGGCTGTTGTGGGATCAGCTGTGGTTGTTGTAGGATCAGCTGTGGCTGTTGAAGGATCAGCTGTGGCTGTTGAAGGATCAGCTGTGGCTGTTGTAGGATCAGCTGTGGTTGTTGTAGGATCAGCTGTGATTATGCTTTGACAGCTCCCCAGACCTATTGAAAGTTGATCATTGCTGCTTATTTTCAAATGTTTTAGATGTTAAATATACATGACTTACCTCATTTTAATATTATCAGAATAAATTACTTACCAATACTCAGAAGTAGCAGAAACATTTTCTGTTCAAACATTTTTTAAATGTCCCCTTCAATTCTGAAAATAAAAGATTTATACTTAACGTTAAATTTCAGTTATGTGTTTGATTGCCAGCCACATATGTTTAGCGTTTCTTTGTATTTTCAATACAATAATATGAAACATCATCAACATTTTACAAACATAACGTATTCCAGTAATAACATCGGAATAATAGTAATTCCAATGTCAGTTTAAGATTTAAGAACATAGATTGGTGAAAATAGATTCAACATGTCACTCAATATGAATTTATATTAATTTGCTTATCTAAATACACTTTTCATGGGTTTTTAATATGGTAGCTTTTGCCACAATTAATAAAAATCTCAAGTTTTTACTAAATTATTTATTATTTCCATCATTGTCATAAACCTGTGGTCAGTTTAATTTATGCAGAACGAAACCTCTACAATGATCAATAACTGTATCAACTTTCAATTTGACAAGAAACTTCACCTATCCAAAACCCCCAAATAATCCATTAAATATGCTTCTCACTGAGTAGTCTTTGACCTGAGTATGAAGCTTTTATAGAGGAGTGATCAACCTGTGCGAAATCAGAAGTATTTATATGTAATTGGGTATAATCTTCATAACAAACGAAGCCTTTGGTTTTAGGTGTGGGGACATTGTATCATAATTAGTCATCTATCTCAACACACCAAGAATTCTTTTTGTACATAGTCATGTATAGAAATCACGTTAAATATGTCGTCGACAAGTTGTCATCCCCGTCATGTTCCTACTGAATGTTCTTTCTGCTCACAGATGATACCCCACCCCTGTTCTCCAACCTTTCCTGCTGGACCAGCTTCACTCTAATGAGTTCACTCACAAGACACTTTTACAAGAGGTTTGATTAGGCTGCTAGTGATTCTTAAGAGGAGCAGGCCCAAATAGTTCTTATGCACCTAGGTCTGTTTTTGTTACAAATGGTTACACACTTGAAATGTGTTATTGAACAATACTGTAGGCTAATCCTTAATCATTTTGTTTACATTGAAACACTGAATAAAGGCAGCGTCAAGTTCATGATTGTACAATGTTTTTGTATTCAAAAAAGAAACATGGTATGAAAAAAGAAAAATCTAATGTTAGAGAATAGTCAACCTGTTAATAAATAGAATTATTGCCAACTTGCAGCCCTCTACTATAGGCTACATATTTGCACATGCAACAATATTGAACTCTTTCACGTACCACAAATTCAATCAATTAAATTTTTAAACTCATTTTAATACTTATATTCTGAATCAACTGATACTAACTAACCTACTAACACAGTGGGTAACATATCCACCCATTCCATCTAGTAAGCTTATTATATATTCGATGTATCTATTTTTTACCTCATTGTTCATCTCTTTAGTACATTGTTTCGCTCTTCAGTGTAATGTTTATCTTAGTATTAGACTTTTAAAATCATATTTACACATTCAATGTTTTCCACTTTTCAAAAATTAAGATCCATACATGTGTATTTTATACATCTTCCAGCCACAGTAAATTATGTGTTTGTTCAAACTTACATGGCAATATAAACAAATTCAGATTTCTCTTTCAGTACTGTCCTAAATGGTTGGTTGTTACTGATCCCTTGCCTTATCTGGTTGTCTTGTATCATACAGAACATAGACTTCAGCAACCAAGTTGCAGAAGACCTCGAATACACATTCCAAGATCTTTGAGTGCATTTTAAACTAAAGCAACAGGGAGACTCGTAGCCTAGACATTTTGTTTATATATCAGAGATGGCGTTTGGAAACTATTACCACATCATACTCAAAAGAGCAGGTGCAGACAATATAGCCTGTCTATGGTGCTGACTTAAATAGTCTTATAAAACCCCGGAAGGTTACAGTTTATTAAGCATTAATACTGCGTAATTAGTACATTTTAATTTGTAGTGAACGACCTTGAACCACCAGATGACGCCAAACACCTTAATGACGTGTATAGAACTGAGAACTACCACACTAGCTTTGTTGACAAGTCTGTTCAAAAGTCTTCCGCATTACCTGAAGACTTGTGCCCTGCTGCAAATAACCGAGTTGAACAAGCCTTTTTACAGCCGTAGAGTTACAAAAAGCACCGTTGTACGAGTTGATCGACTGTTTGTTGCGTTTGAGATATCTTATTTGAATACATGGAAGGTAAATAATCACGTTACAAGCAATCGTATAAACATATTTGGGGTCACGATAACAATTCAACATGGGATGCTGTGGTAGTTCAGAGGTAAGCCACGCAATGCTTGTTTGTTTGCTAGGTTTTGTATAGAACTGTTACTTTAATATTGATTGCTTAATTACGTTGATCGAAAGGTAATTGTGCTCTAGAAAGTGTCCCTTTTGTGTATTCTCAGCTACGGTACGTGGGCAATCTGTACTTTATTAGTTTGAAGTTAACTGGGGACATGTCGGGAACTTAATGTTACTCTTGCAGGGAAAACGTGACTGGAAACCATTAGAAGAAAGAAGTTGCACAGATATCCCATGGCTTATTATATTTACGGTGTTTTGCGTCGGAATGGTGAGTTTTAGATAAACGTGCGACATGAATCTAGATTACCGGCATGTTGGACTCACCTGTGTGAGTCTATCTGATTGCTTTAATTGCCTAAGGCGCGTGATAAAAATTTAACTGTTCTGGAGACGATTCACTAGCCATTGACAATAGTCTATAAAGACCATGAAGTACGTCACATTTCTGTGGTATTTACACAACTACACTAATTGCACACTGTCACAGGACATTATATTCTCATAATTTTTCATATTTAACAAGATATTGTAACCCACAGGGCTGCATTTGTGGCTTCTCTATAGCTACAGGAGCTGCTTCTAGACTGGTCTCTGGGTACGACAGCTATGGCAACACCTGTGGCCAGAAGAACACTCAGATCGAGGGTATTGAGCTCAGCGGTCGGGACCAAACTGACAAAAAGTATGTTTGCTTGAAGCACATTGTTGTCACTATCAGTTACACGTTAGTAAATATATTATTAACACTTAACACAGTTAGTACTCTAGGTCAAGTAAATGCAATAAGCCTTTCAAAATTAGCTGCCCACATAAAGATTAAATCATTTAGATTATCTGCAAGGCACAAATTATATTTTAGTGGAATTTGTTAGACATGTTCGTAACTTAATGGTTTGAAGTCTACACTGCACTATATCGTCTACATCTACATTCTATACAGGTTTGTGTGATGTACTCTGAATGTCACTCAATATTAAAGTATCACTAATGAGCCAAAGTTATATGACTCATTTCTAAACATGACCGCTGGTCCTTCAAAATGTTGACCTGTCACGCTATACACTCTACAAGACCCCTGAAGTTGTTTTTTGGTGTCTGGCGCCAAAACATTAGGAGCATATCCTTCATCAGGGGTACTTAAACATCTCATCATTTTCTACAAACACTAACCAAGATGAGAACCAAGTGTGCAGTGTTGCAGAGGGCATTAGCTTACTGAAGGAGGCATCTGCTGCCAGGCAGTAACATTCTCCATGAAAGGGTGTACCTGGTCTACAATGATGGTTAGGTAGGTGCGCGTGTCAAATAGACATCCACACGAATGGCCAGAACCAGGGTTACACCAGCAGAACTCTGATCAGAGCATCACACTGCCTCTACCTGCTTGGCGTGTTCCCACAGTGCATCTTGGCCTTCACTTCCCCAGGGAAGCGATGCACACACATGGCCATCCACGAGAAGAAAAAAGGACTTTTACTTAACCCAGGCAACCTTCCTCCACTGCTCAGGTCCAGTTCTGATGCTCCTTCATAAGCACTTTTGATGGTGGACAAGGGTGGTCCTGGTAACTCTGGTGTGTAGCTGCGCAGCCCCATATACACCAGGATGAGATACTCTATGATTTGTAATGCATTCCTATCACAATCATATTTTGAGACTTGTATCACAGTTCAGACAAGATGGGATAGTCTTGATTGCCCTAACCCATCAATGAGTTTTAGGCGTTCTTCACCCTGTCACCTCTTTGCTGTTTGTCCCTTGTCAGAGCAGTCCGTCACTGCCCAGCTCTGCACACTGAGTATCCCACAAACGAGGCAGCTTTAGAGATGCTCTGGCCTGATCATCTGACCGCAACAATTGGGTCCTTATCTATGTCGCGACGGTCTTTACTCCGGCCGATGTCTTCTGCATCTAGCAACAATTAACTTGCCATAGTGTAATCTAGCCATCATGATGTGCCCTTGTTTTACATTTGGGAATGATCAACGTTACTCTCTTGACATTTGTCGTGGTCAAAACTTGTTTGTGATAAGGTTCTATATCTGGCTACATGCTCATCAATGGATAACAAAATACATAAATAGATATTTGCACGCAATTCAATCGAGAAATAAAGGATCAATTTTATAATCAGACAAGTGTCTGACTTGTTTTTCAGTGACATTCCACAGCTCTGACAGCCTCTTGACTGGTTCACTGAAACAATGGGTCATGCTGCTCAACATGGGCTGACTGCCCATAGAGACCTCCACAGGCCAAGGCGTTTTGTGCGAGAGAGAGCTGTTTGCCAGTTTTGTTTTTTTAAATTGTACTCTTTGTTTCGTCCCAGAATTGTTCTCTTGACAAATAATAAACAGCTCATGGCTATGCTTAGTTTCACGATATATTGTCAAATCAGATTCAAGTTTATTGCCAAATAGGTTTACACGTTAAGGAATTTGCTGTGGTAAATTAGTGCATAACAATAAACAGAAGAAAATGTGACGCTAAGATGAGTACTGTAAATCAAAAGCATATATATGATAATGTCAATCTTTTATTTGATTAAACTTATTTCACTAGGTAATACATTGGAGATGGCTTTTGATGTCCCTATTTCAATGAAGCCTTTCTGTTTTTGCTGTCTTTCCAGATTTGTCTTCTTCCTTGACCCCTGCAACATCGATATCATCAACCGAAGGATCAAGTCCATTGCATTGTGTGTGTCCAGGTGCCCAGACACTGAACTCCAGACGTACACAGATGTTAAGAAGTTTGCCCTGGCAAATGGTGAGCTGTTCCGCAAGAGACTTAATTAGTGGCTCGGACCTGGATTGTACATAGCAGATAAATATTTACATATAATTCATATATATTTACAGAAGATGGCTTGAAATGTTGAAACGTTTGATGTATTGCTAGGCAAACCTGGCAGGAGTGATTCATACAAAACTGCTTTTGTGTCTATAGGTTCGGAGCTTTGCTCCTATGATATATCTCCCACCAGGTATCCCAGCCACCCAGACAGGTCCACTAAATGCCCCAAGCTTCCCGTTCCACCAAGGTAGGTGCTACACATCTCAAACATTTAACAGGGCTATCGAGCAGAAACCACCTTTTTGTTCCCAGGAACACACACCCCTGTCCCAAAATGTAAGTGTAATTGATTTTTGGGGGCACAATTTGGTTCTTTTCTCTTCTTCCTGTAGTAAATCCCTCCCTGTCTTCCATCGTTGCTTCCCTGTGGATGTGGCATGCTATGCTGAGTTTGCTAAGGCCTTCATCACCTTCGTCAGTGACAACAGTATCCTGCACAGGGTGGTAGCCGGGGTGATGGCCAGTAAAGAGATCATCATGGGGCTCTGTCTACTAGCGCTAGGTAGGCCAACACTTCCTACCTGACTGGAAGCCAGTCATGCCTTCTGTGATGTGGGATCAAGATTGTCACCACAGTACAGTAGCTTCTTATTAATTAGCTATAATCAGGTTGCCAGATATAAAAGGCTATGCAAACTTTTCAGGCATGATTTTTGCTGTGCTCCAGAAGCTTCCTCAGAATTCAGGATGTTATTTCAGTCAGGATTGGGGTCAGGAAGTGACAGGAAATTCCAGGGTAATTATAGCCATTGTCACTGTGGCATGCAGTGCACCATGGCTCATGAACACAGATCCAGGAGCAGCTAATTTGACCCTTAAATTCTCTGTGGACTTTACAAGGATGAAGCTCAATACTGACTTTAGATCAGTGTTGATAAATGAAGCTTCTGTGAGGCATTCTGAACAGTGTAGTCAACCCCTGGGACTCATCAACCCTTCATCCTCTTCAATCCACTCATCCACTGACGCTTACAAACTATGACTTTTGATGATGGTTCAGTGGTTTGACGATAGTAATGCAGGGACATCTTCCCCAGAGATATCAGTGACACTCCTCTTCCTCTGCAGTTCTCTCCATGATTCTGATGGTGGTCATCAGGTACATCTCCATGGTGCTGGTGTGGATCCTCACTGCCCTCGTGGTCCTGGGCTCTATTGGTAAGCTAGGCTTCACTTTAGGCTACAGAATAGAAGAACTTTATTGTCGACACAAGACAGGGTTGCAGAGACATGGCTCGAAAGTAGCAGGCTGCTCCAAAATTAGACATGTACTTTTCACTGCCATTTCTATTTTAGTTTTATTTGTTGTTGTACTTCTAATTCATAAATATTTTTCTTTGTGGTTTAATTTGTATTATTATTGAGTTGAAGGGCTATGTTTATTTGCTCCTTCGTTCCTATCCAGTGTAGAGTGGTCAGTTTGGCGTTGCTCCAGTAGCTGGTAATGGAGTGTGTGTGTGTTGCAGGGGGGACAGGGGTGCTCTGGTGGCTGTATGCAGACCACAAGAAGGCCCTTCAGGACCAGACTGTCTCTGCCCTGGGAAAGGAGGTGGCTTCAGACAATGTCCAGGCCCTGATGGTGTATGCCATTGGGGCCACTATTTTCACGGTATATTTGTGTGGGTGTGTATGTGGGTTGGGGGGTTACAGCAGTCTGGCCTGCAGTAAGATACAGAAAGGCACAGAGGCAGTATCACATGCTAAATGAAATAATATGCCTAGAGGAGGCATGTCTGGTGTGTTCTCTGCCTTTGCTGCTCTCTCTCTCATTCACTCACTCACATACTCACACACTCACATCCACATACTAGTTATCTATTCATGTGGTGTGGCAGGGCATGGTGTCCTCCAGTTTCAGCCTGTGCCAAAGCTAAAGTAATTGGATGCAACCGTGACACAGTCATCCCAAACCAGGGAGAAAATCAATTTGTGTGGTATTTCTCTGTATTTTTGTGCCTTAAGTGTAAGCTGTTTACATACCCGTGTGTGTGCGTGTGCCAGCGAGCCTGTGACGTGTGTTAAATTGCGTCTGCATTTTGACGCCTGAGTGTGTCATTACGTGACACACCTAGACTTTATATCAGTGGTTGGGTTTTTTGTGTTGAGAGAAAAATGTCCTATCCAAACCTGATAAACCAGATTCCTGAGCAGGAGGAATTTCATTTGTGACATCCTCCTCAAGGTGGTCCTGCTGCTGCTGATGTTCTTCATGAGGAAGCGTGTGGCTCTAACCCTCGCCCTGTTTCACGTGGCGGGCAAGGTGTTCACCCAGCTGCCCCTGCTGGCCCTCCAACCCTTCTGGACCTTCCTCACCCTCATGCTCTTCTGGGTCTACTGGCTGGGAGTCCTCCTCTTCCTGGGGACCACAGGTCTGGCCCGGGTGTCCCACCAACTACAGCCGAATGTGTTGTACTGCCTTCAAAATGACATCTTCTCTGCTGCATGATATTAGTGTAGGCTTTTGAGGACTGCATTATGACATGTTTGATGATTAATAACATCTGCATTTTCCTCAATAGCAATTAAAGCAGACAGGCCAGGTTGTTTACTACATTCTTTTCCCCTCCCCATCCTGTCATTTTTGTGGCGTGAGAGCACATGGCATGCATGGCGCCACCCTGCTCTGCTTCAGGCAGTTGTGCCAGTCTGCTGCCGTAGGCGCTGACAGATCCAAATCAAAGGACTCGTTCTCTGGGAACACACCCACTCGTCCTCTGAAGGGGTTTGAGTCTCGTTCCGAAATCAGAATGAAAAGGAATGACAAGCTCAAATACAACAAAAAGTTTGATTTGTGTAGCATTTTGACGTTGCACTGTTTGTGTGTACATGTGTGCTACTTCAAAATAGTTCAAGATAAAGAAACCAATCACATCCCTTACCTTGTGAATTGGTGCTGTTGTGTTGAAGCTAACCACTTACTCCCCCTAGTGACCGTACCACAAGAAAAAGCCCTCTTTACCCTAAATATATATTTTAACATATTTTAACATTTGACAAAACATTCTGCCTCTCTACTGAATCATCTCCATGGTCCACCAAGACTTTCTCCCACTGAAGACATTTTATATTTGTGCATTTTTGTTTTTTTTATTTTCACAAGTCACATAGTTCAAGCACCAATTACCTGTACAGCAGATAATCAATGTGTAGAAGTGCATCACAGTGACTTGTTGATGAGTAGGGAAGTGGTTGTAATCTCCATTTCTTCCCCTAGGGAGCCCAGTGAAGAATGAGCAGACCGGTCTGGTGGAGTACCACATGTCTGGCCTGCTGCAGTACATGGTGTGGTACCATGTCGTGGGGCTCATCTGGATCAGTGAGTTCATCCTTGCCTGCCAACAGATGACCATCGCTGGAGCAGTGGTCACCTACTACTTTACGAGGTTAGGCGGAGTACCACATGGAGAATAAACTAAGTAAACAAAAATATCAGAGCCTATATACGCATTTCATAGTTGTATTGAGAGCCGAGTTGCGTTTAATGTCTTTCTGTCCTTGCATTGTTTACTGTTTCCTAAATCTCCTTCCTGGCTCTTGCCTACGCGCTCATGATCAGGGACAAATCCCAGCTGTCGCTGACCCCCATCTTGACCTCTGTGCTCCGTCTCATCCGCTATCATCTGGGCACGGTGGCCAAGGGTGCCTTCATCATCACCCTGGTGGAGATCCCCCGCCTCTTTCTCACCTATATCCACAGCCAGCTGAAAGGAAAGGCAGGTCAAGGTCGTTGCCAGTGAGCTTGCACAGGCCAATGGAGGCTCAGTAGGAGCCAGGATCACATCCGTGTCATATTAAGGACCTGGGACAAATGCACTGTCATATTTGAATTCTCTGTCTTTAGGAGAATGCCTGTGCTCGCTGCATGCTAAAAGCCTGTATCTGCTGCCTTTGGTGTCTGGAGAAGTGTCTAACATTCCTGAACCAAGTAAGGCCCACACCAGGAACATAGCTACACACAAGTCCATAATTTCAGGTTGAATAATCAAATCGCTTTTCCGTACGACCATCTCACAATTACCTATCCTAACAGTGTCTATCTGGTCTTTCCTTGTCACGTAAGAATGCGTATGCTGCCACCGCCATCAACAGCACTAGCTTTTGTACATCGGCCCGGGATGCATTCGTCATCCTGGTCGAGAACGCGCTCAGAGTGGCAGCAATCAACACCGTGGGAGACTTTGTTCTCTTTCTGGGAAAGGTACCGCTGCCTTGCACCACTCTAAGAGCCTACAGTGCTGTTTTACACAGAGAACTGTTCTTGTGCTGCACCCTTCTCTGCTGCTTCTGTTGTTTCTAGCCTGCAAATCTTTCTTTTTCCTAACAGAATAGTTCAGTGACAAAATGACAGGGTTGTTTGCTGCAGTCCTTGACTGAGAACAAGACTCAGGGAAATAATAGTTCATAAATTGCGTTTATAGTTCATGTCAAGTTATACATTACGTAAATACTGTAGAATATAAGTTATACTTATTATTTATTTTTCCATATGTATATTAATTCTAGTCTGAAGCCACAATGCTCTGTAACAGTCTAATAATCTGAAGCCAGCTGCTGTGTCACACCGTGCCTCTGTCAGGCCTTGAATCAGCCAATTGCAGCTTCCACCTCGCTAACCTCCCCGGCCTGCCAACCACATCCTCCATAGGTGCTGATTGTGTCGTGCACGGCGTTCGCCGGTGTGCTGGCACTGAACTACCAGCGTGAGTACACGGTGTGGGTCCTTCCACTTCTCATCGTGTGCCTCTTCGCCTTCCTGGTGGCCCACTGCTTCCTGTCTGTGTTTGAGACGGTGGTGGATGTGCTGTTCCTTTGCTTCGCTGTGGACACCAAGTACAATGATGGCAGCCCAGGCAGGGAGTTCTACATGGACAAGGCTTTGATGGTGAGCTGGGGCCGAGTAGAGCCAGTCAAATCCGAACAGATGGAAGGAGACATGAAGAGGTGGATGGATGTGTCAGGCTTCATAGATCACATATGAACAAGAATGATGAATGGGATGGGGAGGTGGGCGAGCGGGCGGGTATTGAAGTGCTGGAAGGGAAATTGCTTTGACATCAGAACAGGGAGTCAGAGTTGAAATGGTCTACTTTGTGTCTTGAAATCTTCGTAACTGGAAAGGCCCATGAGATGCACCATCTTGTTTTCGAGGGGGTCCAAAATACAAATAACAAGAGCAATAGTAGCAATAATAGTGTCTGCACTCAATTAATAAATGTTGACGTGCCCAACCCATCTGTCTTTCCAGGAGTTTGTAGAGAACAGTAAGAAGATGGCCGGGCGACCTCAGGAAGGACCTGCTAGAGAGATGAAGCCCATGGTTTGTTGCTTTATGACACTGATACCCTTAGTATGGTATAGCCTCACACCATAGTCACACACAACAAGGCAGGTTCAGCCCAACAAGCCAACCAAAGCAATACATGTTTTAAGTTTGTTTTTTGTTGTTGTTTTTTTTGCAGACCAGTGGAGGGACATTAGCTTGACCCCAGCTCAGAATGGATGCCAAATGCATTTCAGGTTTCAATGCTTCAATCAGTTTGTAATATTTTTGCAATGATCATTCTCTTAGTTTTTTTCTAAATCTATGACAAAATATTGACGTGTGTTTTTTAACCAATTGCATAACTGTTATAACATTTGTTTGTGTTTTTACCTGTGGTGTGCTTTTTTTGGTACTGTATGGCTTCAGAGTTTTTATATTTGTTTTGAGTAAAAAGGTCCATTTTTAAAAACAATGCCAGTAACTGACAATGATGGTTGTGCACAATTAACCATTCATTAGTTACATTTTGGAGTGATTGGCATGCTCCTTTAACAGAAATACTTTGTAAACTAATTGTTACTCTGAGATCCTCTCCAAACGAAATACCATCTGGTTTGGTACACATCTACTTGTGTAAAGACAGTGATACAGTAGTGGTTTGCTACTGTTTTTATCACGTTGATAGAACATTTCATTTTTTATAACTGCACGGTAATATTTTTTATTTGTCTGTGCTTGTTTTGCAACATAACGTAATCTAAAATCATCTGAGACACATTATTGATAATGATTGATTGTCTCGTGAGCTAAACCAAGTGAATCAACATAATGCAATGCAATAGAATCAAATAAAATGTTCTTGGCTAATGCGTAATTAGTAATTTAATCAATAGTAATTTC
This sequence comes from Plecoglossus altivelis, assembly GCA_036571765.1. Taxonomy (NCBI): domain Eukaryota; kingdom Metazoa; phylum Chordata; class Actinopteri; order Osmeriformes; family Plecoglossidae; genus Plecoglossus; species Plecoglossus altivelis. The sequence continues at coordinate 8,646,580 of BROE01000012.1, forward strand.
ACATCAAGGTGCAGGGTATCACAGTGAGGTTGTCATTCCTCTGTATTTCCCCTGTCATCCAGTAGAGGGCAGTCCACTCACCATCCTTACACTGCATGCCTTCCCCAGTCTTATTTAATGACAGACGATGAGCACTTTCCTGTGTCTTTGGGGAGAATCATGATGTTGAGATGTCATGGGAACGTCTTTAAAAAGTCATGTGTCTACCATCAAAACCTTTCCAACCAATTAGAAATGTGTCATCATACCCATCAAGAACATGTACTGAAGGATATGTTATGGAATAACTGTTCCTGGTCTTGGAGGTTCCATCCAGACCTCTGCCCAGCACCTTGTGCCCAGAGGGAAGCCAAACACAGTGAAGTTACTGATTATTGATTGGGGGGGCACTTTCTCTTCAAAGCTTCGTCCTTTCCCATTGAACAGTGTCATAAGGAGAAAACAGCTCGATGGTTCGCCATGACTCACTTAAGTGATTTCAGCCTACAGCAGGTCTTTATTCCAGGAAGCCGATAAAAGCCTTGTTATTAGACGGAGACAGGAAAACACAAGTGGACGCTTGAGATGAGCTTGCAGGTGAGCCTCTAGATATTGACAAGCTGCCAAGCATACTAATAGTACTCACACAATGATTAGTTTTAGCCATAACTGATATTATTGCCTATAATAATATGATAAATGTATTCTTTATTTGACAATGACATATTTTGTCACCCAATCCAGAAGAGCCTTACATTACACTGTAAAATATCTATGTATATACATTTTAACACATTTCATGGCTGAACGCTTTAGTAAGTCAGTGGTGGTCCTGTCGAACGATCCAGAATTTATCTGGTTGTATTTTATTGTCATTAACTGCTGTCTTCCTTCTCTAGCTGTGCTGACTTGTTTGCGCTGATGCAGACAGAAGAGCATGTGAGGGTAAGTGTGTGGGGCCAGGGGCCTGTATTGACCAACAGTGACTTTCACATCAAACACTGGCATACTGCGTTCTCAGCACAAGCGCCTCTGTCTACATGTCTGTGGACTGTCGAATTTACAGCTGACTACGACATGCCTGAAAAAGGGAAGCTACGAAAGAGCACGGAAGAAGGGAGGGAAATGGAGGGAAACGGATCAACACGTTTGGTGTGTTGAGAATCTGTACGGGCAGGAAGGTTACTTCCAAGGGAACAATGAATGTTTGCACATTTCTGATGTATGTGAAAGTACTTCAACACAGCTACACTTCAGCTAGAAATAACTTTTTACGTCCTACATACGTACATGCACACACACACACACCCCACACACGCACATTACAGGATGTTAGAGTGTATAGAAAAGGGAAAAGTGCTTTGAGACAACATCAACAGATCATGATTTCCTGTTTTGTTTGAGCTATTCTTACAGTAATGAGACCAATTTTGCATTAGCGTTTACAGGTATATTGTCCTGGACTGTAAACGCATGCTGTCTAATCACTTTCCTAAAGGCTTTGTTGGGCTGCAGCCAACAGCTCCATATAGTTGTGATCTGGGCTAGTTTCTACGAACAGCACTTTTCTGACGGAAGACAAGCCAGGCAGAGTGAAATGTACTTTTAATGTTTACAAAAAAACTTTCCTTTTTTGGTGATAGCTGACGGGTCTGGTAGCTCATAATGACATTTACATACATTTACACGTAGCACATGCATTTGCTTGCCACCCCCCCTCCCTTCCCCACTACCACCATTACCATCACACACACACACATTTGCACACTGACACACACAGTACCCTCAGGCTTTAGATGTGACTGGCCTGTGAAAAGACGGCAGTATACTCACAGGAAAGGGTGCTTTTCTGTTTCCAGGTCAGTGAATTTGCCATTTCTTTCACTAATTTGGCTTTACTTATGTGTGTTTATGAGTATATGAGAGTGTGTACTCAAGGGTGTTTGGGAAAATAGCTACATAAAATATTCACCTGCTGTCCTTTTGCATTATGCAATAATGTTCCTGTAGCAAAAGTTCAGTGCGACAGGAGAGCTTAGAAGGACACCTCCAGGACTGACCAAAGATCAGGTCTGAACTGGACCCAGATATGGTGGAGGAACTAACAGTAGTCTAGGAGATTGGCATGGTAAGGTAAATGTTGACAGGATGACGAAACCTTAGTGAAACCACCAGTCCCCCCCTCAGGGATGTGAAATAAAGAACAGAAACAGGAGACTCAAAGTAGCCATTTTATTTCAGTGTTTGTTTTTGTTGTTGTTGTGTACCGACATGTCACAGAATAGTCGAGACACTGGTTGACTTTAGTCAATATTTTTTTTATTTCATCAAATCATACATACACTGTAAAAAAATGCATGTGCGTCACCTCTAGAACAGGACCTCTATATCAGATAAATCATGAGCGGAACTTTAGTTTCCTTGGTGAGCGGATGCGAAAAATGTCTTTTACTATGGGGATTCACCATTTTGAGGGTTTTCAATCAAGTCCCATAAGTACATTTAAATATAAATTTTTTCAAGTGGACAACACCTTTCCTTCCGAACGATGGGATTCCATTTGCCCTATGATCCACATGCAAGGCCATCTATTTTTCATGGTCAGGTCTGTATGTATTTTCAAACTGTGTAACCCAAAGGTACACTGTACTAACAATATCTGACTGCCTCATTGTCAAGCTTATTAACTCATCATATAACACTGAAATACTCTGTTTTGATTCCGTCTAATCAACGTTCATAGCCATTGTAGCCTACTAATATATAAAAACACTGTGGAGTCCAGCAGAATGTATGTGTTTGAATAGTTCGCTAAGCTGTGTGCTTTTCTACATTCTAATCTACATGACAACTCATGAGAAGAAAACCAGACGCAGTCGTATGAACCACTTGAATAAGAGTTAAAGATCATGTCTGAAGGTGTCTATTGAGCTGACCAACGTGCTTAGCAGGCTTGCAACACCCTTACGGCGCGCAATGAAGGCTGTATGTTGAGTGTGCTCGTTTAGCTCGAACCCGTAACGCGTCGACGGTATTATTACTGTCTGTCTGCTTAGGGAAAGGCACACCTTTACACAGTCCTAGCCAGAGCAGACGTTCACCACCACATGGTTGCAGAGTGTGTGTGCATGTGTGTGTGTGTGTGTGTGTGTGCAATAAAGAATGCTGAGTTACATTGTATACTAAAAAGTCATGTTATAATTTTTAAACATTTAAATACTGTATTTGCTCTACTCAAACCCAAACATTAACATACATTTAAGTCATATGTTGCACTGTGCAAAGCCAACAATATTTCTGACTCCACACCCAAAGACAATAAAAATTGGATAAGTGGACAGGCCACTTTTACAGGGGATTGTGGGTAACAGAGTTTATGCTATCAGTGTAGTTTTTCTTTTTTTCTGTCCATGCTGAGTGAAGTCATTACAGAGCTGCTACTCCCTTGCTATGCTAGACTGTAAATGAACACTGTGCTGAACTCAGTGAAAAGCATGCTTAGACCAAATCCGTTCAAGTTCCTGCATTGCAAAAACAATGCAATAGAAAAATAGAATCACCTTTTCTTTTCTTCAGTTCTGATGACGCGGGGGGTTTGGAGACATGACATTTGGAGGCTACTGCCATAATAAGCCTTTTCCTACATTGTCGCAGAAACAGTTCTGATTATCCTTTGTTGCACTAGCTATTATATTTTCATTTTCTCTCTAAAGAAGCCTATCTATCCGCATATCCACAACATTTAAGTTGGCAAATCAGAATGAAAAGAATCCAAACATGTACAATATTCTCTTAACTTTTACAGGGGAATAATGGAAGAGTAAGAGGGAAAGAAAGGAGGAATCTCTTGAACAACAGGGTCAGAGTGCTCAATATAAGGACAGGGCTCAGTATAGGACGTTTCCATCCAATGAGGCGAGGAGTTGTCTCACATATGACCTTATCCGCTGCACGGTATTGGCTGACGATGAGCCCTAGGCTATGTTAGTCCTGAAAATATTTTCTGATTGGATACCACCTACGGCAGCAGCCGCCAATCATACGTTAGGTCAGACAGAAAGAGAAATCATAAATGTTAACCAGGAACATCGGTAGTAAATTATTAACAGACGACACAGTTGTAGTCCATAGGCTGTTAGTACGATAAGTATCTGTCTGGGGGTTCACCTAAAACGTGCAGTTTGACCAAGCAGTTAGGAATTTTCTTTTGTATACATATATAAATGATTAAGACAGATATTCATCGTCGTCATCATCCTCCTCGTCTTCGTCGTCCCCGTCGTCCATTCTGGTCTTGTCATTCAGGACGAAGGTGTCCTCATCATCATCTTCATCGTCATCATCAGAGAAGAGCGAGTCTCCACTGCCAAGGTCTCCAGAGGACTCCAACACTACACCTAACCAAGCCAAAAGAAAACAGGAAGTTTCTCACACCACATCTGGGATGGTCCCTGGAAGCAAATTATCTGATCATTTACTGTGATCTGTTTTTACCACAGTCTGCGGGCCCATGGGTTCTTGAGCCAGCGACTTCGTTGCCATAGCGATCCACACACCAGCACTGGCCACTGCTGCTGTGGCACTGGTGCGACCTGTAGTACCCCTCCTCATCACATGTTGGTAAGTACTGACCTAAACACAAGCACAGGGTTGTAGCTTCATACGAGGGGGTTGGTGGGTCAGAGTGTGTGTGTTTTGTGAATTCATTGGAGGTCAGGGTTTGTGTGTCAGAGTGAGTGTTTTGTGACTTCATAGGAGGGCAGGGTTTGTGTGTCAGAGTGAGTGTTTTGTGACTTCATAGGAGGGCAGGGTTTGTGTGTCAGAGTGTGTGTGTTTTGTGACTGCATAGTGGGGCAGGGCTTGTGTGTATGTTTTGAGACTTAATAGAGGGGCAAGGTTTGTGTGTCCGAGTGTATGTTTCATAGCTACGTGTGTATGCGTACACATATCAAAAAGTGATATGTGCCCTTGTACGCCCAAGTGCAACACCACCTGCTGAAGCCGTTTCCACTGAGATGTGAAAGAAGGAAGTAAGGAGAGGCCACAAGCTCTCTAAGGATGAGTTCAGATTTATCAGGCAGTGCGAGTGACAAAAATACTCTGCTTGCTTCCCCTCAGCTGTGATCGCACCTCAGCACCTGAGGTTAACACCCTGCAGAGAGCGTCATACTAACCTAACAGCTTCTTTCCCGCCAGCTTCTTGTTGATGTTGGACAGTTCTGACTTACAGGGGGAATCTAGGAAAGGGACATAAGAAGCAGCCATGTTGATTGGAAGTCAGAGTGTGTGTGGCCTGCAGAGCCCTCCTGGTGTGTGTGCAGTCCCCTCACCTGTGTGTCTCTGGAAGCAGGTGCACCACTCGCTGCTGCTGAGCACTTTGTCTGCGTGTGTGTCGCAGGAGTGGAAGAACGCTTCGGAGCACGGCTCGTTCTGGTCCAGGCTGCTGAGCTCTGATTGGTCAAGCTGGAGGTCGAAGTTTGTATCTAGACGGGAGAACATCCATCCCAGAGGGTCCTTGCATATAGGCAATGCCCCGGGTTCAAACTCTGGGGGTCAAAAGGTTAGAGGTCAGTGAGGAGTGATGTCCCCTTAGAGATGGATGTCAAAATTATATTTCTATGGCGTAGGGATATTCAGTCTATTCATAGACTGTGTAAACGTGATAAGGTCAGGGAAAGTGGTCACGCCGAGGTACGTTCACAATATTTATGAATTCATTTACTACAAAAGAAGAGCAGAAACTGATTAGGAGAAGGAAGAGGGTCTTACTGTTCTTCTCTGGTTTCTGGATCTTGACTCTCTTGTGATTCCCGTTCTCATGGAGCACCCTGAACCAATCCCTCAGGCGACCCACTGCCTCCTTCAGGTCAGACTCACTGCACACTGGACACACACGCACATTTTACAAACACATATATCACATAGCACACACTCACACACATGTCAGGTGCAACAATATTCTGCATTTGATTCATAAAACCACACCCCACCAACACACGCATACAGTACAAACACGATCAGCCAGACACCACAACAGAGGCACACATCACTGTCCTGTGTGTGTGTGTGTGTGTTATGTACCTCTCTTCTCTGTGCTGCTCTGGTCAGGCTGAGTGGGACAGGGACACTGGCCAGGACACTTGACCTCTATCTTCTTCCCTGAAATACATGCCTGGTACTCCAACTTACACTGACACAGGAACGTGGCGTAGAAAGACAGAGAGGAGCGGATTAACATTCAAATTGAAATGAGTTGTAGGACCTCACAAGTATGGTCAAACAAACGTGTGTGTGTGTGTTACCTTGGTGGAGTAGCTGTGGCCGTCCGTGCCACAGACGGGGGAGGGGTGAACCACAGGGCACTGTTTGCACTTTGACCCCGGACTCTGGTAGAGACCTGCATCCTTAAAGCTGGAGGAAGAGGAAGATGTGGAGAAGATGAGGAAGACTGGAATAAAGACAGGAAGAGGAGGCCAAAAGTAGACTGGATCTAACTAGGATCCGCAGGAGAGGACATGTGGAATCGATGGAGGCCACTTCTCTTTGTCTTTGTGGTAACCAGGCGTTAGCAGTGATATTATGGAGAAGCTAAGAGACATTCTAGGTAGTGAGGCGAGTGAGCTTGTGTGGGGGTGGTCAGAGCATTCTGACTTTCACTGAGAGACTTAAAAAGAAAAGCATGGTCACGATCAAATGCTTCTCTCTCTTACACATACACACACTCACACTCACGTAGACACACTCACTCACACTAGTTATCTATTCATGTGGTGTGGCAGGGCATGGTGTCCTCCAGTCGCAGCCTGTGCCAAAGCTAAAGTAATTGGACAAAACACCGATGTAACGGTAACACAGTGATCCCAAACCAGTGGTGTGTAGTTGTGTGTGTGTGTTTATAGCCTACCTGACTCTCCTCTGGCTGACACAGGTGGCTGTCTGATAGTCCTCAGCTACACACACTTTGTGGCGGCCACACTTGATCTTCAGACAGGGGTCTTTTGCAGGGTCAAGGGCTGTAGATTACAATAAAAGATAGACAATGTAGAAACACTTTTTTGTGCGTGTGTGAGAGATGGAACTAAAACTTCAGTTGAAAGCATATCAAGAAAGTCCTGTTGCTAAGGTCAGTCAGGGCAGCTCCAATACAAGAACATCAAATGATCCACTAAATGCTCCAGTGGGTCCTCATTTCCTGGGTGTCTCAGTGCTTCTCTAAGAAGGCATGTTTGTGAGTTTTTTTTTCCTGGAAAGGGTTTTTGTGACCCTTCATCTTCAACCCCATCGCTGTCTCTCTCCTCCAATACCTTTTCGGTCTTTCTCTCCTTCTTTCTCTTTCCACCCACATAGGTAATACCATTAGGTGTCATTACGCCTGAAAGCAGATGGGACTACTTATCCAAGCAAAATCAACTGATTCTAGACCAGCCTTTATCTACTCACAGCTGCACACAACCCATCATCCACCTCAACAACTTACCCCAGATCGTATCAAACACCACATCTCTCCTCCCATTCTCTACAGTACAAAACGGACCCTAGATCTGTTACTAGTACCGTAAACACCATGGTGCCACGTATCAAGTGGATGGTTGAATCTGGTCTCTGGTCAGTGCTTTGGGCAGTGTGGCAGGCTGATCACCCAGGCTTAGGCTGGTCCCAGATCAGTTTGAGGGTTGACCTTTGCTCTTAAGAGCCTTACTGTAATCCCCAAACAGATTTAGTAGATTATCCTTCCTCTATCCTCCAACGCCACTCTCTAATGCTATTGTTCCTCCACGTGTATGTGTTTGTTGATTTGCATGCATGGTAGAAATGCAGGACTTGGAGTGTGTGTGTGTGTGAACGCGCAATCACACACCACTGCCAGCTTAAATGTAATGAGAAATGACATGACAGGAGGAACTGTCCTACTTTAAATCAACAGATCTAAAATAAAGGGACAGAATGTCTAACACTCACAGAGATTGTAGCAAGCCACTGGAGAAGAAAACCGATTTAAGAGAAGTCCACACTACTCTCCTTAACGTCATGAGATTTCATAAATCTATGTGTGTGCATGTGTGTCTATGTCTATTTTCAGTTCCTCTTACGTGGAATTCAAGTTGCATGCCTTCCAGCACAAAAGAAACATCACATCTAGTTCACAGGGCTAGTTGTTATGGAGCAGGACAGCTGCATCAAGACACTTCTAACATCTTAACCCTGCCTGGGGACAGGCCTTTAGGTGTTCCACCCTACATCAGTTCAGTTCAACGGCTCCACCCATGAAATGCCTGTTTGTCAGTATGACTACTAAGGGTGCGGTAAGTTGTCTTACAGTACAGACAACCTACCTTGATCGAAAGGTTTTCCTGGTGTCCATGTTCCTGGCTCCTGTACAGATACAAGCACATGTCAAGAGGGTGGAACTTAGAGAGAAAGCCAACAAGTTTAGATGAATGAGAGACATTAAGTCAGTGAAAATGACTAGAAGAAGGGAAAACAAACCTCCACCTCCTACAGTGCATTTGAGGGCATTAAAGTAAATCAGAAGAGAGGGTATTAGATGCAAACACATACTCACACAAAAACACATGGAAACGCAGTTTCACAAATGCAGACACAGACTCCATCCTGGCAGATAAAGACTATTTTTCCCCACCAGAGATAATAGCTGTTGGTTTCAATTTAAACAAGTTTGTGTATTCAGACGAGCTAATTTGTTTCACTGCCGTCATGATTCTAATGTGTAGTGACAGGAAACATACAGTGTCTTGTGACAGTCGTGATGGGAGAGTGTGTGTGTCATCATCCTATTCACATTGATGACTGTCACTTTCTCATGTCACCATATGCCATTGCCTGACAAATTGCCAGTGTAAATCTGTCACTTCTTCACCCCTCTTTCTTCGCTCTCACCTTCCATCTCTCTCTCTCTCTCTCTCTCTCTCTCTCTCTCTCTCCCTCTCCCTGTCCATCTCTCTTCCCTTCCCCCTTCCTCTTTCTCTGTCCATCTCTCTTCCCCTCCTCCTCCCCCCCTCTCTCTTTCTCTTGTCCAGGGGACATACAAGAGACATACTAACTGTAGATAATTGGTTAATGAAATCTTAGATCTCTGTTGTTCAAAGTCAAACATGAAAGTTAAAAGTTATTTTTGAAGTGAAATAACATGCCTGGAGGAGGCATGCGTGTTCTCTCTCTCTCTCATTCTGTATCTTATTTTTCTCTATATCCATCTATCTCGGTACATCTACCACTAGGTCCACCTCCTCGGACCACATTAGCATGCAACCCTGAGGTATTAGATACCAATAGCTAGCCGTGAGTTATCAGTCTGGCCAGTTGTCCAGTTGGCCTATTCAGGGGTAGATTAGCTCCGTCTCCAGGCTGTAAAGCTAAATTAGGACATTAAACCATTCCAATCCACTCACTTTACCACTGAGGACAACAGGAGCATGCCTTTGTGTGTGTGTGTGTGTGTGTGTGTGTGTGTGTTTGTGTGTGTGTGTGTGTGTGTGAGTGTGTATATTGCCATGAGGCGTGGGGGACAATCAGTTGGTTTCAGTGTCTTGATATTCTCAGCAGAATGGCTTCAGTAGATTAAAACGTCAATGATGATCTCAGCTGTCTCTCTCAAGTCCTTTTCTCTCTTCCCATCTCTCCTCTCTCTCTCTCTCATTCTCTTTCCTCCCTCCTTCCTCCTTCATCTATCCATCCCTCCCTCCATCTTCCCCTCTGCACTCTCTCTTTCTCTGGAGGGTTAGTGAGGGCATCTTCTTGCCTCTCCCTGATTTAGTTTCTAATCCTGTCCTCTATTGTCGACTCTCTGACCCTCTTCTTTCTTTATGCCTCCTTCCTTTCATCCTCCTTCTCTTACCCATCTCTCTGTATCTTTGATTGGACCACGAATGGACCGTGGAGATTTCATCAAACAGGAGGTATATGTGACTGTTTGATGCATGTACTAAAAAGGTGGCCTCTTTTTGCTGTAGGAAAGTCAACCCTTGAAAGGAAACCCCAATTAGTTAGCTCGTTAGCTTGTTAGCTCGTTATTTACTCCTACATTAGGTCAATCACCTTCAAGCATTGTGGACCTAAAATGAATGCTGAGAGAAATGCATTATGGGAGCTAGGCACTCTTCATGGTCATGACCAGGACAACGCCTGCAGTCGGATTCTGTAACGGACGTCACACACTCGCGCACATGCATTTGGCACAACACATTTGCACACACTCATCACCCATCTTCTCTCTTTCCCAAAAATATCACAGTGGTGCCAGAGTCAATTAGGCCAAAAAAACATGAAATCAGCGAAGAAACACACTGCTTCACTGCTCTAATGCACACACACACAAATACACACACAAGCATTACACACACTAACCAAAGCCTCTCCAATATGGCTAATCGTGTACTGATTGGACCCTAAATATTTCAACAATTCTGGTTTCTGCCTCTCACACACACACACCTATACAAACACACACATATACACATACAAACACACACTGATTTGAAAACTGGTTCTTAAGATGGAATGGAATGGAATGGAAGGTGGGTCTATGTGATTGGTGACTTGTCACACAACTTCCATCTGACTTTTGGCCCTTTACTGGTCAATAGATTCAAGACATCTGCTAACATACATCCCTTCTTTCCTTTACTTGGTTCCTTACCCCTGAATAAATCCCCTTTACATGTTACATGCATACACACGTGTAGGCCTACTGTACAAAGACACAGATGCATGCTATAGAAAATATGACCATACAAGCACACATGCCGACACAAAAGGCTTGGTAGCCCCACACATGCGCAGACACGCACGCACACACACACACACATGCACTCAAACACAGACATGGGTCCTCTTTAACAGACAGGGCCTAAAGCTTTGTACTTTCTTCACATCATTCATCCTTCGTAACACAAAGGTAATGTTCGTGTGTGTGTGTTTGTGTGTGAGTGTTTGGGGGAGTGGGGGTGGGGCGTGGGGGGAGAGCAAGAAGGAAAAGAGCAGAAAATTGACAAATGGGAGAGGAGTGGAGAGAAGAAACAAAGAAATGAAGCATCAGCGATGCTTGTCCTAATATTATCTCCCTCTCCCAGTCTCTCTCTCTCTCGGTCTATCTGTCTCTCTTTCTCTCTGTCTGTTTCTCTCTCCCTCCCTCCTCTCATGTTTCGTTCTCTTTCCGTCTCTCAAATGCACACTGTGCTGTGGGCTAGCTGGGGTCCAGTGAGGGCTCGGTAAAGCTGCTGCTCTAAAGTAGCAGGCAGGAAGAACAGGGCAGTTGAGTAGGCCCTCGGGATTGTCTCAGGCCAGTGACTGGGCTCCTCCTAAATGACTTACTGCCTCCCCCCTACACACACTCCTCTTTCTTACATTTCTTGTTCACCCCATAGGGCTCTAGCTCATATAGGTCTTACGAGGTAGTTGCTGTTAGAGACCAGGGTGACGAGTAGATAAAAAAGGCTTTTTATGTGTCAAGTTATTGAAAAAACAAACAAACAGACCGTTTAGGAAATGATGTGAACCTGGACTGGTGTGTTGAGCAGGGTTGATTCCAGGCTGCAACCCCCCCTCCACCCGCCCCTTACTCCCACTGGTGCTCTGGCAATCCCCTTGGCCACCACATTTGATTGGAGTGCTGACATGAAAGGAACAGGAAGTGGATGAGGGGTGGGAATGAAGGAAGACAGAGAGAGAGAGACAAAGAGAGAGAGACAGAGAGAGAGAGAGAGACTGAGAACAGAGACAGAAAGAGAGAGATAGAGAGAGATAGATTCAGAGAGAGAGAGAAAGTCAGAGACAGGGAGAAAGGTGTCTGTCAAAGCTTTGATGCCATTCATCCACTAATGGAGCTCACACTCACATGTGTGTATGTGTGTAGATACACAATGATGCATGGGTATATTTGAAGAAATCTTGACATAAATGTCATAGGACTATAGACACAGGACTATAGATTAAAGGTGGCGGTTGATAAATATTTGTTTACACAAACACATACACACATACTTACACAGACACAAACACACAGGTCTGGCAGACTAAAGTTAATGCTGCTGCACTAGCCTCAAGGTTAAACACTAAGATGTGAAAATACAAACACACACACATGCACTGAACCTTCAGCTCATAGCCAATTATCCATGGCACAAAGAGAGTCCACAAACAATAAAAACTAAAACTGAAAATCCAGACACTGCATCAGCACATACACATAAAACACAGCTACCAACCTGATTTCAGTTCCTTCCCCTTGCATCTCTCTCTCTCTCTCTCTCTCTCTCTCTCTCTCTATCTCTCTATCTCTCTATCTATCTATCTATCTCTTCTGTCTCTCTTTCTCTTTTTGTGTTTCTCCAGTGGGTCAGTGAGAAGGTTAAGGAGCCAGATCTAGTAGCTTTGACACACAAAAACACACACTTATCCACACATACACACAGACCAGTACAAACTTCTCCACTCACACAACTTCACAAATTTAGTCTCCTTCAACACACACACAATTCCCTTGTAGTTCATCAGGAAGAACACGTGGGCAATCACATCTTATCCCTCGTGTTCCACTCTGGCAACCACTTTGCATAAACCAAATCCTGTTCTCTAATTGGCCCTGACGTGTGTTACATGGACCTAACTAGGTTGGCGTGTGTAGATGTTGAAGGAAAGACAGAAAAAAACAAAAAGGTGAGAGGAGATGGGGATTGGAGATAAAGAAAAGAAAAGAGTTATCTGGAAATGTCAAAAGTCACCAGCAAACAGCAACCTTGAGAACATAGTCAATCCTTGAAGACACCCACAAACACCTGTATGCTGTTGTCATTACTCCAAATACAGAATAATGTTTCTGGAGCAGCAAGGTGATGATGGATTGTTTTCACTTGGCGTGGCGGTGTGAGATGAAGGAGAGGTGGTGAGAGGCAGGATATCCTGTTGTTGTCATTTCAGATCCATGCACATACATGTGCACTCAGAAACGGATGCACCATGATAGCAACTGCACATTTGTTCTATTCTATTTAGTTTCTTCATTTTTATGTCTTCCTGATACAAAAGCACAGTTTTATTGATGTATTTCTGTCAAATCAAACAGACAAACTTTTGGTATGCTGTATATAACTGTATTGCAATAATTGGCACCCACTTTAACCAAAGTGGGCCTATGGTTTGAGACATGTTAGTTGTGGGCTGGCCTTTTTTTTTATCTAACGTGTGCGTTAAGTTTAGTTCTGCGATGTCTCTGCTGCCTCTGGCTTCGTTTAAATGCTAAGTGGCCTTACGTAAACAAGTCACGGTAATTGTGGCTGACAGCACCTTGTATGGAACACACGGGCACACATGCACACAGACTACTATTATAAAACACTAGCACAGGCATGCAACAATATCATAAATGTACGCGTACACTCATACACACAACATGCAACAACTGGGACACTTCTGTGCCTATTAGAAATCAAAGGACGCTTTGCTGTGTGCCTTTAATCCACATTAGATCTGGGCCTACACCTCGCACTCTTGCTCGCTGTCTCTCTGTCTCGAACACGGCTATGCCGAACACCTAGCGGTATGACACCTACTGATAATTAGGCCTTACTCTGTCAGTTATACCTTGCTCTTATCGATGCAGTCTGCGTAATGTAGCCTGCTGAAACGGATTTTGCTGTACATAGACATTACAGCTTTTGGTCGTGATAGTTATGATATTAGACACTAACAACAATTTAGTCTATACCGAACCGTTATAGTGAATTACAGACAAAACCGAATGAGTAACATGCGACAAGGGGCGACGTTCTATCCATGAGACCCGTGATGCGCACGAACATAATGACAAAACAAGAAGCGCGTGATCCAGCCGTTGCACGCGAAGGGAGTTGGGGTGGAGGGAGAGAACAAACGTATAGTCCACTTACATCCCGAAATTTGTCCCATCTCCCAGTCAGCCACTTATCATCCAGAAAATTCCCGTTGTCTGAGCGAGCGCAGACCTGTCCAAAGGCAACGACACACATACACAGTGTGGCAACGCTCAGCATCTGCGGACGAAAAACACACACACATATAACAGTGAGGACAGCGCCGAGTCAGATATTTACACAGTCGGACAGAATGACAAAATTATAACAGCAAATAAGACAATACCAAATACCAAATGTTACCTTGTCAGTATTCTACTGCTGTCGCATATAGCTTTCCGTTATGTGTTCTTGTTACTGTCGTATGCCACGAGCTCCTGGCTTCTCTATCCCTCGCTCTCTATTGCGCTCTCTCTCCGCACTGAGCGCGGGCGCGCGCGTCAAGCACGCCCCCGGCGCTCTCCCTCTCTATAGTGCAGATAAAACGCGCTTTGACTGCTGTGCGCGCTATTGTGCCCATTCAAACTGCTTCCTATTGATAAGAAAGCCTTTTTGTTGTTGTTGTTAAGAATAAGTATTGCGTGTCAATGTTTTCTCACACTTGCCTCTTTGCGTGTTTGTATATTCCTATCGATGTCTGAGATTGTGTGTCAGAGAAAGCTCGTGCAGAGGTGTGTGTGCACTAAAGGGCATGAACTGCCTCCCGGCCTCTTTCTGTTTGTCTACCGTTTCTAATCTGATTGAAATTATGTACAAAACAATCACCTTGCCAATGCACAATCAGATTTGTTTGTTTGTTTGTTCACTTCCATTTCAAGCACTGTGTGTTCAGTTCTGACAAGCTGATGTTGGTCTGTGTCCAGGGAATAAGAACAGGGCTGTGAGTGTGCTTGTGTGCGTATGTGTGTTTAAACATGAAAGGCAGCACAACAGGACATTGATTTCTGGAAGTGGTCTGCAACCAAATGAACTCTTAGGTCTTTAGTTAGATAGAGAGAACCAGATACAGAGGTATTGGACTGGACAGAGCTCAACAGAAGTGCAGGTGACTTGTCTGAGTGGCCAGGGGGCAGACTGTGTGTGTGTGTATTTGTGTGTGATGCCTTTGTTCCAGGCAAGAACGGAACCACACCGGGTCACATGAATATTCTATTTGTTACATGCTAATACTACCACACACACACATGCACATACACATTCTCTCTTTCTGCTTCTCCCTCTATGCCCCTGCCTTGCTTCGCAGGCAGAAGCAAGAGAGACCCAGTGTCCAGGTAAGGTGAGGAGGACATCAGATTGCTGAGTTGTCATATGGAAAATGACCTTGAGGCCTAAATCAGGGGTGGCTGCTTCTTAGCTGGAGCCTATGAAGAGTGTGTGTGTGCATGAAAATTGTGCGTGCGTGCGTGCGTGTGTGTGTGTGTGTGTGTGGGAGAAAAGTGTGTTTTTATGTGTGTGTCATAAAACAGTGTGTGCGTGTATGTGCGTAATTGTGTATGTGCAAGTCTAGAACAGTGTGTGTGTGTGTGTGTGTGTGTGTGTGTAGGAGAACAGTGTGTGTAGGACAACTGTGTATGTGCACATCTAGAACAGTGTGTGTATAGGATAACTGTGTATGTGCATGTCTAGAATAGCATGTGTGTGTGTGTATGTAGGAGACCAGTGTGTGTGTAGGAGAACATAGTATAGGATAACTTTTTATGTGCATGTCTAGAACAGTGTGTGTAGGAGAACAGTGTGTGTGTCTGTGTGTGTGTGGTGTAGGATAACTGTGTATGTGCATGTCTAGAATAGTGTGTGTGTGTGTGTGTGTGTGTGTAGGATAACTGTGTATGTGCATGTCTAGAACAGTGTGTGTGTGTGTGTGTGTGTATGTGTGTAAGATAACTGTGTATGTGCATGTCTAGAACAATGTGTGTGCAGGAGAACGGTGGATGTGCATGCAGGATGAGAGCACTTAGTCTGAAAGTCACATTTGAAAAAGAAGGAATGCAGAGGGAACATGTCTGTCACATGGTGGTCCTGGGATGGTTACTGTGCCAGCAGTATGTTTCATTCACCAAAACTGATTCTCATTCAGCTTGATCAATGTTGATGGAACATAGCCACACACAAATACACACAACTTGCTCTATATGGAACCTCTCCAGACAGCAAACTGGGATAAAAAGATATTTTAAATCTACTTTTATCTTGGATCTGTGTATCATACTTTGAGCTGTATGTGTGCTGTATCAGCTGTTAGATAAATGAAGGAGGTGTGTTCTTTGTTAGGAAATGTATCCTGTTTGTTTTGGGGAAAACCTGGGGGGAGAATAGTAGGGGATGTGGGTGGGGTGTGTGTGTGTGCACACGTGTTTGTGTGTTCGTGTGTGTCTCTGCCCAGCCTTGGGGGATCATACATTATTCATGCTGAGACATTAAAGATGTAGATGGGGGGTCAGAAACACACACACACACATACACACACAGAATATCCCCATTTCACGATGGAGCTATTGCCCACATGGCAATTGTAATAGTTGGTAGAATATCTTAACCAAGACCCCCCAGTCCTTTGCTACATAGTCCTCAATGCTTTTTTGTGCACACATCTGAGTTTCACACTATCTAGAGTCTGTGTGTGTTCAGGAGGGATAGTGGGAAAGACAAAGATAGGTAGGATGACAAAATGTAAAATGTGGGATTCTGTGTGTGTGAGAGAGAGAGAGAGAGAAAGAGAGAGAGAGAGAGAGAGAGAGAGAGAAGAAGAAGGAGGTAGATGTATCGTGTCTCAAGGAGCCAAGATTTCACAGCCCAGTGAGTCTGTCACCATGCACCTGCTCACTGAGAGAGCTAGAGGGAGGGAGTGAGAGAGAGGGAGGGAGGGAGAGATAGAGAAGGAGATAGGAAAACAGGGGAGGAGAGGGGGGAACAGACAGGTAGAGGAAGCAGAAAGAAATGAAGAGAGAAAAAAGGGATGAACAGAGAGAGAGGGGGGAATGAGGGGGGTGGGGAGGAAGAGGGAGTGAAAGAGATGCCAGAAAGAGAGACTATTGAATAAAACGTTCGGTGAGAAAGTGTTAGAAGATGGCTAGGGGAGTTGCATATGTTTTCTGCTGCGTTAGGAGAAGAGTGGAGTTAAGAAACAGAAAAGAGACAGAAGAAGAGAAAGAAAGAGACAGAGAAATATACTGAAAGAGAGGATGAAGGGAGGCCCATAGGAAGAATAAGTATGGAGACTCAGGTGGTGCAGGCAAATTTTAATTTCATTTCTGTTCATCTGAAATCCCAGCTGAAATGAAACACTTGCTCTCGGTTGATTTACCAACAAGTCCTCCAAGGGTAGAATTCGATTTGGTATGTGTGAGTGGGTGTGTGTGTGTATCCCTCTGTTACATAGAAAAATATTATCTTTTCGGTCAGCCTGGTAAAATAACAGTTGAATGCAGGATGGTGCGTGTCTATGTGTGTGTTATCCTGTAGGCTTCTGCAGTTGGAGAGGCAGGGTCAGGGAGAGCCCATTGAAACAGCCCCCGGACACATGGCTAATAGCAGTGTAATGACAGGGAGGCAAACTGCAGACAGGAGATAAGGGAGACAGACACAAAATGGCCGTCACAGAGGAGAACACTGACTATAGGGGGTGGGGAAGAAGATTGTCTTGAAAATGAAGGAGACAGTCTTTGATTTTCTTCTTGCTTCTGATTGTTCTCTCCACTCTCTCTCTCTTTTCTGAAAGGAAGATTCAGAGAACTCCTGCTTTGCTCCTGAGTCACTTCTGTGGATGTGTGTGTGTGTGTGTGTGCGTGCGCGTGCGCGTGCGTGTGCGCGCGTGTGTATGAATGAGAGGGAGAGACAGAGAGACAAAACATATTTTTGCACTGCTTTCCCCTTGTCTTCCTGTCAGGAGTGTGTAAACATGAGTTTTATCAAGTTCGTCTGACAGTTCGTCTAATAAAGTTGTCCATGGTCTCATTAACACATCCTCCTAGCTGAATACCAGGAGGTGCAACGGAATTACGCACTCAATGGATCCCTCTGCTGAAGGACATCGCGCAGAATTGTGATTTGCTGGCGCCCTCGTGTGGACGGTGGCGGTGCTCACTTAAACACAAATATAACATTAAAATAACGTTATGCTCAGACCGAGAGACCTTAAACCTTTTTCTTTTTTTTAATTCAAAAAGGATTTAAAATCCTTGGCAACATATTTACCAGTATCAAATTCTATAGTAAAACGTTAGGCGTTCGCACATGAAGACCAACGGTTTGTGAACTCTTGATTGGTACTTACGTTACTAAAATCAATTTGTAAGTAAACGCATTTTAGCTGACAGGCGTTCCTAGGCATAACCAGGAACAAGACTTCTGCAAGTTTGTATGCCCTGGCAGATAGGTTTAGCTTCCCACCAATTTGAAATGGTCTGTATCTATTAAATTCTTTACTATTTTTACTATTACAAATCTTTATTTTTCAATCAATTGCATCAAATTATAGAGTCTTTTGCACCTTGGTACGGCCCTGTCTAGCGATGCGGGGCAATCCATGGCCTATGAAACAATGTTCACATTAAATGTCAAAACAGCAATGGGTCTCATTGAGGTTATTTTCTCCACATTTTCCACTATGTGGCGCCAGTGAGAATCAAACTGCCACTATAAAACCTCACTTACTTTGGATATGATTTAGTAATTGCACAATAAATGTGTGTGTGTGTGTGTTTGTGCATGTGTATGATAGTGGAGTTGTTAAAATATCAAAATGGCTACTGAACAGAACTGATATATTCCTCTCCAAGACTGTAAAATGCTCTTGCTGTTTATTTAATTGGTTACATAAGTTTCTCTGTCAGTGTCCAGTTGAATAACCTCATCACTCAAACCTTTTCATATTATATTATATTTGTCACAAAAAGGGCATGTATGTATGTATGTATGTATGTATGTATGTATGTATGTATGTATGTATGTATGTATGTATGTATGTATGTATGTATGTATGTACAGAAGGAGAAGAGACTGTGAGACCGGGCGTGTGAGTTTGTGACATTGATGACCTCATCAGGTTCCACCCAGACCAACTAATGCTAAGAAAACACTTATGTCCATTCAATGTTTAACAAATGATGAGTGTTTGTACAATTATACAAATTTCTGATGAGCAGAAAATCAAGAGACTCTAATCAAGAGACTGACTGACTATACTATGTTACTACTCTGGAAGTGTTCCGATGACAAGATCAGCTCACTCTGGATGCTGATAGAATACAAAACAACTGGATTGTTTAGCTATTTACTTTCTTTTTTTTCCACCACACTTTTCATGTTTGCCAAAACATCTATAATTCTATCCTCTTACCCTTTACCATGCTCACCACTACCCCCTCCCTTCTCTTCTTCCTAGCCTAACCTTATTCCCACCTTTCCGTCTGCTCTCTCCCACTTCTCCTCCCATGCCAGTCTTTCCTCGCCCTCTCCTTTCCCTCTCACCTGCTCTCCTCCTCCCTTTCCCGTTTGGGTCCTCTCAGAATGGACCATTCCTTCCACTCCTTCTCCTCCCCCTTTCGTTTCCACCAGGGACTTTAGTCTCTCTCTCTCTAGATTGGGTGTCCCAGGATGATAAAGTATTGATACTGGGCTCAAATGACACACCTGATACCTGCACAAGGAGAACCAAAGAGAGACACAGAGAGAGAAGAGAGAGAGAAACAGAGACAGAAAGAGAGAGATGTAGAAAGGGGTTATATAGGGGAGGGGCGAAAAGAGAGAGTGAAATAACTGTCAGGAGGGGAGAGACAGACAGGGAGAACATTGGAACCCTTGCTGTGTATATGACTGGCACACATACACACACATCTAGTTACCCCCATACTGTTACAAGAAGTGCTGGGATTTGTGGCTGCTGAGCATGCCCAACACTAGCAACCAATAGGGACAAAGCACTTTCTGATGACTCAGGGCATAGTTTTGTAGCTTGAGGGAGAGAGGGATAAACAAATGAGTTTGTGTTGAAGAAGAAATGTAAATTTTTGGAAACCATGCATGTGGAGGCACTATACCCTCCTCCATCTCAACATGATTCTGTTTGGGTTTCAGCCTGCAGTGGTGTGTACATTATCAATGTAATCAGATGCATCTTACGTTGTTAGTTAAGCTCTTACTTCACTGATGGTGATTAAAAAGATTGGGGCATGTATGTGTGAGCTGATATAGGGTCAGAAGCAAGTGTTTTGTGTGTAAAACAGCACATGTGTGTTTATACTGTTAACAGACTAACCCTCTATGTCAGTAAAGCACTTTGTCAGTAAAGGGCCTCCACCACCATCTCACCTTTTGGACAATTTAGCCTTCAAAGAGTTTGTTTGCTGAATTAAAATCAGGCCTTCGTTCAATTCATGCTGATTCAGGCTCTTTTTCTTGCCACAGGCAGCTGGAATTCTATTTGGTTCAAACACCGTGTCGGGTCTAGACATAAGATCTGGTTGCCCGTCCTCATAAATGCTATTAATGATTCACGTCCGCACACACACGAAAATACTCGCATACCCATTTTTTATGGTAACATACCAACACCTTTTTGCCTTTATATTCATTTTCCAACGATCTAATTATATCTGTAACAACTGTTTGCACGTTTAAAGAATTTGGGCTTATGTCTCTCATATTCAAAGAGTGACGTATTTACATCTTACTAGGTCCATAAGCCATTAATAAGACGAAATCAATTTGTCTTTGTCAATTACAATGATAACACCTGTAACCACAGCCATGCCTTGAGCTCCATTATCCTGTAATATCACAACCTTTCAATTCCACTGACTGCCACTCCCTTACTTCCAAGTTTCTGCTGCGTAGACCCGCCCCCGTGAAAGAAACTCCGAGTTCTATCCCGTCGCTCGTCTTCGACCAACGGGTACCTCGCTCGCA
The DNA here is from genome assembly GCA_036571765.1 of Plecoglossus altivelis. Lineage (NCBI taxonomy): Eukaryota > Metazoa > Chordata > Actinopteri > Osmeriformes > Plecoglossidae > Plecoglossus > Plecoglossus altivelis. The sequence goes on from BROE01000012.1 coordinate 8,667,312, forward strand.
ATTACGCCCCGACAAGGATTTTTCTTAAGTTAATTTTACCGCAGTATTAAGGATTTATTTAAACCTTTCTACGTGTACTTTGAGGCGAGGCCGGAGTTGAAGCGCTCATCCTTTTCAAGTTCCAGGTCAAACTAACAAGGTAGGCTCCCTTCAGCAGGTATGTTGTGTCACCAATGTAACAGGTGCTTCTGTGTACGGCACCGGAGGCAACGTATAAAATCGGCGCTGTTTTAAACGACAATTTAATGTGGTTGTCCGTTGATTAGACGCGGCACTCGCAATCGGTACCAGTGACTACTTAGAAGTAGTCGAGAACAACACCAGAGATCTTAGGCAGCAGGTGCTTAGACGTAAGCCAACCATACCTGTGCAGGTGCGAAGTATGATGGCAAGGACTCTTGTCAATGCGTTTTTCATTGAATTTGACTCATGCCTCGATGCTATTACACATGACGCAGGTCACTTATGCCTTGGAGAAAAATACCTGTTGTCAATAAACTACGATAAAATTTGTAAGCTATTGTAAACAGATGACCTCCTCAATTCCTGTGTATTATCAGCACCTATGGGCAGGTGGTTGTCTAAGACACATCTGGACTTCCAACTCAAAGAATGTCGAATAAACTCATATCTGACCTAGAATCTCCATAACTGACGGAAAATCGACTACAATTAAACGCACTTGGTATAAGGCCTCCTGGCGATGACTAACAAAGTGTGCGCCGTTTTGATGACACTATTCGGTTGATGCTGCGAGACAAAGTTGTCAACGGCCCAGCCAACCTGTAAGACTAGTTTTAGCCCGGACAATTTGAACGGAATGCTCTTCGGTATTGCTCTACATTATTGATAACATTAAAGATAGGGTTGAGAAAATTGGTTGGTGAGATGGACAAATCAGATGTTTCCCCTGGGAAATGTGATTCGAGGATGAACATGGCCTTCTGTTGATCAATCTAAATCGTTTTGCTCATCTGAATCAAATCTAAAAATCCAGCAAACAATAAATAAAAAGAGGATTAGTAAAGACAGCAGTTTTAATTACGTTCTTGTGTTCAATATAGATCAGTAAGTCCAGAAATATACACTGCGACTGTTTTTTATGAAACAAGGAAGTTCATATTTTAATGTCAAAGAATGATATAGGGCAGTGCATTTTCTGTGCCCATAACACTGCAGCCATTTTGCGAGTGACATAAGGTATCTCAGACTGGCCTGTTGTTAAGTCATGCTTTTCTGTGCGTCATGACAAAGTTCAGATTAAAAGATACGACAAGTAAGATGGTGAGGAGATGTTTGTTGCCATAATAAACTGGGTCTTGTGTGATTTCACTTCGTGTTTTTCCACTTTTTCATGGGTATGTATCGGCCAATACCCTGGATCCAAATATGGAATATCTGTTGGCAGTGTATCAAAAAGTGTGTGGATTTGAGGACGTTGTGCCATCACAAAACATGAAGTGAGACCACCCCTGACGACAGTGAAGGGCTAACCTCAGATCACATTCTGTTAGCAAATTGTTACGACTCAGCAGGGGTTGGAGCTAATGACCTCCCACCAAGGTAAACCAAGATGGCCGTCATCTCCTGCAGAGAATCACAGAGGATATCTGCAATCCAATCTGTCTATTATCCCCATTACCTGAGTGTTGAAAACAGAAACTGTGTACCATGGTTATAACCCGAATGGGTGAAACTGCTGTTGTGTTTGAAGTGAATTTGGGCTCTGGTTGTAATAGTTGACTGTGTTAGTGCAGCCTTGCTACTGTTCATAGATAGAGAATGACAGAGGGAGAGCAAGAGAGAAAATCATTATCTGCATTCATCTGTATCATGTGATCCTGCTTGAGAAAACGGGGACATATGTTGGGCCTTTCCCTTTGTTAAAGTATGAGGTTGATGTGACACATTGACTTAGCAGTCAAGAGAAGAATGCTTCAACATTTGAGAAACTGAAGAGGATCAAGGGATAAATGGATTGTTCTCAAACACAGACCCAGTCTGGCTAAGGGTTACCTCTGTAACGGATAAGTGTGAGAAAGCCTTTGGACCTCTTTGTCATCCTTGACTTCTTCAGTGAACCTGACTCGAAGACCACAGTCTCAGAACAAACCTAGAAACCAGACTTGTTGCATGTAATCTTCCAGATGATCTCTCCATCCATCTCTTCGTCTTAATCCCCACCACCACCACCGCCCCTGGATAGTTTCCATGTCCCATCCTGGTGTATGGGTAACCAGACTCTGGCGTTAGTAACCCAAGGCCTGACGCAGCTCGACCTGGCACTAGACGACAGGAGCGGGCGTCGCCATGGCTGCAGTCAACAGTCTGGACAGAGAAGTTGCTGTAACGGTATCCTCGGGAACAATGGCAACAAAATGGCCACCTCAGCGATGGTCTTCTATCTCTCCAGGGTACAGCTGTCCATAGAGCTGCTCTGCAGATGGCAGACAAAGTGTAGCTCCTGAGTTCAGGTAACAGTCAAGATGTAGGAGTGTAGCAGGTGACAGTTATTCGATACAGATACGTTGGTGTATCTGCACCCCCCTAAAACAGCTGCTTCTGAGTAGCTCTGACAGCACAGGATAGAAGAGAATGGGTGTGGGCACCAGGACAAGCAAAGAACCCTTTGTTAGGCATGTGTGAGGAGAAAGTGTGCGGAGGTTCTGAATGACGTTGGCTCCACCCACGCAGGTTGACGTTGACGGCTGTGAAGGGGGGTTGCCTGTGTGGGGACAAAGGTGAAGTGGAACTGGAAGGGAGGGGGGGATGGGCAGGGCAAACAGCCCCTTTGTAAGCTGTGCCTTCTGTCAACAGACTTGTGACATGAACTTGGAGTTGTTCGCTGTGGTTCATACTGGTTTCACCCATCACTCTTACTCTAGTATGAATGTCTGGCTGTTTAAGATCAATGTCTATGTGCATATCTTGACATTTGTATGGGTTTTGGGCGGTTTAGAATGGCATTGAAGGTCTTGTGCTTATGGTCTTGAAGGAATGGTGCTTTTTCGCTATTATTTTTCTCTCAGGGGTGACAATAAAATATAAGACAAGATAATTGGTGTAACTAAGATGATACATTAAACAAAAAAACAAAGAAAGAATTTGAGCCTAGGACAGAAAGAAGGTTATCTAACCCTACTGTAGTTAAATAAAGATATTGGGTTGTTCATGTTGTTCAAGCATCCAGTTTTGTGTTGAAGACTATATGTATCTCCAAGGTGAATAGATTGTAACACACGCAACTGCACCTTGGAAACTAAAGGCACCTTCCCTGCCCTCTCTGCCTGATCCTAACCTACCATTACCTTACAACTGAACTTTTACAATTCTGGTGACATTCAGTTGGCGCGTTGGTTACTTTATTAGTCACCACGCATAGATATGATCTAACTTTTTTGTGTGTTTAGAGTTTAGCAAACAATGAGATTTGTGCAACTGTGGTTTGTGTTATTGACTTCCTGATCTCTGTTCCTCACTCGACCCTACAGCCATGCACTTACCTCCCTCGCTGCCCAGCCTCCTCCTCCTCCTCGCCCCCATTCTCTCCTGGGGTCCCAGTTGGTCACAGGCTGCCAAGATTATCGTGGTGCCACCCATCATGTTCGAGTCGCATCTGTACATCTTCAAGACTCTGGCCACTGCACTGCACAGCGAGGGCCATGAGACCCACTTCCTGGTGTCGGAGGGGCGCGAGGTGCCCCCCTCGCCCCACTATCACTTCCAGCGCTACGCAGGCATCTTCAACAGCACCACGGCCGACAACTTCCTCCAGTCCAAAGTCAGCAACATCTTTTCAGGCCGCCTAACGGCGTTGGAGCTCTTTGACATCCTCGACCATTACTCACAGAACTGCGACGCTGTGGTAGGGAGCACCGAGGTCATGACCCGCCTCAAGGAGGCTCGGTTCGACCTCCTGCTGGTAGACCCTAACGAGATGTGCGGCTTTGTCATCGCCCACATCCTGGGTGTCCAGTACGCCGTGTTTAGCACGGGGCTGTGGTACCCGGCGGAGGTGGGAGCCCCAGCACCGCTGTCATACGTCCCCGAGTTCAACTCCCTCCTGACAGACCGCATGTCGCTGGCCCAGAGGATTACCAACACGGCAGTCTACCTTGTGTCCCGCTTCGGGGTCCAGTACCTGGTGCTGCCCAAGTACGACCGCATCATGAGGAAGCATGGCGTGCAGCCTCAGGTGTCTATGCACGACCTGGTCCAGGGGAGTCGATTGTGGATGCTCTGCACCGACATGGCGCTGGAGTTCCCCCGGCCTACCCTGCCTCACGTGGTCTATGTAGGAGGCATCCTCACCAAGCCATCCGACCCTCTACCACAGGTCAGTCACCACAGAGAGGATGTGTGTGTTTGTTGCAGTATCATTATTGCTACTCTTTTAGTTTGTGTTCTTTGTAGAGAAATGGAGTTTGATCAATCAACAATTTACATGTTCGGATATGTAGTCATTTGTTTCTAGGGTGTAGTCTCAGTATCGCATGACAAGTCAGCATCACCTGTGACCAAACTAAGCCATAGTTCAAATATCGAATGGCCTGAAGGTATGATGCCACTTGAGAATGCAGGCTTCCATTGTTCTTGAGGAGCCTTACACTTCCCATTAGGGAAATTGTGAACGGGATGTTTGTCCATTTCAGTGGCATCTCCTGACTGGGAGATGCCTTGGAAATATCGTAAGTGAAGCTTTAGCTACCATCATTTCCTAGTGTCTAGAGTTTTTAGTGCCAAATCTCCAGTGGGGTCTCCAAGATGGAGAGTAGGCTGGCACATGCGAACTCCAAAATTGTGTTTCCTTTCTCACAGATATGTAGGAGACTGTGAGATGCAGGTGAAATGCGGTAATATAGAGGGTGGAGTTTTACGTAGTTTTATTACTCTAACCCTCCCTTCTTACCAATCCCATAATTTCCAAAGGCTTGTTTCCACTGGTCACATCATGTTGACAGGAATACCTTTAGTAGATGTAGCCATACTTTCTCTATTTGTACTGGGCCCTGGTTTCTTTATAAAGAAGCTCACGTACTCTGTGACTGTACAGCATGCCAGATCTGACATCATACCGAGCAAGACTGTTGAATGAAGGATCTCTGTTGAGGTGCCGTAGCAACCTACTTCAGACAACGCTCATGATTTTGTGTAGCCTACTGCCTTACTATCAGTTATACCCATTAACAAATGTCCATTCATTATTTATAAGATGACATGTATTAATTCATTTGAGCAAGTATTGAATGTAATGTGCCCATTTCAGTCCTGGAGACTTTCTGGCCATTGCAGTGAATGATTCCAGCCATGGCCTGTTTAGTCCCTGGCCTTGTATGTGAGAGACATTCTATGTCTGTTTGGAGTTCATTGTCAGTTCATACATACATGAAGAAACATTCACTTCACTATCCTTCTACCCAGTATATCTCTCTTTCCTGCACTCTCTGTCTCTCTCTCACCCCCCCTCTCCCTTCCATTTTGTCCTTTTCATCTTTCTGTACTGACGCCCTACTATCTCTCTCCCGCAAGTGCTGCTGCAACAAAGGTCCTCTTTATTGATTAGACTGAAGCTGTCCCATATGTTGTTTGGGTGGTGCTGAGGGGGGTTCGGACAGAGAAGAGGGTAACACGAACGGATGGTGTCCACTTTGGGGGGGGCGAGTTTAGGAATGCCGAACAGGCCAATGGAGTACATTGTCCCTTCTAAGGGTGGGGTGTAGGGTGACGGCGGGAGGAGCGAGGGGGCTTGTTGGATATGATGGAAGCGGGGGGGAGAGAGAGGCCATTGTGGAGCCGCAACGGGCTGGACACTGAGCATCCATTATGGGGACACTGAGGAACCATTTACAGGGACACTGAGGCTGTGTTACAGGGACAGAGAAGGCGGTGTTGGCCCCGGAGGCTCGTCCGTGCCTGGCCGACGTCGACTGCTACAGCTGGACCGCCCCCCCCCCACACATAATCACCCCCTCCCCTCTGTCACTGCTGTGTCCTAGCCTGATAACCCATGTCCTCCCAGAACTTCCAAAATGAGGCATTTTTTTCCTTTTTCACCCCCCCCCTTCTTCCTGTCCACTCTCTACTGTGCCTCTCTCCTTTCCACACAGAAACATTTCTGTCTCTCATACCTCCTACCATAGGCTGCTGAAACTCAGCAGACAGTTTGTTCTTCAGTGGGACTCTGGAGGATGGACTCAAAGTCCCTGAGTGCCAGTGTCAATTAGTTCACTTGGGGCACCAGTTCACGTGGGGCTAAAGGGCACATGGTCTCGAGGTTACCTCATCCACAGCTAACATGCTACCATGCCAACGTGATACTATGGTACCTTTGTAGCATGCTGCCATGCTAAAGACTCCAAATGTCCAATCACTATATATACAGTATTCTTGCACCGCTCTGCGCCCATTAATTTGCCTGTGGCAGATTTAGAAATGGAGCAAATGTTTAGACAAATGTACACACCAGTTGATGGTTTACACAGACAGTGAAACAAAAACCTGATAAATTTGATAAAGACTATTGTGGCCCACTAATGGCAGATCATGTCTAATTTGTTACAATCACTTGAGGACCTTTTCAAATCTACTAGAGACAGGTCCACTGGGGGACTTTAGAAGACAGTTTACTGAGGCGGTGTTAAAAGTGGCTTCTTTGTGAGCATCAACTTTGATGTTGGACTACCAGAGGAGGCGGGCGGGGCTAGAACCTTATCCTGGAGTCACATGGGGTCATGGGAATCACAGCAAGTACTGCTAAAGGCCAACCAAGCCGGCCTAATTCAATTCATTTCCAACCTACCAAATTTGCTTCATGTCTTTATGTGTGAAATACTAGTACTGACATACAAATCTCCACAAAACGTCAATTTGACTTCAAAATGTTATTTCAGCGAAAGGTTTTCATAAAGTAATCAATGGTTCAGACAGTAATGGGTTAGAACAAACATTATCATTACCATTTTTATTTGTCATGACAGCAATTGAACTTTTTTAATGATTCTAGGGGTTCCAGAGACTGATTGACTTTGTGTGGAGTTACAGCGTGTGTAACAGTCACACATGCAAACCTCACTCGTTATTGACTTTGAATAGCCAATCATCATAAAGAGAATGAGCGCAACACAAGCTCATTTGTCTTTGCTTTAGTGAGTTATTATGTGTGCTGGTTAAGCATCACTGGGAAACGTACCCATATCAGACATCTCAGGTTGACCTCACGTCAATATATCTCTTGAATAACTCAGACTATGTTCAATTGTTTAACAGTGTGTGTCTGTGTCTGTGTGTGTATGTGTGGACCACAGGAGTTTGAAGCATGGGTCAGTGACACAGCGGAGCATGGCTTTGTGGTGGTGTCGTTCGGCGCAGGGGTCAAGTACCTCTCTAGTGACATCGCTCACAAGCTGGCTGGTGCCCTAGCCAGGCTGCCCCAGCGTGTGGTCTGGAGGTAAGAAATCTACTTCACTCTTTGTCAGTCAACCCCCACTGTTAAGCAGGGCAGGCTTGATAATGCAAAATGGCTGCTGTTGTGGTATCATCAGCTGACTGTTGGAACAAAATACAAAATGGCTGTCACATCCCTCAAGTGAATGTTTCTCAAATATGTGGGTTGCTGTCTGTAAGACACTCCAATGTAACTGCACGTGGCTAAGCTTCTATTTACAGATGTTTTTCAGTGTACCTAAATAGACCTTTTCAAAATACCAAAACAATTCCATGTGGGTGGACTATCCCACATCTAAACATATGTAATAGCATGTGTGTTTACTGAAGTGTGAATCCACTTTTAGGCCGGCCATGTACCACTAGAGTATGTCTTACGGGTTGTGACCACTAGTCTTTGGTTCTAAAGGTCTATCCAGCCACACCTTTCCCTGACACACAGGACCCCAGCTTCCATCCCAACCTAATCTCCCCCACTGTTGTTCTTTTGCACACCTGACTGATAAGCAAAACCTTTTAAGTTTATCTTATCTAGGTCAAGTCTACAGATACTGCTACACAAATGGTGTATAGACAAACTGGCATGTAGTTGACTACAAATACCAAGTTTTTTCTGATGTATTTTTGACCGTGCTCTCCTTGAAAGTTGTAGTTCATTTTTTTGGGGAATGAAGAAAGGTAGCACTCTTGAACTTAAAATGATACCCTTCAGTTATGAAGTGTCGCCCCAAACAACTCTAATGTAGGTGTCCATGAAAATAATGACCTTCCAGACTGACATCCTGTCAGTCTTATAAACTCTTGGAAAATTCCCTGCTTGTCACTTTGAGGAATTTTGAAACACATGCTTGCACACCCACAAACACACACACACACACACACACACATTTGTTTCAGTGTCCTAGGTTTAGCTAGGTGTTTCTGTGAGCTACAATGACTGTGGATGGTTGCGGGTCATTACTCACAGACACATTATATCGGTCTCATGACCATTACTATGGTCATGAGACCGATATAATGTGTCTGTGAGTTAAGCAGGGTGTGTATGTGGACTATTTGTGAGTATACTATGTCCCTGAAGTGTGTGAACTGTGTGACAGACCGCACTGGCTATTTGCATGCTCAAAAATATTTTGAGCATGCAAATGAACTCAATTGTATTATTATTGTTATAGGTTTCGATTATTAGAGTTGTGGATAGGACAGTGGGAAACTGTTAGGAGAAACAGGACACAATCATTCCAGTGTGTCTGTACTTAAAACATTTGAAATGTCCATGGCTTTGCCTGTGAAAACACACCTTTTGACATTTTGACAACAAGATACGTCAATGCTGGAGGTGTGTGTATGTGTGTTTGGGGGGTGGTGGAGCGCGTAGAAGTGGAAAATGAGTGCAACATTTCAGGTCATTACAGTGATGTATTCAAGCTAATCTGATTTAATCATTTACTTGGCATTTAAAAGGGAAGATCTATTCACCAGTGGCAGAGCTGGAGGGCACACCTTAAGGCAGGGAGGGGTGGGAAGCAGGGATTGGAATGAGGGAAGGAGAAAGCAAGACCCAGGTTTGTCTTTGTTATTTCCTGTTTTACCTGGAAATTAAATAATAGGAAAGAATTGAAAAGGTGGAACATGAAAAGAACCATTCAGAAAGTTATGGAAAACTGCCCGGTTGTATTAGTAGAAAACACAATAGTCTTTATTGATGCTGTCGTACCTTGTTCTCTTTAAAGACAGATAGATGAACTGGCTATTGTGTTTAATTGTGAGTGTGTGTGTGTGTGTGTGGGAGGGGGATTGGAGTTGTGTGATGCAAGTAACACATTTGAACCCTTGAGCAAAGGTGAGATACATGGAACATGGCAAGAGTTGAGCGGCTCTTTCAATTATCTGTAACTCTCTTTCTGTCTGTCTGTCTGTCTGTCTGTCTGTCTGTCTGTCTGTCTGTCTGTCTGTCTGCCTGCCTGCCTGCCTGTCTGTCTGTCTCTCTGTCTACAGGTTTTCTGGAATCCCGCCCACCAACCTCGGAAACAACACCAAACTTGTTGATTGGATGCCACAAAACGACCTATTGGGTGAGCCGTGATGTTGATTGGGTGGTCATGCACAACACGAAAACAGCTCATTTAGACGAATAGATGCATTTCGGTGGTTTAAAACATGATGTATTGTAAGTAAATCCCAACAATGTACCTCAGCTCATCTGCCTGGGCGCTTTCTATCAGTCAACAGATCACCTCATCAATATAGATATTAGAATGAGCATGTTTAGGACTTGGGCGTTTAATTTTTTAGATGAAAACACACGAAAACAAGTATTTCACTGGCCTACATTTTGGGTCAGTGACTGTGTGCTGACCCAGTCTTCAGTGACCAGAATGCATGAGATGTACTCTTGGGGTGACGTACCACAGTCAGGGGTGTGGTTTCCATTTGATATCTGGGGATAGGTAGTGGTGTGAGTGACCCACAACAGGTAATAACTTACCTATTATATCATTACCAGTCAATCATTCACAGACACACAAACCTACACACCCTAGGACCTAGCTGAAAAGGTTTCTCAAGTATCTAAGCTGTGTTAACGTTATCCATTTGTTCGAGTACCTTATCAATGGCCGCACAGCTAGTAACAGGCACTAGAAGGGTTAGGGGGTTTCTGACGTAGATGTGAACATGTTTATGCTTAGATGGATGGAGGTGTCTGTGTGTGCAGGCAAAGTACTGTTTCTGTGTCACAAACACATTGATTTCACATACCCAAACTGGCTAAAGATCATGCTCTGACCTCACACAAAGTTACTGCAAACACACAGATTCACACTAAAACACAAATAGACATGTTGGTTGAATAGCACACAAACTAACACGCACACAGGCTGGCTGAGTTGCATGCACACATACACTCAAACACACACGCACAGACTAAAGCCTCCATTCCTCCATCCCCATCCCCACACCCCTCCATCTCCCACCCCTCCGTCCCACACCCCCACCCTCACAGGTCACCCCAACACACGAGCTTTCCTCAGCCATGGCGGCCTTAACAGCATCTACGAGGCCATGTACCACGGCGTGCCCGTGGTGGGGGTGCCCCTGTTTGGTGACCACTATGACACCATGACGCGTGTGTCGGCCAAGGGCATGGGGGTCATGCTGCACTGGAAGAGCATGACAGAGGAGGATCTCCACGCCGCTCTCTTCAGTGTCATCAACGACAGCAGGTTGGACACAAGCGCACAGTATTCTTCACAGAAAGATTTTGTGTGTCTGTGCACAGTGTTTGAAAAACCGAAAAAGCCGAAAACACTACTCCATAGCTCTCCTTACTGCAATTTGAGGCAACTCTGACACTGTGTGACACCTAGTGGCTGAGGGTGGTCACGGGTTGCTGTGCAGTCACGCACTTATATCCCTGTATGACTCTCTCTTTGTCTCTCTGTCTGTCACGCTTTTCCTCATACATATGCTTGCTTCTTTTTTGTGTGCTTGTTTGTGTGTGTAGGTACCGCCAGCGAGCCCAAGTCCTCTCCTCCATCCACAAGGACCAGCCAGGCCACCCTGTAACCAGGGCTGTCTATTGGATTAGCTACCTTCTCCGCCACAATGGGGCCAGCCACTTACGCTCTTCCGTCTACTCTGTCCCCACCTACCAGTACTTCCTATTGGATGTGGTCCTAGCCATGGGTTTGGGCTTTGCTTTGATTGGCTACCTCCTCATGCGGATAGGAAGGCTCTTGAGGTCAAAGTTTGGGGGTCAGGGAAGTGGAGCTGCAAAGTTGGCCGGGGACAGTGACGACCCAGACAGCAACTTGGCGAATGGACATTGCCACAGCAATGGTGTGGCGAATGGGAAACACAAACGCAACGGTGCACTGCGGAACGAGAAGAAGACAAAGTAGGGTGTGTATTGGGAGAGAGAGAGAGTAGGAGGTGTTTGGGCTTTAGGAACTGATCCAGAGTCAGTTTATGGGCTCTCCTCCCTGGTGTTGCAACATAGGGACAAGGGATCAAAAACTGATTCTAGTTCAGTGTCTGAAGTCGTCTTCTACCCCAAACAGTCACAAGATCAGGGCCAATGAGATGCAATGTATCATGGGGGACAGTGGAAGGGATGGGGCAAACTAGTGCGTGTGCTCGTGTTTGTGCGTGAGTGTGTGTTGAGGAGAGCCGATTAACATTACACAACAGACACTAACCACGACCCCCACAACAACAACTACAGCAAACGAGTCGGAAAGCCAAAGTCCGAGAAGAAAGGTTAGAGTGAAAGAAAAGTCATTGCGAGAGAACGTTTTGTTCCTCCCTCCTCTGTTTAACTTCCCTCACAGCACTCTTCTTTCCTCTCCTCTTTCCTCTGGAGCAAAATAGACAAATATAGGGATGAATTAAACACAAAACCCCTCATTCCTAAACAACAGTAAAAAAAAAACACATACAAAAAAGATGGATAAATTTGGCTTTTTTTTTAATGACAAACTGATTCTGCAAAGCACATGTCAGACATCACACTGTAAATAAAACACATCTATTTATTACTGTAAAAATGCATTTAAAAAGATGGTAACTACCTTCTTGTCTAATTTACTTGTATCCTGTGTGTTGCAGATGCTACTATAGGACACACACTCCTGTTAGTTATGTCAAACTCCTATTATAATGACTGACTGTTCAGTTGTGGCTGTATCAACTAGCCATATTTCAAGATTTGCAGTTTGACCTGTTTGTTTTGTACTTCCTTGTAGCTAATAGGAAAAACAAAGTTTTCCCACCTCGTGGTTATATATAATTGTAATAAAAGTGAAGGAATGTACTGTACTATATGTCGCAACCAAGATGACACTGGCTCAAGTCCTGATTTGCCCTTTCAGACGTTGATCTATTCGTATTGATTGATTAATTAATTAACTAATTGCCACATTTCGAGAGCAGCGATTGACCGTGCACTCTCTTTAGTATGATTGGTTACTGAATTAAGATTCTTTTTGTAATTAATTGATTTGTTTTGTAAATGAAGCACCATTAATTGTAATTTGGAAGTGATATTGGTCCCTGTAGGTACAGATGCTACAATGTTTCTAAATATCTCACTCAGTAGGTGAAATTGCACTCGGTAGATGAGCGGAATTGCACCTCCAGCTTCTAGTTATTGTGTGCATGTTTAGGCTTCTGACTTTCTTGAGTGCAGTTCAGATGACTGCTAATGACTTCAAGTATGTTTGGCAGTGGGATCTGAAGGTTTGTGCAATCGAACATCACATGCAATGTTCACCCTCGATTTCATTTCATATCTTTCTTTTTTTTTGTTGCTATGTTGTGTTTTTCAGGCATGCATCTGTGTTAGCTGTTTGTAAAGAGAGATTCAGCAATGCCAAGCTGAACCAGACAGTTACACCCTGGTCCTTATAATATATTTCCTAGGACAAGCTAGACTAGTGTTAAAATTGATCAACACTAGTGCTCCTACTTTGTAGCCTAACCATGCTCAGCTTGGCTCCCTTTGGCTCGTAGTGTGAAGCGGGTCAAAGTAGAATGGGGCGACATGTGTCTATGAGTATCTCAGCAGTCTTGTGGTTGACTTCAGTCCCCCCCCCTCTCTCCTCGCCTATCATTTCACCTTCCTCTCGTCTGGTCCTCCCTTACCCTCATGTCTCCAGGCGCTCTCCTCTCCCTTTCTCACACCTTTCTCCCCCTCTAAACGAACAAATGTGACATTTTGAACATAGCAGCTGCTAGGGTTGGGACCAAATATTGATATGGGAATATATCATACTACTTCCTTTTGTACTAAATGATTTCTACACTGGCATGGAATTTCAACATGCGTATAAACGCAAGCTGCGTTCCCACTGTAATTACTCAAACTTGCAATTAGTCCAAGGAAAAATGGGAGGAAACAGAAAGATTAGACAAACAGACTCCCCTGTCCAGTTGACTTAACAGACCCTAACCATCAAAGAAATGAGGAAGAACTTATGGTGAAGACGGAATAGCGGGGTCACAAGTCTAAGTCAAGTCAAATCTCTTGCGATCAGGAAAATCGGCAAAGCCTGTTTCATTTTACACTTTCAATCTTAGTATTTTGAAGTGTAAAGAAGCAGTAGCAAATCTATATTGCATGCCTTTTAATCTGTGCAATTGTTATATATAACGATTATACATACTATAAAGTATAACAAATCAGCTCAATGTATTTGGAAGTTTGATATTTGTTTAAAAAATAGGTTTGGAGGTGGATAGTTTAACAAACTACCTCATCTGCACACCACATACAAGCACACCTCACAATTTTCCTTTAAATTATACCCTCTCAATATTGTGATGTATCACGATGATGGTCCTGCAATATATCGGATATCTCAGAGTCGCTGTATTGTGATACCATTGTTATCGTGGGCAACATGATGTGATTGTTTCATGCTCTGTGTTGTTACTCTGTGATTCCCACCCCTAGTAGCTGCTGAATGCTTTTTGAAGGGGTATGATGAAGGAAGAAGACGAAAGCTGGGACTATTGTCATTTTGTTATGAATGTTCAAAGAGTCTATTCACTAAGTCACATCACTGAAATCACTCCATACACGACCTCCCTGGTCAGAACCACCCTCAGGACTGACCATCTTCATGTTTCCTAACCAAAGGGAAGAAAGGAAAGGAGGACTCGCAACAAACCAAGCAACCAAGCAACCGCTGCTGTTTCGAACCCCGAAACTAGAGAGGGGAGGTTTCCGACGGTCGTCTGATTGTTCTTTCCTGTTCTCTATGAGCTAGGTGTGTGTGTGCCCTTATGTGTCTGTGTATGTGTGCATGTCTGTTCAGCCCAGGCCTGCTCTAAGTCCATACTTGAATCTTCGTCATGGTTGGCATCATCATCATTATCATCATCGTCGTTGTCAGTTGTGTAGGGCTGTGTCTGGGCTGTGGCAGGCTGCATCGTGGCTATGACTAGAGAACACAGACAAGGAAAGAACACAAAAATAAAAATATTGTGAATACACGTCTTTCTTTTTTTATGATTTCAGTATTAAAAGTACTATGGACTGTCCCAAGCTCCCCTTTGTCGTATCTCTCACTTTCCCTCTCCTGTCACCACTGTCTCTGTCACGTTCTTCATCGTTCTCACAACAGCTCTGTGCTCTTCGGTTGTCTATCAAAGCGACTGGGTGCAGTTTTGCATCTCGTGTAAACGTTTAGTTTAATCCTCCGCCCGCTCACTTCATCTCTTTGTCCCTTTTCCAAGCAGTGGTCCACTTCTCCCTCTTCTGTCTTCTGAAAATACCTTTCTTTTTTTAATTTTATGTTGATTTAAAAAAAGAACTGTTGTCTCGAATGCTCTGTTAAGTGTGTCCATGTTGTAAATATAATATGAGAACAAACAAAAAGTACTAATGCTAAATAAACGTTCCATATTTTGTTTGCAGAATTTTGTTTGACTATTTTTCCCCCCCGATCTGCTGCTGATATTGATGCCAGTGTTCATAAGGTGGTGAGTGTTCCTAACTTTCACCTAAGATTTCATTCATTCCAAAAATAAGACAAGGAGAAAGGCACCTGTCCAGATCTGTTTGAATAAACACGTCTACATGGGAGTCTCTTGTCAGAGATGATCACAGACCTGTCCAGCTTTCTGCTCTCCTGCATGCTCAGTTGCATGCAATAGGTTGAAGTAGCTTCCCTTTCATGTTATGCAAACACACGTCACTGCCTACCCTCACACACACAAACACACAAAGTATTTCAGTCAGTGTTCTCTTCGATAGTACTTTTAACTGCCATTGCTGAGTGAGACTCCCAGTAACAGGACACTCTACCAGTGCCCTACCTTGTCTACTGGCCTCGTTAATGATTCACACTGCTCACACTCACACCAGCCTGTTGAACATTCATTACATTCTCAGCGAATGGCTTTTGTCATTGGTAGCCAAAGCACCTTGTTATCTAGAAAGGGATGGAGGGATGAGAGGGAAAAGAGAGAAAAGGGCTTGACTGAGCAGGAGGGGAAATGTTAGGTGGGGGATTAAGGCAGGTGGGTGTCATATTACAACCGTGGAAGAGGACATGTTTTTGTCCATTCATTCCATTCATTTGTCCAGTCTTCTTGCCTGACTTATTTTGTCCTATCTTCCTCCTCTCTACTCCCGTCTCTATTCATCCTGTTTATATTCACCTTGGGGTGATATAGTCATGTTGAGGGCTTATGTTGTGCCATGTCAGGGTTTCCGTAGGAAGTGCCCTGTTGATACTGTACAGTGTGTATTTGATCGCTTCAACTGTACATCATTAGGGTGCTGCTTCTCACTTGCTGCTGAGTCACACCTCTCCTCAGTTTCCCCAAAGACAGGCAGCAGTGTGGGTACACACACACACGCACACACACACACCCATGCATATATATACACACACGCGCGACTGTTCTCCTGACTAAGATGTCTCTCACGCTCTCTGAGTTGACCCACAGGATGTGTTTCCCCCCAGAGATGCAGTCAGAATATGGGACTTTGGTTGAATGCACTGAATGTGTGTGTACATTTGTGTTGTAGCACTGAGAGAGAGTATATAGTTGTGTTATTTTGCTGAGTCTGCTTTATGTGGTACGGTAAATGTATTTATGTGGCTGGGTTGTCCAACTTAAGTGATGAATGCTGCTTCCTGTCCTGATATATTCATCTATGCTAAGCGGACACTAAGAGACAGGAGGCTATGTATCTCTCTTGGTGGATGTTGACACATGCATCTGTGCAGATAGCTGTTGTTCGATGTGTGTTGACCGTGAGTGTGTGTGCTTTCTGAGTCCAACAGAGGGCAGTGTAGCCTGTGTAGTTCCTCCATTTTTCTGTTTCTTTTTCTCTCTCTCCTTCCTCTGCTTCTCGTCATCGTCCTCTTCTGTCTCTCTCCTCTCCTCCTCCTCTCTTCCTCTGCTCTCTCTGATCTTTCGTCCTCTTTCATCTTCTTCTCTCTGTCTGTCTTGTTCTCTCTCTCTCTCTCGTCCTCTCTCTCTTTTCTCTCTTCGATCTCTTCTCTCTTCTCTCTTCTCTCATCTCTTCTCTCTCTTCTCTCTCTTCACCCATATGCTTGTCTGGTCCAGGAGTTCAGGCAACACATAGACAATGACATCTAAATGTAATTTGGTGTGTGATAAGCTTTTATCTGATCAACCATCCCACAGTGTCCTTTCACCCACTTCATGCTTGGCTCACAACTCTGAGTAGCCTTGCCAATGGTCTCCATGGTAACCTGTCTGCTTTCCCCATAGCGTTGGATGACCTATTGGAGCTTGTGTCAGTGTTGAGAAGGGCTTTCTGACGTAAAGGTCCTGCAATACTTCTCTTTTTGTCTGAGAGTGTGTGTTAAACAGAGCGGGTGTGCGCTCCCTGTCTCTCTGAGTGACAGAGCATGTGTGTGCTCTAAAATGGTTTGGGATGGATAGAAACCTGTCTGCACATCACCATGGAGATAAGAGAGACCTGATGGCGAAGGGAGCTGAGAATGACAGCTTTCATATCAATCATCCTGACGTTTGTGTGTGTGTGTTTGGTATTAAGTTGGAATAAAAAAATAAATCAACAGCATGTGGCCTGTGTGTCAACAGCTGTTGTCACTTTTCCTCTTACCTCACCCTCTCTGAGTGGTGATCTCGCATGACCACACTCACACATACACACACACACACTCACAAAGATGCTACATTCTCTTACCAACTCTGAGTCTCTGGATGGGCCCCAAAAGTAAGTGCCAACTGTTGGCCTAGCAGAAAGAAGGATAAGACTTCAATCTGTATCTCCCTCCATCTCACTTGTCATCCTCCCTCTCCTTCTTTTCCTCTCTTGCTCGCTTGCTTGCTCGCTCTCTCTCTCTCTCTCTCTCTCCATATGTCTCCTCTCTCTCCCCATTTCTCTCTGTCTCCTTCCTCCTTTTTCCCTTTCTTCTCTCCTTACTTGGCTCTCTCTCTCCCTCGATCCTCCTCTCTCCTGTCTGGGTTCAGATGCAGCATGTCTGTGTGGAATTGGAATTTCAATTGATGAAGAAAACAGTTTCGTTTGCAGCCAGATATGTGATCATAGCGGTGAGTTTTAACTGTTTCATAGCCACTGGGACAGAGAGCAGCTTTCTATCAAAAGAAATGCCAAATCAACCATATATAAATTTGCAATGTCTGATTGTAATCTGATCGCGGCTGTCATCCCTAGATTTCTATGTTGTTGCCTCATGAGAACTGCATGTGGTATGTGTGTGTGTCTTTCTGACAGATATTCGTGTGTGTGTGCCTGATCAGTTGAGACTGTGGGGCCCTGTGGGGTTTGTACCCAATCACAGTAGAGGTTAGATAACTATCTCACCCCCTCTCTATCTCTTCACCCTCCCTCTCTTTCTCCATCTCACCAAATGCACCTCCCCCCTCACCACCCCCCTCCTACTCAGATACAGTCAACGGTCCAGTCTTGGGGCTAAGGTTTCCGATAAAATCGCAGAAAAGTTTGTTGAAAATTACCATCGATGCACACACCCAGCCACCCAGACGTGCTCAAATACACACACCATTTTCTTCTGTTCGATCCCATATTTGGCTCGCTATCCTTTTTTCATATTTGATTATTATCAGGTCTCTCAACACTGATACTTGCTCTTATTTTCTCCTGTCCTCTCTTGGTCGTTCCCTCTTTCTCTCCCACGGTCTCCTATCTTCCCTAATATTCTCTTCAACCCCCCCCCCCCCACATGCACACACACAAGTGAGTGGTCACTGTGAAGCAGAGGAAGCAGGCTTTGACTGTACATTCTGTGGTTCTCTTTATGTTCTTTTTTATTCTAATGATTGTCTTTACTCTTTACGAAACAACAATTGAGTGAAATATTCTACTGCATTTTCACTTCGTTTTCTTATTCAAATGTATTTGCCTGTGTGTGTGTGCGTGTGTGTGGGTGGGAATCGTTTTGGAGATGGGAGTTATTCTATTTCTGTGGAGGCTGATTTGAAACTTCATGTCATTGACGCTCTGAATCAATTAGTGTTCCATTTATTCAAATTGCATTCTCTCATTATAGAAACGTTTGAGGATTAAATCTGAGAAATTACATTAATTTTTCTCTGCTGTCGACCCATCACACTTTCCACTCTTCTGCCCTCACTGATTCTCTTGCTTTCTTTCTCTCCCTTTCTTTCTCTCTCTATATCTGTCAATATCTTTCTCTCGTTCTCTCCTTCTGTTTCTATTTACATGTCAATGACTTTCAAATTCGAGCTCAGCCCATTTTCTGACTCCATCTCCTATTTACATGTCAATGACTTTTCTACTTTATGCTTCCGCTGGTAAAAATGAAGGTAATTTGCTTGCGACACTCTGACCGTTCTTTCAGCTATTACTTCCTTATCTGTTCTGGTCAGTGAGTTCTGATGACTATTGAACTAGGGAACTGTGAAGACATTTCTCTCGTCAGCGTATTAGTGACGGTTGTTTTGCTTTGATAGCCTACGTCGGCTGACGCCCAAGGGTTTTATCTCAGCGGGTTGTACCACGCTTTGTTGTCTTTAAAGTAACGCGAACATACTAGTTCTATGTCAGATGGATAAACAACAAAGACATACGGCAGCTTAAATTGTTGTGAATGTCTTAAACGAGTATCTGCTCATTAAACGTGCTTGCGTTGCTTAGCAATAAAGTCAACGTTACACTGGTGCAGCATTTTGATTACCGAGCAGGCTTTAAAGAAATGAAAGCGACATCCAGTGATGTATTGTATTAATAAAAAAGTCCCATAAAAACATGCCAAGAAGCCGTTCAGTTGGTTCATAATCAAATCCGTATATCGTGAAATTGATATTTACTGGTCTCCAATCTGTGTGGATGGCATGAAGAACACTTCGATGTAACAGCAAAATACACATTTATTTTTTAAACGAAATTCCATGGGGCTAACATGTCATTAAGGTCTCACGTATGCCTAGCCATAGTTTAATCTGGTGAGTTAAACTGACATGCTGCGTTATGTACGAGGTCATGTCACTGTGTCCTGTAAAGCACACACACCCTGTCTGGCTCCCCCTGCTGCTGAGGCGTGTTTAAGCATCCCAGGGCTCATCAATGATTTACTGTTACAGGAAGGACAGAAATATGACGGCGGGACACAGGAATATTGATGTCCGCCCATCAATTATTAAGATACTGATTTTTGGAGTTAACATGCAGTTGACCTAGTGAGGGTTGTTCTGTCTGTATCTAGACGTGTGTGCGTGTGTGTGTGTGTGTTTGTGTGTGTGTGTGTGTGTGTGAGTGTGTGTGTGTGTGCGTATGCGTGTGCGTGTGTGTGCGTGTGTGTGTGATGAGAGCGGCAGTGGTGTGAGAGAGAAAAAGAAAGAGAAAGAGGGATTTTAAGTTGACTGCGTTGAAGTGGTTATTAATTGAGCAGCGTAGACTTGACCTCAGACAAACAGCCTGAAGACGGAGCTATGTTGGCCTATTTGTTGTGGGAAATGGTATTATTTTGTTGAACAAGGGAACTGGTTCTCCCAGCATGTATTGCCGGGTACAAAATAGATAGATGTGTGTGTTGATGCCAAAACATTACTCAAGCTCTCTCTGGTTGACTTGGCACGGGAAGGGTAGTTGGCTGAGAGACACGTCAACTTCAATATCCTCTTCTTACTTGGAGACTGATACTGGAGAAAAGAGGAGGACGTGAGGTGAGGAGAGGGATGGACGTGTCCTTCAGGGAAAACCAAGAGAGGTGGTCTGCCGTAGAGGGTAAGGAGAGATAGTATCTCTCCATCGCCCTGTTGGGGCTGGAGAGATGGTGGAAAGCAGGAGATGACCCGCAGGCCCTGGAGAGATGGAGGGATGGGATATGGAGCAAGGATAGACGGTAGCTTGAGGAGATTGATGGGTGATAGAGGCAAGAGGCCATGAAGGGCAGAGACAGAAACAGAGTTTTCCCTCCGATAAGATAAAATACCATGACAACGCAGAGGTCGGAGAGGTGACCAAGGTTCATCAAACTCTTCTTTGGAACATAGTCAAGACTACACACACACATCCACATGTTTCACAGCTACAGAAGCTGATAGTCTAATATGATTTATAGACTGATTGTTGCATTGTTTTAACTTTGCGTGGCAAGTTAAAATACTTGCATTTCAACCATCCTGCAGATAGACAAAGACAACTCTCCATCAATGTAATTGCATCCAACCCCTCGTGTGTGTGTCATTGTATGTAAATTACCTCCTCTATCACGGCAATCCAGGGAACAATTGAAAATAGCAGCATCCAGTGGCCAGGTGGGGAAACTGCACCTTTTTAAAGCACACCTGCAACCCCTCTCCTGATTAATCGCAAAGGCCTGAACAGAAACCGTGTCTGTGGGTGGCAGGAATAAACTAAAAGCATAACTAAATACATACAATTGCAGACGTTTTGCTGCTTTACGTGGAGCGATGTAGAGGTCAGCCTCTACAAGTGTTTACCTGGTGAGTGACTATTTCTGTTCCACACCTTGTTGGCCTTGATCTCCAAACACAGACATAAGGCTGCATAAGGTTCGCCTTCGTCATGAAGCTCATCAAGGAAACAAGTCTGCAAGAACATTCTGTTAATCTGTTCTCAGGACAGGGAGAAATGATCGTGATTTGGAATTCATACAAACTGGTGCAAATCTCTGTGTTCTCTGTCATCCTGGGCTTGCTGTCTATGGTTGTGTGCCCGTACTTACGTCATCATGGATGGGGAGGCCAGGAGGGGGGAGCCAGGAGAAGGAAGGCAGGACAGGAGGGGGGAAACAGTACTGAAGGGGGAGAGCCAGGCAAGCTAATCGATAAGTGAGGGCAGGATGGTGTCAAACGGCAAATAAACAAACCAGCCTATCTACTCTATCTCTTTCTCTCTCCCTCTCTTCTGCACACACACACACACACACACACAAACACACACACTTGGCTAATATGAGATAACACAGACTGCTAATGTGGGAGAGTTTATGCAGCCTGCAGAGCAAAAACCAATTCATTCTTATTCATGTTGGGTTGCCGTACAGACGCGTGCGTGTGTGTGTGTGTGTGTGTTTGTGTGAGAGAGAGAGAGAGAGAGAGGGAGAGAGAGATAGAGAGAGAGTAAGAGAGATGTTGACAGAGCAGAGGGGAAATGGGAGAGAAGAGAAGGGGAAGATGAGACATGGGGAGAAAGCAGAGAGGAGAAGGAGATAGGAACGAGTGTAGATAAGGAAAGAGAGAGAGAGCGATGGCAGACAGGAGCGGGGGTGGAGAGATGGAGAGAGATGGAAAAGATGGAGGTGAGGTCTGTCTGGTATAAACAGTGATATTACAGTATTGATCAAGCCTTCATATCTGGTGGCAGATAAATGGCCCTTAGCGTGTGTGTCTATGTATGTATGTGTGTGTGTGTGTGTGTGTGTGTGTGTGTGTGTGTTGGGGCCGAAGGCTGAGAGGAAAAGAAGACGAGAGGACGAGTTGTATTGATTTTCATAGACGGCTAGAGAGAGAAGGGTTGACTGTGTCCATCCATCTATCTATCTAGTTATTGTTATCCGAGTCCGTCGTCGTCCTTGTTTGCCTGCGTCTGTCTGTTTCGGTGTATTTAGTCTACCTTCTATTAGTACAGTGTTGTAACTTGGCCTACAGTTACTTTCAACTGAATGTGTTTTATTGTTATCTGAATGAATTTTATTTTTGTTTTTCCATCTAAACACAACCATTAATCAAAGCATTGACTAAAGGTGACAAACACCCTGGTGAAAGAACTTGTACCTTGCTAAAGAGCAAATCACATACATCTGCATCATACTTACACAACTACTGTGTGATTAAACAACAAATCGACACATGTTGCATATACTATATTAAGCAAATTAATATAATATTTTATATGTACTTAAAATATCTTCGAACAAGGCATTAAACAGTTCCACAGTTTCTGGGCTTCAGAGACCCTAATCCGTCAATCCACTTGGAAGCCCACACGTCTGTCTGTGTCTGTCTTCTCTGTCTGTCTGTCTCGTCTGTCGTGTCTGTCTGTCTGTCTGT
The DNA here is from genome assembly GCA_036571765.1 of Plecoglossus altivelis. NCBI lineage: Eukaryota > Metazoa > Chordata > Actinopteri > Osmeriformes > Plecoglossidae > Plecoglossus > Plecoglossus altivelis. The sequence goes on from BROE01000012.1 coordinate 8,689,785, forward strand.
GTCTGTCTGATCGATTGTATCTTCCGTCGATGTGTGCTAGTCTGTCTGTCTGTCCCGTGTCTGTCGTGTGTCCTGTCTGTCTACTTTGCGTTTTGGATTGTCAGACAACTTCTATATGTTTTGGAAAGTATTAGTTAATGGGCAGCAAGAAAATATGTGATGATAAGATGTGTGAGTGTGACTGAGCGGGCGAGAGACGTAATGAGAACACGGGAGCGAGCTTCAGGGAGGAGATTTCGGGGATAAAGATACTTGTGTCTCTGAAGATTACGGTGTGTGTGTGCGTGCGTGTGTGTGTGTGGCAGGTTTTCTCATTACAGGATAACAGAGCATCTGTTCAAATGTTCCCACTCAACCCTGCCATTCTGTCGCTCTGGGGAAATAACACATACTGCTGTGTGCATGTATATACTTGTTTGTGTGCGTGTGCTTGTGTGTGTGTGTGTGTGTGTTTGGATGCATGTTTTTGACACACTTTTAATACTGTGGAAGTGTGTGTGTGTACCACTCTCTCAAGGGAAAGCGATTATGGATTTGACTGAAATTGGACACATGCTGAAATGAAAAAGTGGAGTGTGTCTGAAGTAGAACTCTTCTTCCTGCTAAAACACTCTCCAATTAAACCATCAGCTCCAGTAAGACTGCTCACTGTGCCCCTCACACAGATCTGGTGCTGGGATTAGCACCGATTTGCTGTCTTGTACACACATTTTAGATTTTAGATTAATGCCAAACCAGAAGCTATACATGGTATTAGTGATGGTTATATCGCGTTATTTGAACAATTATTTGCACAGTCTATAGTATAAAGTATATTACAATATCCTTATGTTTGTCTTTGGAAATTTATGATACCATGTATGTTGAATTGTAACCGTTAGAGAAAGAATTAGAATTTTCTGAAAATGTTGAGCTTCAATCAATGGGTCAAGAGTTCATTATAACATGTTAAATTTTCATGACTGAAAGCCCGCTCTGGTTGTTACTCACTAGATTGGTACCTTAGGTGATTAAACAAAAGCAACATAACTGTTGGTAACACTGTATTCAAATGGCAACCTACGGCTAATATATCATTGTGATGGTGCCATTAATTGAATGGTAGGACTGTTAGGTGTGTGTGTGTGTATATGTTTATTGTTAGTGGCCCCATTAATCAAGGCCTATCACTCTGCCCTAATGGAGATAGATTATAAAGCTGAGAGACGTGACTGTCCCTGGAGCAGGCCAGCTTAGTTTGTGTGTGCTTGTGTGTGTGTGCAAGTCATTTGGTCTGGGTGTCATCGTGCGCTTTCCAGTTAGTGTCACAGTTGATAGAAAATCCTCCGGTAACCATGTGACTTTTTGCTTGTCTACTTGAGCCAGTGTCACAGGCTCTCGGTGAGGGCATGTGTCCAGGATTCGCAGGTTAAACACACTCATTTATTACAGCCTCTGTGTGTGTGTGTGTATTCCAACTGTCAGGTCCAATGCACCAGGGATCCTTAGCCCCAAGCCAGGCTTGCTTGTGCGCCACAGGAATGTTTCCTAACAAATACCAGGATGTCTACGTGGACCAGACTCTGGTCACATCAGTCTCAGAGAGCCGCTCCTCCTCTGCTTTAGGCAGAGCAAACAGGACCATGCAGCACACGGGGAAGGGATCCTCTGACTGATACGTCAAGTTCTTAGGGTTTGTCTGCATGCGGATGTGAGGGTGAGGGGGTTTATGTGTGTTTGGGCATATATGTGTTTGGATCGCATATGTGTTAGTGTGTATGTGTGTGCTTATGTTTGTGTGTTTGCGTGAGTGTGTGTGCGTGTACATGTGTGAAGTGGGCCGTGTGCTTTTTCTCTTTTCTGTTTCTGATCTCTTAGACAGTGAAACCATGTAATAGTTGCAGATTGTGACTCTGCCTGTCTAATGCTGTGAAAGACTGATCTTGTAGAGCATCCCCGCCCTCTCTTCTACAGTGAATAACCTGAAGTATGTCCCATTACCCACACTAACATACTACACAGTATGCCTTAACAATATTTAACATGTCCCTATTTGTAGTATGTCAAACACCTGGATGTCCTACTGCGTCTAGTTGTATTTTTCAGTATGCAACTGTAACGGATATATGAGCTAGAGGGTCAAAGTTCCAGGCGCAGTATTATGTCAAGGTAAAATATAATAATTGTATGCTAATTTTATGCACACTGCATGCAACACTACAAATTTTGAAAGAGTAAAAAAGTATGCGATTTGAGATGCAGGGACCAGATGACTGCTAGCGGCTTTGCTGTAATATGAACTGTTCTACACGTGCGCAAAACGCACACACATACACATTCAGAAATCCACTTCACTTTAATGAAGTATCTCTCAGAGTTGGATAAGAGCTCTCGTTTCACAAGGCCCTGGCACCATTGTTATAGGACACACACACACACACACTCGGTTTGGATGTCGCAAGGAGACCTTTTTAAGGCTGGGATGCGTTCAAAGATTAAACCATTTCTACAAAAACGTTCCTCAGAAATCCCAGCAGAGGAGCTGACTTTGAAAAGCAGCATCTGACAAAAGCTGAGGACGGGAGAGCGAGGAAGGGGGAGAGCGAGGAAGGGGGAGAGCAAGGAGGGGGGAGAGCGAGGAAGGGGGAGAGCGAGGAAGGGGGAGAGCAAGGAAGGGGGAGAGCAAGGAAGGGGGAGAAGAAGACGACTCCATGGAAAGCAAAACAAGGGAGAAGATAGTGAGGACTCCAACTAGATTTAGATTCGAGAAACCACATTGCCAAGAAAGTTAAAAAAAATGTTTGCTGCAATCAAACTTCTGTCAAATTTAAAAGGGCTATGCATATAAAATATGCATAGTCCTTTTCACACGTCATACAGGGTTATAAAAAAGCCCAAAGATTGCATCGATAGCCTACATTAAACCTCAGAGACGAAAAGCTAAGATAACTCTCCCCAAAAAAGGAAAATAGAAGAAACCTCAGGAGGCCTAATTCAGCGGTGGGGGAAAAAAAGAAATGTTGTTTTTGAAACAGGGTTTTGAAAACAGATTTGGAACCTGCTAACGAAGATCTCCAGGTCTCTGGTTCTGTGTAACACCCGAAGAAACCCTGTGTGTCCTGCATGTCTTTTCATTCGTTTTTGCTGAGGAAGAAAATCAAACGTTTCTATGGTCTTACTGTCAGAGACGTGGACCAGAGTTCTAGTCAGTTACCAGACCATAACCTTGTTCTCTCTCTTCTTCTCCTGCCCCCTGTCTCTCTCCAGGCCCGACCTTGTTAGACAACTTCTGTTGAATTTCTCACTTGTAAAAAAAAACAAAGATTAGTCTGCTGCAGTACAACTTGATGAACAATACCTTGCTTCTTCTAGTTCAGAAGTCAATTTGGAGTCATTGTACAGTTTGGGAGTGAAGGAATGGGTAGGAGGAGGGTATGGGGTAAAATGTACCAAATGCATCTATTTCCTGTGTTTTTGTGGGTTCAAAGAAGCTCCACCATATTCAAGAACTCAAGCATCAAAGCAAATCTGTCATGTTGCCTCAGTCACGCTTGGCTTGGCCTGCATGTGTGTTTGTGTGTGTGTCTGTGTGTGCGTGTGAATGTCAGTGAATGTCTTGTAAAGTTTTGTCTGAACAGTCTTCTTTATGTAGTCCGTGAGTGTGTGTGTCCTGGATTGAGTGTGTTTAGGTGTGTGTATTGGTCATGGGTGGTTGCTTTCGGGCCCATTTCCCTCGCTGCTGTGCTGTTGTCTCCAAACTGCAGAAGAAGAAGAAGGTTAAACTGGAAGGTCAGGGCAGTGAGGGAGGATGTCATCCATCACTGTTGTAAAACTACAAAACCCATATATTCTGCAGACATTCTATCTGTATTAATTTCTCTGGGACAGACACTTTTGTAGTTCTTCTGGCAACTTGCCTGGGCTCAAGTTCATGTTGGCGTAGCACAGTTTTAACTTTAACTTCTACAGAGGTCAAGATACTCTCAAAGTGTCTTTGTAACACTAATATCTCAATTAGACGCACATCTCAAGCGATTTTAAACACCCAAATTAAAATGCTTGCAGAACCAAAACAAAGTCAGTTTTTTATGTTGAAGTTTCTATCAAACCCATGTAGGCTTAAACGTTAGTTTTGTTTTGATATATCAGACAAAATAACGATTAGAAAAGTTTTATTGCTTTCAGCAGGCTTTGCTAGTTTGCTTTCAATTTCACAGTTGTTGGATTTAAGACATACCAGCCCCGCTTGCTAATTCAGAAGTAAGTCCCAGTTATCTTTCACTAGCAAGGTAAGAAACAGCTTGAGGGACAATGCAACAGTTTTTGGAATATGAAAATCACCAGCTGCATCTCATTATCTCGCTCTCTTTCCCTGCCACACGTTCTCAGTCTCTCTCTGTCCCTCCCTTGCCCACCCTCTCTCCCACCCTCCTTTCTTCTGTCTTTCTCCCTCTCACTCCCACACCTCCCTCTCTCCCCTTTCTATCCCAACACCTTGTATCATCAACACTCTGGTCTCCTGCTGTGTCACATCTTCATAGCATCTATTCCTGTGCTGACGAGTGTCTGTCTGTTCTATATCTGATCTGCCACTGAGCAGCTGTGTGGGTGCGCCTGTTTGTGTGTGTGTTTGTGCCTGTCTGCGTGTGTGCGTTCACGTGGGCAGCTGTCTCAAACCAGAATGTGGTCCTCAAGCCATCAGCCAGTGATAGCTTCTGTGTGCACTTATACCGCATGCCAAATCATATGAAGCTATGATCTCCCAGTCTCCTCTTTTCCTTTCCTACAGTAAACCACTGAGAGAGAAAAAGACGAAAACATTGACCACATGAGGAAAATGTTAAACCATATTTCCTGTGCTGAGGAGGTCAGGGGGTGGAGGCGGAGGCAGGGAGATGGGGAGGGAGATAAGGAAAGATGGACAGAGGAGGCAGAGTACAGGATGGAAGGACAGGGCCCAGCTCAAGTCTTGGAACACTGCCCATGTCTTGTTCAGCCCATTCTGAATGTTATGGCAGGACAAACAAAACTAGTCCTTTTAGAAGCCTCAGTGTATGGTCTCCCTTGGCATCTTGCAGGGTCAGCACAGTGGGTGTGTGTGTGTGTGTGTGTGTGTGGAGGGGGTATTTGACCTTTTCTCAGACAGCAGCTTGATAGTTCAACAGATCATAGCTTTCTAACTGACCTCTGTGGTATCTTGCCCTGGAGCTGTGTATTACTCCAATCAGATTCTAAGGCCATCTGGAACCCCTCCCCCAAAGGGGTTAAAGACCCAATCACTTTCAAGTTCATCCTCGATCAGAACAAGGCAGGAAATGAACACATACATATGCACACATCCACGTAGACACATTACTCACACTAAGCAGATGTTACTTTTCATGTAATAAGAATATAATCCTCATGATAAATTCAACATGAGGGGGAAATGACTGTGTTTGTACGGTGTTATCAGAGAGGATTAAAAACTTCATTCCTAGTTTGTTGGCCACTAAGTTTTAGTTCAACGCTACTTACCCTATCGGAAGCTTCTGTTGGGAGTCTTCAATGGCAGCCTGTGGTTTATACTGCACCTGTGAGGAACTGAAGGAGCTGGGACACAGTCTTTATTTGAATCCTCAATGCACACACACATACCTACACACACATACCTACACACACATACCACACACACATACCTACACACACATGGAAAGATGAACGTCTGCACCTTCACTTCTTTCCGTTTTACATCCCATTGCTTCTTTTCTTGTAAACATGACTTATCTACAGGCCTTGCATACAGCAGCGTATGAGTGTGTATCCGTGCATGAGTGTGTGTGTGTGTGTGTGTGTGTATGAGTGTGTGTGTGTGCTTCAGTACTCTGTACTCTCTGGTCTCTTGCAGTGTTGCTGTCACAAATGCTGTTGTTTTGTGGTGTGAGCTGTTTCTCTCCACCCTGTGACAGCATGGAGGGCTTGGAAATCCAACATACCTTCCCTTTTGCCACCGCAAAGTCTTTGTTGAAAGTCACACACACAACCCCCCCATGCACGCACACACGCACACACACACACACACACACACACACACACACACACAAAGGTGCTTGTAAATCTAATTATCATCCCCCCCTCAATCACAGAGGTGGCAATCTTTTATTACGTGTGTGTATGTGTGTGTGGGAGTGCTTGTGTGTGTATGTGTGTGCTTTCCTTCCCTGCCTCCACGTCTCTTCCACACCTACACAGTGTGAGCTAAGAGGTTAGTCTAATTGTTTTAGTGCCCCCAGGTTGAACTGACTGTGCACGCTTCGACCTCTATGTGTGTGATAGCTCATTGATACCTCTAGAACATATATGGGACAAATAGGATTTGCTTCCTATGTCTCCCTTCTAACATTTATGATCTCCAAAACGCATACCTGATATTTGATCTGAGCAAACGCTGTGTAATCCATTTTCACGTCCTTGATGAACTTGAGAGGTTTTTGCGATGTTGTGAGATAATCTAAGATTAAAAGGTGTGTGTGCAAGAGAGAGAGAGAGTGAGCATGTGTTGATGAATGTTGACTTTCACACCTTCGGTGTGTGTGTGTGTGTGGCTATGCACACCCAAGTGTCGCTAGGGGCAACACATGTCCTTTTTTGCCTGTCAAATGTCAGCTGATCCATCAACACTCCTCTGCCCACTACTGTGACACACGGGACGACTGACTGGGTCGACACCAACGGGTCTGTCTGAGCGTACATGCAGGGAAACACTCTCTCACCTTCTCGCTCTCTCGCTCTCTCTGTCTCTCTCTGACTAACACACACATGCTCAGACACACGTCTGTCATAACAGTAATAGGCCAGTCTGCAAAACACACACGCGCGCACACGTACGCACGCACAAACACCCATGCATACACACATTGTGATGTCCAAACACCCATGCATACAATACCCACATTGTGAGTGGTGGCGGTGCCAATTTAATGAGAGCTGAAAGTGAATAGATGGAATGAACATCATGCCTATTGGCATTTATCTGTGTGTGTGTGCGTGTGTGTGTGTGCATGTGTGCGCGGGTGCCTTTTGGCATTTCTCTGATGTCAGTTGAACACCAAGCTCTGGGTCTAAGTCTAAATGTAGATTTTGACCTGCTTGACACAAAGACTCATACACACACATACACACGCACACACACACACACACACACACACACACACACACACACACACACAGTACCTATATATGGATGCAGTTGTCATGTTAGGCTACAGGGGGCAGTGTGTCTCCTTGAACAGCTTGCACAGGAAGAGAAGAAGACAAAATAATGAGGCAGATATTTAGAAATCAGAATAACGATTTCACAGCATGCTTAGTTTAGTTGTGTGTATGTGCATGTTTGTGCGTGTCCATGATGCTATTCCACGAGTTACGCTTTGTAATGGATTGAATGATTAAATCAATAAGTTCTTTTGACGACCAAGATTTGATATTGACTCTAATAGAGTAGGGATGGCAGGAATAAAAGACGGAAAAGCTAGTCTTTGGTTACCAGTGCTCTGTTTTAGGACTGTGTGTGTGAGTTTTGGAATAGTGCATCTCATGGGGTGGAAGTCCAATATGATGCCTTCCATCCAAGGACACTGGTCACTATATTGATCGATAAACACCCCCCCAAACACGCATGCACACTGACACACACACACATACGCAGGACACTGGAGATCTGTGTTAGTTCCTTACATGTTTTTGTAATGGAGGGTCTTGACTGCAGGGGATTGTGGAAAAGAGGTGGTGTGGGGGTGGGGTGAGGGGTTGTGGGAGTGATGAAATATTTAACTCTTTACTTTCATGCCATGCCCTGTTATCTTCCTCTCTCGGTCTGTTTGTTTTTCTCTCTCTTTCTCTCTCTCTCTCTCTCTCTCTCTCTCTCTCTCTCTCTGTCTGTCTGTCTGTCTTCCTTTCTCTATTGCTCACTCTCTTCTTTTTCTGTTCTTTCTCCAATGGTCTCAAAGGGTCTTTCCTATCATCACCTAACGCAACACATGTCAGTACGCCTTGTCCTGTCCTAAAGTCTGATCCCAAAAGTTAAATGAGTTAATTCCCTCTGTCTACCATAAAATATCGCAGTCACAGTTTTGTTGTTGGCTCAAAGTTGTCAAACTAAAATGTTGTATATTGCTGCAGATTTCCATGTAATGAATTCATAGAGCATGAACTGCCTTTCCTCAGGCTAGGAGAGACCGTAGTGTTGAGACTTGAGCTAGGCATGTCAAGACTCTTAGCCAATAGGATGGCAGAAGAAGGGCATTCTACATAATTAACATAGGTTAATATTTAATTTCGATTGCAGGCATGTGTGTGTGTGTGTGTGTGGTAAAGAGGTTTCACCTTGTGAATGTAAATGAGAAAACCGATGAGTCTTCTGTCTGTTGGGTGAGGCATCTCCCCGCTAAACTGTATGTGTGCGTGTCAGTGGGTTAGCATGTGTAAGTCATATCTCTCAAGCAGATGTCTGTTCCACTTCGGGTCTCTGTAAAATACACAGAACTAAGTAGGCACCAGGCAAAGAAACAGCAGCATATCTGCCTTAACAATTGTGTCACGTTAATCTGGAGAAACGATGAAAATGGCATGCATTGTGTTTCCACGGCCCACAAACCAAACTCTTCACACTCTCTCTCTCTCTCTCTCTCTCTCTC
>BROE01000012.1:8699337-8726394 GCA_036571765.1 Plecoglossus altivelis
TTTTCTTCCCTCTTCTATCACTCCTACACCTTCTTATTCATTGACTCCCTCCCTCCCTCCCTCCCTCCCTCCCCACCATCTTGCATCCACATTCAGCATTTATCAGCCTGCCAAAGCATCTAACGAAGCTTATCTTCCTTAAACTGTGTTTCAGCATCATGGGGTTTGTCTATCAACTTCTTTATTTCCCGAGTCGTCCTGCAGCGGATGTGTCGGAGATGTGAGAAAACGTGGTTGGAGTTTCTCAGGGAGTAAATAATGGGCTGTGTGTTTAGAGTGTGTTCTCCTCAGTAGGTGTGAGCTTTCTCTCAGAGCTTCTGTGTGTTCCCCAACTCTCCTCGCCACTAATGACAATCATTTCCCTCTGTGAGGCGACACCAGACCACTTTGGAGCTGAATTTGAACTCTTTAAGACACAACGCACACACCAGCAGTTGCATTAGGATGCAAAGCATGCGCAGTCAGTGTGTCGTTGAAACATGATGTTTAGTGTCATGTCTCTAAATAGAATATCAGCACGCAAAGTAACAGTATGTAATTAGTGTAAAACTGTCACCCGCGGAAGTTTTACATACATGTAATTAGCCTGAGCGTACACATGTATGCTCAGTCATGAGGCTTGCTCTGTGGTTCTTGGTACAATCAGCATCATCATTATGGGCGAAGTTGTCTCTGATCTGTGTTGATTAATGTATCCCCTCAGCACGGAGCACTGTGTGAGTGGCCACTGGTTTGACGTATTTGACACATTTTACATGGCAAAAGCCTTGCTGTTAAATCCTTTTTTATGTGTTAAAGGCTGTGAGCAGCATCTGTTGTCATGTGCCGTTGCAATTTAATATAACTGGATTTGTTTTCGCTCAGGAGTAAAATTGTCAGATCTGTCCAGACCTCAATGAAAAACAGGTTTCTTTCTCATTCTCTCTCTGTTTCTCTTTTTCCACCTACATCTCCTCATCTTTCCTTGGCGACCATTGTCTTACTGTCCCACCCTCTGCTCTCCTTCTCTATCTTGATCTCTCAATCTCGTTCTGACCTCTCTTCTCTCCGTCTCCTTGTCTTCTCTCTCTCTCTCTCTCTCTCTCTCTCTCTCTCTCTCTCTCTCTCTCTCCCTCTCTCTCTCCTTCCAGTGACAGACAGAGAGGGTGTCAGGTTTTGGTGGGCCAAGACAGGCTAGTCTGGGGGCTAATCCATCTCGCCCTGGAGTAGACACACATACAAACACACGTTCACCACACACACACATGCCCACACACAGACAGACAGACAGACAGACACACACACACACACACAGACACACACACATCACTCACAAACACATTTGAACAGAGTAGGATTTGGACATTCAGATGAGAAAATGGAAAGATTAAAATGTCAGGTCGTTCTGTTCAGAGTTGATCCTGTCTGGCAGCCAAAGAAGCAGACCTACCCACAACAGCTGTGACACACACCGTGTTACCCAGAGTCAAGGTGACTTGCACCTTCACACACACACACACACACACACACACACACACACACACACACACACACACACACACACACACCACACTGACTCACTTGCTTGCACACATGGATACACACACACGTGTGCTCACACTAAATGTAACACAAATCACACTACCTGATGGTAGGAAATTATTGTGACGCAGGTGCAGATGTGCATAGTCTGTGAAATGTGACCAGGAGAGAAATATGATCATGACTCTCTTTTCTTTCTTTCTTTCTTTCCCCCATCTCTCTGTCTTCTCTCTCTTATTGCCCCTCTGACAGGCCTGGGAAAAGTTTCTCTCATTGTGTCTTTGTCCCTCTCCTTCTGTCAGCTGTGCTCTTCTTTCTCCTGATGGTCCTCTGCTCACTCCTCAGGCTAGACCATCCCACGTCCTTCCCCTGCCTGCCTCCAGACCTCGATCATGGTACCTGCATGCTCTCAGTCCCACTTTTCCCTTGAGTCTACATGCATGTCAGCTGACATGTGCGCTCATCCACCCACCCACACGTCAACAAATCATAAAGGAAATGCTTATTTTGCAAACGTGTCTGTATACATGCTCCTTTGTGTGCCCGTGCATGCATGTGTGGGTGTGGGTGTATGCGTGTGTTTGGGGGTAGTTGGAATGAGGACATATGGCTCTGTATTCCCAGAGATCCCTGCTAAAACACTGCAGTATTCTAGACATAAATCACCCAGATCACTGGAACACACCAGAGGTGTGTGTGTGTGTGTGTAAGTTTATGTGTGTGTGCCTTTGCGTGCCAGTCTGTGCCATAATGAGGTCATTCCACCCCCTCTTTCTCTTTTTCTACCAATTTCTCCCCCTTCCATCCTTTCCCATTTCCCTCACCATCTCCCTCCATTTCTCACTACCTCATTCCTCCCACCCATTCTCCCTCTCCCTCCTCGTCACCCCCCTCACTCAGGTTGGGAGCAGGTTTCCCTAATTCTATCAGTCCCACCATATGGTCTGAGCATCAGTTAAATTGCTGCTGCTGTTTGAACGCTGCTTGGCTGATGTTCACATCTAAACCCAGCCCATATGGCCCTCCTCTGTCTCGCAGTCTCTCTCTCTCTCTTGCTCTCTCTCTCTCTCTCTCGCTCTCTCTCGCTCTCTCTCGCTTTCTGTCTCCCTCTCTATATCCCTCCCTGTATATCTTTCCCTTATTGTCTTTTTCTCTCGTTTTGTTTCTTTCTCCCACTTACTTTCTCTCTGTCTGTCTCTCCATTTGTCTCGTTCAGTTCCGTTCTCTCTCTCTTCTATCTCTCCCTACGTTTATCTCTCTGAGCCTCCCCCATCCCCCCCTTCTAAATCTTTACCATCCTCCACCATGGTCGCAGCCAAAGGACAAGTGAAACCAATAAAACTTGCGTTTTAAGGTCATCTCGTTGGTGGGATGTTATTGAACGTTGTGCACATGTGACAAGAGGAGGGAGCCTTGTGCAATCTCTCTGAATGATGCTTTCACATCCTAGATTTCCACTAGTCAGCCATTGGACCTAAGTCCTACTCCCACGAGTTCCATCCCCTAGCTCCCTAGCCCCTAGCTCCTTAGCCCATAGCTCCCTAGCCCCTTAGTCCCTGACTATTAGCCATAGCATGCTACACACCTGCCAGTGTTTAAAATGAATTTGATTAATCAGACTGGATCATCTACCGTATTGAAGTAGTATACAGTATGTGTCGGTTCTGCAGATTTTGCAGAAGTACCTGTCTGTTTTAACGTATCCTTGTTTAGAAAGCTCAGATGACGATGTTATCTTTTGACTTATACTCTGTCTTCAATTTGTGTGTTTTATGTATGTGTGTGTGTGTATGTGTATGTGTGTGTATTGCAAAAACATGGTTGTGGACATCTCCTCTCCTCTTGGCCATTACCAGAGTCTCATATAACCAGGCCAAGGGCCTGAGAGCAACACACACTCTATAAATACACACCACTTAAGGGCCTGTGGGGGCCTACACACAACCACATATGGCTTTCTAAAACACACACAACAAGCTCAGGTTAGCATACGCACACACACGCACTTGATCCCCCATGTGCCCTCAAGTTCAACATATAAACGTAATTTGAGTTGCTTTTCATGCCTTTTTTTGGATGAATAATACATCGATGTCAAAGGAAGCAGAAAAGTGTTTCCTTTAGAATGTCAGAGGTCCATATTGCAAGATTACATTTCCCAATGTTTCCAAGGTACAAGTAAATCTGTCGACTGCACATCTGTCTGTACATACTGTACTTTGGGATTTGTAGTCTTCTCCGCATGTAGTTTTCTATAGTATACCTTCATCTGCCTTAATAAACAGACATTCAAGGTCTTCAAATTCCATTATTGCCATGAGAGTCAGATCCCCAGTAGAACGTTCTGACTCATATGTCTGTTAGGATGGGTAAAACACACCCTACAGATGCCACTGAAACGTCCTGTGTGTGTGTGTGTGTGTGTTCAGATGCTCTTGTGATAGTCCAGTCTTTTAGCACCGTGTTTTAGCAACATGTTTGCAACTTTCATCTATCAGCTCTCTAATGGCCCTTCAGGGTCCCTTAACACACTCCCGCACACACACACACACACACACACACTCCTGCGCACACACAACACACACATGCACACAAGTAGACAGATACCCCCACACGAGCAGATACAAACAGACAAACTCACACATACACAAGCAGATACACACACACAAAAACACACACTCAGGAAAATGGAGTACTTTAAGTCAAGTCCATCTTCGTGTTTAGGGTCCTTGGGGGATGGACCTGTCGCTTCACTATGACCCTAGACAGCTCACTTCACATATCTATCCTTATATGATCTGTTGATCTGTCTATCTCTCTGACTATCTGTTTGACTGTCCGACTGCATCCTTGCCTGTCTGAATGTCTGGCTGACAATCTGCCTCTGTGCCTGTCTGTCTGTCTATCTGTCGGTCTCTCTGCCTGACGGTTCCCCTATCTATCTGCCTGCTACTGGCATTAGACTGGTTCAGGCTCCAGGCTATAAAGACTTACAGAAACATTGAAAAATAGATTATAACAGTAATATAATTATAGTATAAAAGCATTTTCTGTTGGAGTCTGCCATTACTAAAGTGTACGTGTTTGTTTGGAGATCCATTACCTTCTCAGCTCTTTCCTATGATGCTAAGCAAAAAACAAAAACAGGTGTTAAGAGAAAATGACTTCATCTGTTAAAGACAAGGGCCATCCACCTCCCTATTCCTTATCTCTGTCTCTCTCTCTCCCTCTCTCTGTCTCTCTATCCCTCCCTCTCTCTCTCTCTGCCTCTCTCCCTCTCTCTCTCTGTCTCTCTCATTCCCTCTCTTACGTTCTGTCTCCCTTTATATTGCTTCGTTTCTTTTTGCCTCTCTCTTTCTGTCATTTCAGTTCAATTAAGTTTACCTTGCAAGTCTTTTATTGGTACACTACAGTAAGAGGTTTTTCAGATATTATCAAAGCAAACATACTGTGCGTTTTTTACATTCAAGCACATTTATTATTATCATTACTTTCTATGATTATTAAGTTCTCTCTTCCTTTTTTGTCTATTTCTCCATGTTTTACTCTTTTTCTGTCTTTCTCTTTCAATCACCATCTCCCTTTCTCTCTGTCACCATCTCTGTCTCTGTGATTCATTTCACAAATTACATTAAATTAGAGTGCTATGTTGGCATGAATGTATACATTGAACGATGTTGCCAAAGCATGATCACAACAACAAAATGTAAAATTAGGAATGAAGACAACTGTAATTCAGGAATAGTGTCATGGATACACCAGAGAACAGAATGTTCTCTCTTCTCTCTCTCTCATGCTCTCTCTCTCTCTCTACCTCCCTCCCTCCATCCCTCCATCTCTCCCTTTCCCTCTTTCCCTCCACTCTCATGTTTTACCGTTTCACTGTTTTTCACTGTTACTGTTTTTATCTGTTTCGATCCACATATCATTGCATCTCACTCTCTTCTCCTCTCTCACTTTTACGCATGATCTCTTTGTCTTCTACTCCCTCTATTCTCTCACCCTCTCTGTCATTTTCTCTCCATCTCCCTCTGCCTGTTTGCTTCCTTTTCTCTCTCTTTCCCTCACCCTCTCTCCTCTTCGCTCTTTCTGTCTCTCGTTGTCTCTTTCTCCCTCTCCCTCTAGTGAGTTATCTGTCAATGACCCGACGGCTGCTTCAGTGTGATGTTGTTGTTGTTTGTTGATAGAGAGCGAAGCAAGAGAGGATCTCATGCATTTACATGAGTCTCTGTCTGAGACACACACCAACACACCGCACACACACGGACTGAGGCGTTTAGCCGGGGTTAGCATCTGCCCACTCAATGCTCTTACCCTCAAGCTAACTGACCTTGCAGACACACACAAAGACATACAGCACACACACACACATACACCGTAGATTGGTAAGAGGATAAACAGTTAGTGAGGTCTCCTTATTTTCATACTCTTAATCCCCAAAAGCAATCATAATGCTCTTCATGCGTTTATATGAAAGTGATGATCAAGCTATTGTTGGCAGAAGTCAAATATTTTGTATTATTTTGGATCGAGATAGTTTGTGTCTGTGTTGCCTTGCACAAGTAAATGTGTGCAAGGCTTTTGCTACACATTTATCTAAGATATGAATGTTTCACTTGTAAACAGGTGTTGGTGGTAGTTGAAAGTAATTAGCATCACTAATGCGGTCTTGTCAGTTCAGGTCTCAAAAGTCCTTTGTGAAAGGCTTTGTTTCTGCCAAGGTTGTTTTATGAATGCTGGGGGGGAAAACCACTTGTCTGGGTATCGAATGTGCGTGTCTCTCTGCTTTTTTCGACAGTATTTCCATTGTAATGACACCCCATTCAAATCCAATTACTGCTACACCAACTCCCATTCATCTGTCACACTCTCTCTCATCCTCCTTTCTCCTCTCTTTCTCTCTCCCCCTTCATTCCTCTTTCGCTTTCTTTTTCTTTCTTTCTCTCTCTGTCTCTCCCCCTCCTTTTCCATCCATCCCTTGTCGTCTATCTCTTAGCAACAATGACTGTGTATGCTTGAATGTGTGTGTGCGTCATACTGCCGAATGCAAGAATATCTCATTAACATTTTCAAAGGAGTCTTCTAATCACCAGAACACTTGAGTTCACTTTACCTACATTGTCCTCTCAGACTCCTGAGCCTTCGATGATTTAGAATATTATCCTGATGAAATAAAGGATCTGTGCTAAGTGAGTGGACTCCCAATCTACTGTATGTCAAGTGCATTTGGATTCTTAGTCAGATATGACATATTGGGTCTACGGTTATAATTGCTCCGTAAGCACTTATTTGGAAGTGAGTGTGTAAGGGTATGTTGACAGTCATTGGGTCGATTTCAAGCCTGCCTGTCCCTCTCTAATGATGGACTGTGTGTGGGTGGGTGTGCTTGTATGGCTGGCCTCAGCATAGTGCAAGTCAGCTGTCGGAGATATGCAGATCAAATACAGTAAATTCATGGCAGAATCAATGCCTTTCATTTTTATCAAATCACCCTGCGCTCCATCAATCTAATGGATGCGCGCGCACTAATACACACACAAACACACGCACACAAACACACACACACAGGTCCCTTTATTAATCCAGCCATGACAAACATTTGAATAATGAACCAGAACCAGTTTGTCAACCATCAGAATTTGGAGGGGCTTTTTGGCCGACAGCAGCTGATTCAAGGCTTAAAAAAGTGTGTGTTGCTTTGTAGTGTGTTTTGTGCGTGTGTGTGTTTGTGTGTTGGAGAGAGAGTGTGGTCAGATTTGAGTATTCTATGCTGCTTAAAGACATATGTATGAGAGGGAGAGAGAGGGGGGGGCAATAGTGAGATGGATTAAGAGAGATGAAGATAGATAGGATAGATAGATAGCCATGGAAGGAGAGAAAGACATGGATAGAAGGAAGGGAGAGGTGGTTAGAGGGATATTGGGATGGAGAGAGTAGCTAGGTGCAGATGATTCCCTGTCTAGTCAGAGTAAAAAGCTCTGCGCTGGCTGCATGACCGAGCCTCAAGCTTCTGCTGTAAGTCTGCTATGAATCACAAAATACTTGACATTAGTCTCTCTGTGTTTGAGAGAGAGAGGGAAGTTTTTTGGGGGGGGGATGCAGAGAGAGACAAAGTATGATTAATTATATGAACAGCGTCCTTGTTCTAGAACACACACACACATAGATACACACTCACATACACACAGATACACACTCACACACACACACACAAGTGATCCCACAAAAGACCACGTCGGAGATGCTTTTAGTCATCATAGCGTTGATGTGTGAAAATGGTCATCATCTACCCATCAACACAAACATGTCCCAGAAGAGCTATTACCAAGACTTCAGCTGGTTTTGTTTGCAATATACAACCAACAGAAATGGTCCTGAAGCACTTAAACACTAAACACCAACTCAATACGAGAGAGAAAAACTGTTGTGGTTGAAGAGTTTCTGCAAATCAGCGTGTCAAGACAGAAGCTGTTTCAGCTTTGATTTAGGATCTACTTTTATAAAGAATAGGAACTAAAGTCATGGCGTCAGTTTGGTTGTAAGTTTCATTTTGAAGTGCATCTGTTTGTGTGTTTGAGGGGTTGTGCATTTGTGTGGAGGTGTAACTATATGTTTGCGTCTGTGTGAGTGTGTGTGTGTGTGGGGGGGGGTGAGTCTGTACGTGTGTGTATCTGTGTGTGTACATGTGAGTTAGCATGTGTGTATAGAGATGACATAATTTCCTGTTTCACTGAGACTTGGATAAAAAATGGATGCTGACACAACAACACAAGTGGAGAGATAGAGAGAGAGAGAGAGAGGAGGGGACAGAGAAAGTGCAGGAGAGTGGGGATGAGCGAAGGAGGAGAGAGAGGGGGAGAGAGAGCGGCGAGAGAGAGGGAAAGGCAGAGAAGAGCTGAACAGGAAGAGAGGAAGAGTTCTATCTTCTACTTCTAGAAAGATAACAGCATGTCTGACTCCTCTGTCTCTTCTCCCCCCACACACATATACTCCCCCTCGCTGGCTCCTCTCTCTCTGTCTTTTTTCTCTCTTTCTATCTCTCTCCTCTGTCTCCATTTCCTGTTTCTCTATGCTGGAGTGTCTTATCGCATGCAAGCACCAGCAACCACCACTCCACACAGCAGAGCCTTTGTGTGTGTGTGCGCGTGTGTGTGTGTTAGACTGTGAATGTGTGTAGAAGGCTGGATAGAAACTCTGGTAAATATGTTAAAAGCTTATGACTCAAGACCAGTCTCATGTATGGGTGTGCATTTGATACTCCATTTGTGTGTGTGTATGCTTACAAACATCACTACACACTTGTCTGATGATGTTAGAACCATGTTGTGGATCTGTATCAGTGACTGCCACATCAGTGTGTGTGTTCTCGCTGTCTTGCTGTTTATGATGGCCAGCATCTAGATCAGCAGCTATTATAACGCATTAGAGCCATTCGATACAGCTGGCCAATCGAAGTCATCAATCTGTCACAGCCTCGTATTTTATTAATGAGAGGCAAGCATCTTTCATAGCCGTAGAATCCCAGTAGATGTATACTGGTAGGATCTGGTAGGCCCTAGCTGTGGTGCTCAGGTAGCTCTGCCTGCGTCCTTGCCTTTTAGCTACTGCATTGCTTTAAGGCCTAGTTTGCAAGTAGGATTTGTACTGCAACAAGAATATACTTATTTCGTTTCGGAGGTGGGGGGGGGGCAGTAAAACTGTGATTTTTCTTTGTGTTATTGTACATGTGCGAGTGCATTTCTGCGCATGAACCTGTGTGTGTGTGTATGCGTATCGATCACTGGATAATTTCAGTTCCATGGTGGAGAATGTGGTCACAGTAATGAAGGAGTAAAAGAGAGAGAGGGAGTGTGGAGGGAAAAGATAGGGAGGGAGAAAGAGAAAAATGGAATGTGGGGGCAAGAAAGAGGGAAGTTTTCAGCTGAATTATTTATCAATGCAATTCAACTCTCTATGACAGGAATACCTCATCCTTGTTCTCCACTCAGTGTCTGTCTCTCACCCCCCCACACACACATCTCTCTACTTCCTTAATCATTCCTATAAAGACAGGTATCTACTGAAATGGGCCAACCCTAAATATAGTCGCCTTTCCCATCACAGAGTTAGACCGAGATAGAGAAAGGAGAGAGAAGGGGATAGACAGAGAGAGCTGGAGGGGGAGGAAAGGAAAGAGAGAGTAGAGTGAAGGAGAGAGGGAGGGATGATGAAGAAGAGGAAGAAGAGACAGTGTTGCATCCTCTGAAAAGTTTGGCGGTGAACACTCTCCTCGTCAGTGGAGCAAAAAAAAAACCCCCAGTCATCATCTCTTTCCCCTTCTACATCCCTCCCTCTATCTATGGGTCTTTCTCCCTTCCATTCTCCTGCTCTCTACCTTGATTCCCTGGAGAAGTGTGTGTGTGTGTGCGTGTGTGCGTGTGCACGTGTGTGTGTGTGTGTGTGCGTGGATGTGAAGTGACTGTTGTGTTGATTAGAGACAGGCAGGGCTGTTGTCCTTCTCTGACTCTGCACCAGACTGCTGACCTCGGTTCAAAACAAACATGACAATGATACTCCTAATTACCCTGAAGGTTCCTAACGCTCTCTCTCTCTCCCTCCTCAGCTCCTGCTATCTGAAACAGAGACATATTGCTAGAAAGTGTGACCGACAGAGAGAGAGTGAGACTGAGGGACAGACAGAGAGATGGGCGGACAGACAAAGAGAGAGAGAGGTGCGAGCAGGAGGAGTCTTATTAATAGCGTGATCTTCAGCACCAACTGCCATAGAGGGACAAGCTTTCCATGTGTGTACATTCGCATGCACACACATGCCCATCAGAGATGGGCAAGAGACATCACCAATTAAAATCTATCTGAAAATGACAAGCTATTTATCGACCAGTGAGTGGGGACACTTACAGACTGGCCTTAGATTTCGAACCCTATGATGGAGTGGGTGTGAGTGTCTGCCTCAGCACATGTAAATACTTGATATAGACTTGTGCTCTTGGCTTCATATTAATTAGATTCTATTCTGGGCCATTTTAATGGGATTAAACCTAAGAAGCAATAGAGCAGTGCATGTGTGCAATGGTGTGAGTAGCGATGGTGTGAGTAGCGATGGTGTGAGTAACGATGGTGTGAGTAGTGATGGTGTTAGTAGCAATGGTGTAAGTAGTGATGGTGTTAGTAGCGATGGTGTGAGTAGCGATGGTGTGAGTAGCGATGGTGTGAGTAGCGATGGTGTTAGTAGCGATGGTGTGAGAAGCAATGGTTTGCCTTGAGCAGGTGTGGTTAGGGGAAGGAAGTAGGAAATGTATTGTTTCATCACTTTCATAAACACACACCTAAACACACACACATAAACACACACACACCCCAACCACAGCTGTGTTCTATCCAAGCAGAGTGACACAACAGTAACCCAGACCTGCCCCCTCATATCCTGTTGCTGCTAACGACTACGGTGAACATCCAGAAAGCATCTGAGCCCCATACTGTCTGTATGTGTGCTTGAGTGTGTGTGTGTGTTTCTCCTCATCCCAGCGACAACCCTGAAAGCTTGAGCAATCATTTTACCTTCAGCTCTAGCTCTGTATGATTTACTGTGTGTGTGTGTGTGTGTGTGTGTGTGTGTGTGTGTGTGTGTGTGTGCGTGTGTGTGTGTGCAGGTGACCCACCCTGTACCCACTATGTGCAATACCAAGACATAAGGCCCGATGATGCCTGGATATGGAACATGTAACATTGGCTTCTGGGTAACCCTGACGCACCCTGGGGAGTGTGTGCAGGCCTATGTATGTGTGTGCATGTCTGTGACTGTCACAACTTGAGCTGTTCCCGATGAAACTCACAGTTGCAGAGGTACACACACACACACACACAGGCATGTTTGATTACAGGAGGCTGTCACCTTGACCTGTCGATTCCTTCATTTAACGGAGTGGCAAGGTGCAAACTGTGCGTGTGTGTGTGTGTGTTATAGTGTGACAGTGTTTTTATGGTTAGTGTGCTCCTGTTGTGCCCCTGCACTTAAGTGAGTGTTTGTGTGTGTGTGTGTTCCGTAGTGGTTTCGTCCAAGTAGAAGGAAGGTGACAGGTGTCCCTTCTTCTTAGCTGGGCAATTTATCACCCTACTGGTGTTGGAGACCTTTGTCCGAACATACACACGCACACACTGGTTTCAACAATTTCCATCTCACAAGACATCCTATAGATATAGACCATCTGGAGAGGACCAACACTGATAGTTTCTTAAATAATGAACTTTTTTTCATATATCTGTAAAGCTGCTTCTTGGCTCTGTATAACCAAAATAGTTATTTAACACTGCATCTATCGATACAGCCATGCCCCAGGCAATATTTGTGGTGCGTTTCAATTAATTACAGACGCGTAGCCAAGAAATTCGTCTGGATCTCATTTAAGGGTCTAAATTGGTTTGTGGGCATAAAAACTTTACTGCGAATAGACCTCATAGAGGCTGCCACACAGACACACACACACACACACACACCATAATGCTGAAGAGAACTGTGGATAAATGGACGTTAGATGAATTATTGTGTTGCGTGAGATCATAATGTTTTACTAGGTATTGACTGAATCGTTAGAAGAGTTGCATGGGGTGGTTGCAAGATACACGCACACACACACACAGAGAGAGAGAGCAGAGTAATCTCTTTCTTGTTGTTAAAGACAGGTGAGTTCCCTCCAGAGACACATTCCCTCACTATACCCCCCACACACACTCACACACCCTTGTTTCTTTCTCACTGTTCCAGGACTCCTAAGGTGGGCCATACCAAGTCAATTCAGAGGGGTGGAGGAGGAGGAGATACCTGAATCCAATGAAGCAGACAGAGCTTCAAACTGAAGCCTTCTCTACAATATCTTGATACACATTTTCAATCTATATTACCGTCTCCAACCATATCTCTCTCTCTGTCTCTCTATTTCTCTCTAGATGGAGGATGAAGGCAGGATGGAGGGAGGCAAGGTGATGAATGGGTGGTGTCCGCTGCAGTTCTCCTCTCCTGTCGTTCTTTCTCTCCCCCCCTCTCTCTCTCTGTCTCTATCACTGTCTCTCTATCTCTCCTTTTCTCGCTATGGTCTCAGCTCATTGCTCTCCCGACCCAGCTACATTCATTTCTGTCAGCAAAAGTGAATCCCAAGAACTACTAGCCACACACATACGCTAAAGGTGATATAATTAAGCAAGAAGGAAACATGTCAACTTAGGGTGGCTTGTAACATTGACCAAATACACACACATACAAGAGATGGATGTATTAGTGCTAAATAGCGTCTGCTAAACAGTTTTGTCTGCGTATGCGTGAGCATGTACCTGCATAAATTGTGCAATGCTATATTTATGCACTGCTGTATGAGTTCAAATACGGCTGGATTTCAATAGAGTTGATTATAAAGAAGAAAAAAGAATTAAAATATGAAGCGGGGTAGGTATTGCCTGTTGTGTTCTGAGGGAGAGTTCATAGGACCATTACTAAAAGAGTGACTATTCAAAACAACCTTCCTTGTGACTCGTCCCGTTTCATTCACTGAGCCTGTGATTACGAACTGTTCCTGACCCATGTTGCCTTGCTTTCCAAACAAAGGTATTACAATATGGACCCTGTTCCACAATTTAGTCAACGGTGTTTTGAGATATTTTTAGTTTACGGTTTTGCAGTGCTAGAGTATGTTCTTGACTTTCCATTCGACCCCATTTGCTCTTTACCAATGAAGCACTTTATGCCACCATTAGTTTTTAGGTAAGCGAGTGTCTGACTGGCGTTTGATGGTGGGATGGACATATTACCTACAACCCTTCAAGCATCTCCCCTATACATTACATACTGTATAATTCAAGAGACGTGAGTGCTTACTAATGATGCTTAACTTGACTGGAGGCTGTGGTTATTAACATTGTTTTTAGCTTAGCGTGCGGCTAATAGGTGGCCTCGAGGCCTGCTGGGCTCAGCCTGGATCGAACAGCGATTTCCCAGAACACACCAAGGGCAAGCTATTTACTTCAAAGTTTAAGATGGCCAACACACACAAACACTCACACACACACACCGTACTCAACCACACCATACTCAAACACACTCAAGCACCTCATCTCTCTCTATCTCTCTCTCTCACACACACAAGCACACTCATCCCTCACTGCATTGTCTTGGTGGCCTGGGGCTTGGTTCAACACAGTGAAAGGGGCTATTTATTTAGCTGATGAGAGTGGACCTGTTAGCCGAAAAACGAAAAGGAAAGTATCTCTCCATAGACCTTGCCCTGAAAACCCAACATTGGGCTTTCAAACAAGACAAAGTGTGTTGGGCCAGAGACAAATAGCTTCTAACAAAAGAGATTCCGAACAGATATGGAAAATGCTGCCCTGCCCTTCGTCATGCGGGGTCCTTTGGAAGGTCTGTTTGGATTGCATTTCTTCTACCTCTTCTTCCATCTTCTTTTTCTTTTTTCTTTGTATCTCGTACAACAGTCAAATTCAGCAGTGAGTTGGGAGAGAGAGAGCTGGAAGTGGTGAACACAATGAAATGTTGTATCTTGGTCTGAGGATGGAGGAATGACATGAAGCAGAGGATGAAAACTAGCACTGAGCTGAGTCAGCACATGGGTTTTTATTTGCATGGTGTGTGTGTGTGTTTGTGTGTGTGTGTGTGAGAGAGAGAAATAGACAGTGTCTGTGTGTCAGTGTGTTCGTGTGTGTGTGTGTGTGTGCGCGTGTGTATCTGTGTTGATTGTGTCCTATGTCTCCCGCAGATTCTGCCTGCCATAACCAATAAACTGTATATATTGAGCTATATTAACTACAGAGAGATATGGTGTGTCTGTTCGATAACTCCATCTGCGTCTGCTTTATTAACTACTAGTGTTCTTCCATTCCGCTTCCATTTGTTAACTTCTTATTACTAGCATAAAGCATGGCACACTATGGCATTCTGTAAAGAACCAAAAGGTCAGGTGGATGTGGGTGGACATGGCGAGGGGACGGCGGTGAAGACACTGTGCAAGTTTGTATTTTGTTATATTGATTGTGTGTGTAAACAGAGGTGTTGGCGACAATATAATATTTTAATAGACCATCCAATAATCCTGATGGAAGGTTCAGTTACATGGAACAGCTTGAATAAAGTTCAAGAACACACAGACGAGGGGATGTGTGTGAGTCCTTTTTTCAGCAAGCACAATGAAGTGAGACTATAGGCAGGTAGATGATAGATGATAGAGAGAGAGAGAGAGACAGTGTGTGTGTGTGTGTGAGAGAGAGAGAGAGAGAGAGAGAGAGAGAGAGAGAGAGACAGAGACAGAGAGAGAGAGACAGAGAGAGAGAGAGAGGAAAAAAGACGGAAAAGCCATTACAAACAAGTGCATGATTTATGAAATCCGTCTGTCCGTTCGTCAGTGCGAGCTCATTACGTATGCGCAGCGAGCGTGAGCTCTGGAAGACTGATGAGCGGCGCCCATGGCGTTAGTGGGAGAGGAACGGCCGGGCTAAACTCCACGAGTAATCAACTTGCAAAATTAAACATCAAAAACGAAGGAATGATTGTGCGCGGCAAACCGATTTGTCTGCAATTAGCGACCGGTCGCATAACTCACGCAACACACACACACAAAACACACACAGAGAGACACACTTCCACACAAACACATACACAAACACACACTTAGACTACTGGCGAAGGGAAACTACCACGCTTGCTTTTCGTAGTGTGTGTGTGTGTGTGTGTGTGTGTGTGTGTGTGTGTGTGTGTGTGTGTGTGTGTGTGTGTGTGTGTGTGTGTGTGTGTGGAGCAAGGTGCGGAATAAACATAAAAACGACAAGTTAATAAGCTAGGAGAGCCAACTTAATTTGTCGACAGCCCTATCGAACGTTCTTAACAGGAGGCTTTTTGTATTTATAGCCGTGTCACTCGTTCATTTGCACTCGTTTAGTTAAAGGAGGGGGATACAGTCGAGAAGAGATGGGATGGAGGGAACGAGCAAATAGGGGAGGCAGAGAGAAGATAAAAACAGGCGATTTCATCCTACAAAGATGTTTGCCCACAATCATCTTCCGTTCTTTCCTTTCTCGCTTACCTCACGCAAGCTCTCGGTAAAGTGTCGTTATCCCACCAAGCTGTACCTTACAAATGATAGAATTCTCCGTTGTGACTCACCAAACCTACTCTGTCACAGACTCTGCGCAGAACATCCGAGTTACCCGCGGTCTCAATCTGTGCGGTTCGCATAAAGCAAAAGTTACTGCACATTTCAGCTCCCGAGCTGTCTGTGTTCGACCTTGAGTGGAGCGTGGCGTAGGTGTACTGGGATCCTGAGAGCACGTTGGATAGGAAGGCAGTGGCGCGATAACGCTTTAATTTAAGGACACTCCAACCATATATCCAGCAGTCAGACTTTCTTAGGACTGATAAAGTGTGCGCGTGTGTGTTCATGCGTGTGCGTCTCACTGTTGATGAAGTGGTCCCTGATTGCATTTTGAAGCCGAGTAACATTTGCAGACACTGCGTAAAGCCAGTGTGGATAGGGGCTATGAATTTGCCATTGCTTGAGTGATTTGGGTAGTATTTCATATCGATGTGCTCATCTCTCTCTCTCCCTCTCCCTCTCTCCCGCTGTCTGTCCACCCACCCACACACACTCCCATCACTTCATCCCTTTCTCATCCATTCCTCAGTCATCCATCCAACACCCCCTCTTCGTTTCAACTCCCAGAACTTAAACAACAGGGAGTGAAACCAGGACTCAGAACCATTGTCTGGTTGTAATGACAAGACTGCATTGGCTTCTTGAGCTGATGTCACGCCAGACGCTCTTACATGAGACCCATATCTCCCTGACATAGTCAACCAAAGACAACATGGAAGTCTCAATTTAATTTCCGATTCCACTCTATTCCAGATACACATCATTGAATAGAATGTGGAAAATTGACATTTTTATTTATTTATTTTATTTAACGGAATCTGACCTGTTCGTCTTCTAGACGGAATAAGGTGAAATTGAACTGACCCCTAAAGCAGTAAAATATCTATTTTTGGCATGCTAGAAGGAAACAGCTTGGAGTGACTTCTAGTCTGTACTAGCTACTGTCTTTCACCTCTCTCTCTACTTTCCTTCACCCCCCCTCACCCCTCCCCTCCCTCTGGTTCTCCATATTGTGACTCATCATACTTATGGCCCCTGACCTCTCTCTTTTTCCATCCTTCTCTCTGTCTCTACCTCTCTCCCTATAGCCCTCCATCTCTTGGTCCAGGCACTTGTTCAGGTTGTTTCAGGGCCAGTTAGGCAGCCAGTGGAGTTAATCTGTCTGCTTGGGTAATAAATCACTGTTTGGCACATCTCTCTTCCTCTTACCATCCCTCTCCCTCTCTTCCATCCTCCCCTGTCTTCTATCTCTCTCTCTCTTTCTCTCTCACACCCTGTTACTGGTTTTCCTTGTAGTCCTCCTACTTTCCCCATCCGTCCCTCTGCATATGCATGTTAAGCGGAGATGGAGCTGATTGTGGCTGACAGTCGATGCTGGTGTTCATGGTGTGTGTGTGTGTGTGTGTGTGTGTGTTAACAGCTGGAAAAATTGTGCCTGTGTATGTTTTTAAACTCTATATCTCCACTTTTACGCCCTGAAGATAGTGAGAGAAGCAGTACACTCTGAGTGCCACAGCCAATCACAGAAGACTGTTTAAATGTCAGGACCAATCAGAAGCGATGCCCTTTTCTCAGTATGGCTGAGGCTGTATAGCTCTTTATGTCTCCTCAATTGTTTTTCTCAGTGTTCTCTCTCTCTCTCTCTCTCTCTCTCTCACTCACTCACTCACTCACTCATGCACACAACAGACTAACAGACATTGGTACAAATTCTTTCAGACCAAAACAAGTCAAGCTTGAAGTGAACCATCTTCAAAATCAGCATCTGCACCTGTTTAAATGTGTATGAGGTGTGTAAGTGTGTGTGTGTGTGTGTGCACGACTGTGTGTGTATCTATGTGAATGTGTGTGAGGGCTGATGTCCCTGTGTGATGGCAGGTGCATGGGAAACTCTTGGCCCCCATACTAGACAAAACCCCAGCAGGAGGCGGAGTCACAGGAGGGAGAGAGAGAGAGAAAGAGAGGGAGGAAGAGAGAACAGCTTAGCATGGCAGGAGGGGAGGGAGAGAAAAGAAAAGGGGTGAATTGCAGGAGGGCAGGAGAGAGAGTGAGTGAATAAGGGTGTTGTGGGTGTATTGTCCCATGGTATTGAATGGAGGGCCAGTTATCTAAGGAGTCGCTCACGCCTCCAGCTCCCACACACAGCAATGCGGCTGGACGCTTCGGGGGAAACGCCGTTGCACCATGGTAGCAAGACAGTCCAGACAGTCAATCAGTAAGTAAGTCAGTCAGTCAGTAAGTTAGTGAAAACCAGTCAGCCAGTTAACTGGCTATTGAATGAGCAGGGTAGTCAATCAAGCATTCTGTTAGTCAGTGAGGTAGTAAGTCAGACAATGAAGGGAAAGAAAGAAAGAAAGACAGAATGAAACTGAACACCTTAACAGCTGAAAATGCATAACCCTCTAGTGGTAATACTGTATCACATAATCCAATGATATGAACTTTTGACCACCACTGCAATGATGCCAAGGAATGTGTGTGTTTCACAATCCTCTGGCAGTCTACCTAGTGTTTTTTTTCTGGGTCCCCCTTCCCTCCTGGTCTCCAGAGTTGAGCTGCATTCCCAATAGTCCAACAGTTTTGGAACATCCCAGTCCCAGTGATGGAGAATTGAGCTGCATAGCGAGGTGTCACTATTCATTTTTCATTCTATTCTGTCTCCTTTATTTTCTTTCTTTCGCTCTCTCTGTCTCTTTCTTTCTCTCTCTCCTTCTTCTGCACTCTGTGCATGTTCTGTCTGTGTCTATGAGTCTCTAGCTCACGTTTTTCCAAATCCACCCACTATGAGCAGAGCAGAACGTTGCACAGCACGGCAGCCTTGAACGCATGCCAGGCGAAGGCATTAGGACAACAAGCCCTGTGACTAATGGGAGAAAATAGGGGAGCCTCTCCCTATTCGTGAGTGTGTGTGTGTGTGTCTGTAAGAGAGAGAGAGAGAGAGAGAGAGAGAGAGAGAGAGAGAGAGAATGTGTGTGTCTTCCTTCCAAGCTACCTTGGCCATTTTGATTTAGTGAGCATCTCGAATCCCACACACTGTGGAGAGGAGCATTCAGACACTTACCACTGTGGAATAGCAATGTGACCACACACACATCCACAAACACACACCATAGCATACCAATGGATGGGTAAAAATTGAAACTGGCATTCTGAACGCATACAACAAGGGTCTCTCTTCTACCTTCTCTTTGTCTCTTTGTCTCTCTTTCTCTCTCTCAATCTTCCGTCAGAACACAGCTGGAGCGCGTTTTTAGGATCTTCAGAGATCTTCACTTCTCATCATCCCTCTATCTTGCTATCACCCCCTGCCCTCTCTAGTCCTCCAGTCCCTGTCTTATCATTCAATCATTCCCCTCTTTCTGGCAGTCCTCTTCTCCTCCTCTCCCTCTATCTCCCCCCTGCCCCAATCCCTCATCTCTTCCACCTCCACCGTCCCTGTGTCTCTGGTCCTCGTTTCACTCCATGTGTTTCTCTATCACCCTCCCCTCCTTATTCCTCCTCCCTCTATCTATTGCTCTGTCACATCCCATCCCTAATTTGGATCAATTCTTTTGTTCTGGTGTCTCAACCCTTGTGGTTTACGCAACATCAAGAATGTTCCATCGCAGTGGTCATACATAACAAAATTATTTTAATAATCATTTGGATGAAATAAATGAAAATGCTACAAAAAGTACGTGCCTTTCGTAGACAGGACGGTTAAACTGTAAATTTACATCAGTCTCAATTTCATTTCCATTTCCCAAGTCCTTGACTCCTCCCTGCATCCCTCTACCCTCTGCTCTCCCCAGTCGGCTCCTCTTCTGTCCTCCTCATTCTCTCTCCTCCCCTGGAGGGCTCAGATATTTTGACAGGCTAGTTCATCACAGCTGCTCACTTGTCTTGTGTGCCTGTGCACAAATTGTGTGTGCGTGTCGGTGAAGAGCATGTGCGTGTGTGTTCGCGCACGTGCACGGGTGTCTGTTGTGGAGTGTCGAGTGTGTTGGACGTGTGTGATCTGTCATGTTGCGCAGTGCCACCTCAGCCCACTCTCATGTCACTAAACAACACTGGGTTGTTTGAGGTAAACAAGTCATTACCGTGACAGCGCTGCCTTCCACTCACTCCCCACAAACCCTGTTAACACACGCACACGCACGCGCACGCGCACGCACACATCACCTTTGGGTTTCTGTTCATGTGCGTGTGATTATTCAGCTTGCTCGTGTTAATCATATGTTAGAATGTGTCATCTCCAGCAGGAGATTTGCTGTACTCATTTGTTAATTCACTTTAGTGCACACCTTCCCTCATACCTCATCTCTCCCTGAAGTGCTGCAGTTGTCACATACACAAGCAGTTACAGACACACACAAGATCAAACAACATGTGAACTTTGGTCTGAGTCGTCATGGTGTTTCTTGTGTTGGCGAAAACATGGATGATCTGTTCTGGAACCCAACCACTGAAATCATCCTTCTGGCTCTTTACCCAGGAACAGAGTTGTATCCAATGGCAACGGAGGCCTTCACAGGTCTTACCCCCTGCTGCCTCTTTGAGCTCTTACACTTATTGCCGTTTCTGTGTCTGACTGTCAGTGTGTGTGTGTGTGTGTCTTGAAGTGTGTCTGAATGTGTGTGTGCACATGTGTGTTTGCATGGTCGTTTTCTGAATGCTTGTGTGTGTGTCTCCGCACGCTGAAGCTGTCTGGGATGTATCCCGCACAGATTTCTAGCTCTGGCACAGAGCGCGGGATGAACACGTTAGTGTCAGGAGGGAGCAGAGGAGAGAAGAAGTGAGGGAGAGGAGGAGTGGAGGAGAGGAGTGATGTGACTGCTATTGATCCCGCCTGGTAATTACACTACGATTTATTACACGGAAAGGGGAGGGGGAGGAAGCCAGGGGAGCGGGGGAGTGGGGGGTAGGGAGCGTGATGGAGTGATGGAGGGAGAGATGGAGGGATCGTGTTCAGGTTGAGGTTGTAACTCAGGTTTTTTTGGTGCAGCTGAACAAGGTGAGAGAGGCACAGAGGCTGATCAGTTTACCTTGTCTGTCTCTCGCCGTCTCCCCCTCCTTCCGTCGCTGAAATCGGATCACCGACACATGCTGACGTCTGTCTCTCTCCTCCGTTCACCTCAGTCATGGACATCGCTGTCTCCAACTTTCTATCTTCCTCTCCCGGTTTTCCTCTTCTTTGTCTTCTTTTCTCTACAGTTTGTTCAAGACCTTAAAGACTATTCATATGTTGTTAAGTGAATTGCCGTCATCCACCAACAACACCCCTGCTCACAATCATTTGGCAGACTTTCACTGTGTGTGAGTCTGTGTGAGCGTGTGCGTGAGCGTGTTTGTGTTTGATGTGCGTAGGAGGAGTGTTTTTTGGGTGTGTTTTTTTTAGACATGTATGGGAGTTTTTGCATTCACTTGTGTGTGTACTTGTGTGTCTGTGTGTATGCGAGTGGTTAAAAGGATGCTTGACTCTGGGTGAGTATGTGAGTGTACCTGGGGTCATTAAAGAGTAGTTCAATGAGTGGTTTACCACTTCCTTTACTCTCTGTTGTACCGGATGACACACATAAACACTCAAAGCACACATGCACACCCAAACTTACAAACATGCACAACACTGATTAAGTCTACACTCAATTTGTGGTCGAAATGGCAGGATTTAATATGCCACTTGACCACTGATTTTGGAAGGAAACCCTTTAGGGCCTGAGATTTCTCACATAAATGAGCACATAAACACTGCCCACTGACGCACACACACACAGTGCATTAGCACTCCTGTTCTCATCCACTAACTGTCAGTCCCGTGAGATGTGTCCAACCATGCCCAGCATGCCCTTGATGGCGCTTTTTGCATTGTGAATATGTAGCTGACATTGCTGTAGCCTTTGGAAGTATTGACACAGGGTTTTCAACATCTTGCATTGATGCTAAGCTAGCTCCAACAAGCTAGCATGTGTGAAAAGGAAAAAAGAACAGCTAGGTAGATAGCGCCTCATCCTGGGATAAGGTTCTGTCAACCTTTCTTTAATACTCTTGTGTAACTGCTGCTGAGTAATAAATACTGCGAAACACAACGCTGTTGAACACGATCCGCTACCCGCACTTTGAAGCTTTGACCTCAAATCTTGGATAAAAATGTTCTACCCCTTCAGCATTCAACAACTACCTTTACAGAAATAAGTGTCATACCAATGCAATGTTATGTTCAAGTTCAGGAGCAATTTTCCAATTTTCAGAGGTCACAGCACCTTCTGCAGCAGACTCCTAGACCCCCAGTGGGGGTCATGTGATAGGACACATCATATCACGTGACAGGAGGTAGAATCCACTATCTGCTACATACTGTTAGGTTGGCCGCTGGGGGTTGCTATGGTAATTTTACAACTGGCCAAGTTCCAGTAAGATCATTGATTCTGTTCAGGTTATTCTACACCCACAGAAAAGACAGTTTTGTGTCTGTGTGTGTGTATGTGTGTACTCTGGCTTAACATGGGATCATGTGTTGATATGGTAGCTGTGTGCGTGCTTGTCTATGTGAGTTTATATAGTATCCCTCCTGTATTGATCTGGCTAGTGATATTTCCTATAATGTGTCCTGGGTAGAGAGAGCCTACACTTAGTCTCTTGGCTGCTCAGTTCGGAGAAGAGCATCTATCTCCATTTACAAGAAGGGGGGAGAAGGGGGGGGAGGGTGCAATCTGTTTAAGTGTATTGGGAAGACACACATACTTACCCCTATTGGTACACATGCCAAACGCACACAGGGTGACTGAAGATATACAAGCACACACCCACACGCAGTATCATACATCAACTTAGGGTGAAGCCTGTAAACTATCAAACCCCTCCTGAGCACTAGCCTAACCCCCCTACCATATACAGCTGTACCTGTAGCCCCCAAACGAAGGAGAGCCTTAAAACGCAGTGAGGGCCAAGGTGTCTTCTCTCCCCCCATGAAGGCTGAGCCAAAGAACAGAGTCCTGGAGTCTTGAAGTGTCCAGCGAGGTTAGCGATGGAGCTGTCAGCCTCCAGCTCACGGGTGATGTGCTTCCCCCCTTAGTGAGAACGAAAACGTGCACGTCACCACTCGGATCTCGCTCCTCTCACAAAAGCCTCTGATGAAGACAACAAGCTCTCTCTCTTTCTGTGTGTCTCCAACTTCTCTCTCTCTCCTTCTCTCTCTCTCTCTATGACTCTCTGTTCTCTTATCTCCTCTTCCTATACCTCTGTCTGTTTCTTTCCTGTCTGACAAGTCTGGTGTTAGTTGAGATAGTGTTGAGATAGTCAGCTCTAGCACAGGCTAGTTCAAATCTTTGCCTTTGCGTGTGTCTCTCTGTGTAACAGTTTGTTTGTGAGTTTGTCTGCGTGCGTGAGCGTATGTCTGTGCAAGAGTATGTGCGTGTGTGTGCATGTCTACAGTCTATATCTCCACTTTCTCGTTTCGCTCAAAACAATGAGCAATTCTCTTAGGGATGATATCCATGTCTTTAATTAGACAAGTTGTAAGCAATTAACATGCTCTGCTGTAGCATTTGTTATGGGCAATGTGTGTGGAACATCTCTCACACTTCCTGAACATCTTTTACACAAAGACACACACACATAATTTAACAGCCTTTGCTGCAGCTGTTAGGATCGTCCCTAGTTTTCTGTTCACTGGACTATATCCACAGCGGGCTACAATCTTCTTGTTAGACGACGGAACGGGATCCAAATACACTGCCTAATTAACCCTATCACCCACTGGAACTCATTATCGTAGACACACAATCAGCATCCAGTCAAAAACTATCATTATCTGTCTGGTCATTACAGCAGCTTCAGTTTGTTGCTGTTGTCAGAGTTGCTGCTATTGGTCCGGCTGTAGTACAACAGTGATCAGACTACACACACGCATGTGTGTGTGTGTGTGTGTGTGTGTGTACACCCGAGAGCTGCCTTTTGTAATCTAGGTGAGTCTACGTGGTCTATATTCAGCTGCTGCATCATACCTTTGTGGGATATTTTCAGCGTCACACAACACAATGTGTGTGAGTCTGGTGAACTCAGTTCTCTGTTTTCAGAAGATGCATTGTTCTCTAATTAAATCCAAATAGTTTACTTTGATATATATACACACACGTGTGTCTATTGTTACCTTGTTACAATATAAATGAGTACCACAGCCTTATTGGTTTCAGAGTAAATGAACAACTTCCCCCTGTGATTGTGTGTTTGAGAGAGAGAGAGTGTGAGAGAGAGAGAGGGAGAGAGAGAGAGAGAGAGCTGTGCCTGAGTGAAAGACTGATGAGTGTGCACATAAAAGGGTAAAATAAAGAGTGGCTAATCATATTAGAGTTAAGAGTTAAATTATGACTGGCATGCCCTTGTGTGTGCTTGATATTAGTCTGGTTGTGTGTGTGTGTGTGTGTGTGTGTGTGTGTGTGTGTGTGTGTGTGTGTGTGTGTATAAATGTTTATGATGTCATGGGTCACACAGATGGAAACTATGCAGTGTACCTGGAGAGTAACTCAGTCTTATCAAGACAATGGGTAGTGACTTAACCAAGCTTTAGTCTGTCAGAAGGGAGAGACAGGCAGAGGGGGCTGTGGGTATGGAAGAACTGTTGGGAAAACAGAGAGACAGAGGGGGGAAAGAGAGTGGGGGGAACAAAACGTTTCATTAAAAGCCTATAATTGGTTTACTGCATGCAATATTAGCCCGAGGTTTCGTCCGAAGCCTTCAAAAGAAAAACACGTTTAAAAGTGTAAGGATACTTTAAATTATATCTCCATTCAAATTCAACGACCTAAGTCTGACTGTTTTTGTGATAAGAAAGCTTCTTATATCTGCGGCAGATAGCGCAACGGGCCGGTCCTGACACGGGATGAGCCAGATCAGGCGAGGCGCTCTAAATGAGCTTGTTCCCGTGTGTATCCGTGTGTGACATCCGCATCCGAAACACAAGCCCCGAGCTTTTACCGGGTCGTGATCACTGAAGCCCGAGAAAAGGGCTGTTTGTGTCAATCATACCGTCTCTCTCTCTCTCTCTCTCTCTCTCTCTCTCTCTCTCTGCCTCCATCCTCTCCTCCTCACCCTATCGCCACCCTCACTCTTTGTCGGTGCTTTTTAAGCAGAAGCAGTTGCGCGCGGCAGTCAGTCGTCTACGGCGGCCGATATCCGCTACCAGTGTCTGTCCTAATTCCTGTGGCGTGGAGATTGGAAAGAAAGGAGAGTTAGAAATAGAGAGAAGAATAAAAGAAGAATGGAGAATGGGAGGAGGAGAGCGAATCATTCCGGCTGGCCGCTTCAGCTATAGTGTCGGTGGGTAGAGGGGAGGATGGCACTGCCTTTTGCCTTTCTGCAAGCGCTGGAGTGGTGCGCCAAAGACCCGGGGACTTATCCCGCTACACTGATTCATACTAGCGCCTCTTCCTTCCTGCTTCTGCCCGCTCGGTAGCGTCCACACCCCGGGTAATGTAAAAGATCAAGTCCTTCTTTTTTCAGAAAAAGCGCGCTGCGTATTTCGACTTTTATTTGAGGGGGGAACCTTTGAAGCACATAGTGGGTATAGGGGAAGGGTAAAACATTATGATAATTGGTTTAGATTGTTTGATGTTGGTTGTCTGATAATGAATGGGGTGTATGTATCGGAATGCTTATTTCTTATTTCATTCCGAAGCAATTGATGGTTTGACAGGCACTCAAGATCTCATAGCATACTACATCTCGTCAGATTACGTGGGCAAGTAAACAAATTGTATTCTTGACCAAGAAAACCAAATGTCACTCCACAAACAATTTAATTAGGACCTATGACTAGGCTATGATAATGATTTGTTACATCAACAAGGCGCCAAATGTTCGTTGGCAACTCTAAGTTAATGCCAGTTGCGCATTGTTTTGTTCCCAGAGTAGCAAACCTGTAGCTTTAGTTATATGCTCTAGATATTCAATGGAAAATATTGGTTTATTGACATTTAACAACACTTATTCAACGTGCTGAAAACATTTCAGCTCAATTCAAACGTCATATAACATAACTACACAGAACATAACGCCTACCTGCTGTTTGAAACTTGTCATTTGCAGTGTCATTGGAATGTTGGGCTAATCTGCGAAACAGAATCATTTTAAACTTGTATGAGTAGCAGGCAGAATGCCACCAACCTGTATTTGCCACATAAACGAATACCGGCGCCCTCTTGTGGTTGTAATGATACACACGCACGCACGCACGCACACTCAGATACACACACAGGTCCCTTTTTTTGTCACCAGGAGCTATTTTCACCTGCCCTTATTGTGGTGCTAAAAAACAGAGACTGCAGGCAAGCTGCACAGGTGTGAGCCATTTACACACAACCAGTTTTGTCTTTACAGCAACATTTGATGTTGCCACATCAAGGCAGTATGAAGTCACCAGGCAGCCACCCTCTCATTCTGGGTTATCTTGTTTAGAGCCACATCATTCTTGATTAGGGCCTACATTACCTATTGCTACAAAGGAAGGTATTTTGTATGTATAAACAGTGTGTATAGTGGAGCGAAGGAGCTGTAGCATGCCTGCTGCTGAGGACAGAAGTAAAGACTAGAACAGACAGAGAGGGGGGGGGGTGCTGAAGATGGAGAGAAAGAGAGAGGGGGGGCGAACCTTCCCTCTCCTACATTAAGATGCTAATCCTAGCTCTTTTTTGTCTCGTTCTATAATTCATTTCACTTTGTTCATCTCTTTCCCTCCCTCTCTCTCCCTCCCTCTCCCTCTCTCGCTATCATTTTCTTGCCCACCCTTTCTGTCATTCTCTTGCTTCCTCTTCTTGCTTCATTCTCTCTCTCACCTTCTCTATCTCTCTAAACATCTCTCCCCACATCTCACTCTCCCTGTCTATCCCTCACTTCCTTTCTTCCCCACATCTGCCTCTCCCTTTCTGTCACTCTCTATCTTCCTTTCTTCGTCCGTTCTCGTCCCTCTCTCGCTTTCTTTTCCTCCCTCTCCCTCTCTTTATCTTACTCTCGCTGTGTCGTAATTGGAGTTTTGTTTTAGTTTTGGTTCATTATAACATGTCATGTTTCTTGATTAAGGAGTTGTCATCCATGTCTGTGTGTGCCTTGTAACATTTTGGCGCTTCTCATTCTCCAGAATAGCGTTCGGTCATCTCATTTCAGAGAGGTCTGGGATGATCCTGTATTGGCCCAAACGGAATGGCTATTCTTTTGCTCCCCCCTGAGAAGTAGAGTCAAACTAAGTGGAGCACAGATGTGCATATGTTGTGCATTTCCTGGTGTGAAATGCAATATAAATAAAGTTTAATTGATTTATTGATAGATTTGATTACCGTACTGTCCTCAAGCCCCTCCTACCATACTGTCCTCAAACCCCTCCTACCATACTGTCCTCAAGCCCCTCCTACCATAC
>BROE01000012.1:8726645-8744442 GCA_036571765.1 Plecoglossus altivelis
TGAAGCAGTCATATGTGTGCATCCTGGTGTAAATGCAATATAAGATAAAGTTTAATTGATTTATTGATAGATTTGATTACCGTACTGTCCTCAAGCCCCTCCTACCATACTGTCCTCAAACCCCTCCTACCATACTGTCCTCAAGCCCCTCCTACCATACTGTCCTCAAACCCCTCCTACCATACTGTCCTCAAGCCCCTCCTACCATACTGTCCTCAAGCCCCTCCTACCATACCATCCCCTGGCCACTGGGCTGTGCTTCATTCTGTAGTTGCATTTACACATAAAGATCCCTCACACACCTTAAACAAACGCTCACTCCTACATACATGTTAAACACGCTCACTTTCATGCAGTACATACACACGTTAAACACACTCACTTACATGCAGTACAAACACACGTTAAACACACTCACTTACATGCAGTACAAACACACGTTAAACACACGCACTTACATGCAGTACAAACACACGTTAAACACACTCACTTACATGCAGTACAAACACACGTTAAACACACTCACTTACATGCAGTACAAACACACACACGTTAAACACACACACGCACAACAACATGCTGAACACACTCAAGCAGAGATATCCTCATGACGCAGATGCTCACAACAGAGTGAGAACGATGCAATGGAACTCTAACTTTGACTCACAAAACCAGATTCTAACCGGAGACGTCAAATGTATACTACACTGTATACTGTACATAATATATATTAAGCTCTCTCTTGTTTCTTTCTCATCATGTTTTCAATAACTATATTTATAAATAAATAAATAGGGAACGGGGGGGGGAATGTATTCGTATTTAACAAGACATTCCTACATGTAGTTCATGATTGCTTCTGTACAGAACTTGTACAGAACAAATCTATATTTTACTGGTGTATTTGGACCTTTTTTTTATTTGCGAGTGTGTGTGTGCACACACAGCAACTGCACTACACGAGAGCTCTTGTAAACATGTCTCGTTAATTTGCTGTCGATGTGGAAAGCTAAGGGCGACCCAGGGAATAGTTAAAGATGATCAGACTGGTGGCTCGGTCTACCACCTGTCCTCATGCTGTGTGTGTGTGCATGTGTGTGTGTGTGTGTGTGTTTGTGTGCGTGTGTGTTTGTGTGCGTGTCCGTCAGAGAGGTTGGGTATGCCCTTAGGCTGTGGACTTGCTCTCAATCAGGACTGCTTTTACCAGCTGTGCTCTCATGCTCCCAGGGGTACAAGGAACAGACACACAGACACACATCCGCACTAAACCCTGTTGCTAACCTTACAGTTTGTCTCTTTTTCTATTGAACAGATACTCAGGATCACAGCCATCATCTGAAC
The DNA here is from genome assembly GCA_036571765.1 of Plecoglossus altivelis. NCBI lineage: Eukaryota > Metazoa > Chordata > Actinopteri > Osmeriformes > Plecoglossidae > Plecoglossus > Plecoglossus altivelis. The sequence continues at coordinate 8,727,987 of BROE01000012.1, forward strand.
AGACGTCTCAGCGAGTGTAAAGATTTCATCCCAAGCATGCACTGAGAACGAGGAGTGTGTTTATGAGCTAAAAGGCCTTCCTCACCCGCTGTGGTGCACTACACAAGCACAAGCACAAACACACACCATACACACAACATACCACACGCACACACACCCTCGTCCTACTTCCTGCCATGGTGACATAAAAAACACCTTTCTTTGATCCTGTCTCTCATACGCTCCTGCACACACACATTAGCCCCTCAGGCACAAACACACACATTGTTCAAGATGACGGCAGCTGTGCGTGTTCGCCGGCACTTGCGGAGGCTCCTCCTCCTCCTGGCCTCCTGCTGCCTCCTCTCCCTCCTCCTCTCCGCCTATTTCCTCTTCACCAACTCTGCCCCTTCCCTCCAGCTCGGACAATCCGGGGACCCCGCCTGCTCACAACCCCTACCACTGTCCCCTTACCGCCAGCCCCCTAACCCAAACCCTCCAAACCCCCCGCACACGCACATGCACACGGACCCTGTGGCTCTGGTTCTGGTGGAGTCCCAGTACTCCCAGCTGGGTCAGGACATTGTGGCCATACTGGAGTCGGCCCGGTTCCAGTTCCACACGGAGATCGCCCCCGGGAAGGGCGACCTTCCGCCGCTCACAGACAAAGGGCGGGGCCGCTACTCGCTTATCGTTTACGAGAACCTCTTGAAGTACACACACATGGACACGTGGAACCGCCAGCTGCTGCACCAGTACTGCACAGAGTACAGGGTGGGTATCATTGCCTTCTATCGCTCCAATGAGAACTCGCCACCCCTGCTCAAACTCAGGGGTCTCCCTCTGGTGCTGCGTACCAATCAGGCACTGCGGGACTGCTATGTGGCGGCTAACTCACCGCTGCTGCACCTCACCAAGGTCGGAATTGACCGTGGTGCGCTCCCAGGAGATGACTGGACCTCCTTTTCCACCAACCACTCCTCGTACCAGGCCGTCCTTCAGGCCCGACCCCGGGAGGCAGCCCCCGGGGCAGGCAGTGGGGATAATCCAGCTCCAGGATTCCGTCTGGGCCTCCAGGCCACAGTGGTACAGGACACGGGTGCATATGATGGCGTGAGAAGGGTGATGTTCGGGCATGGACTGAGCTACTGGCTCCACAGGCTGCTGTTGGTGGACGTCATCTCTTACCTTACAGACAGGAAGTTGTCACTTGGGTTGGATCGCCACATCCTGGTGGATATTGATGACATCTTCGTTGGGAAGGAGGGGACGAGGATGAATGCTAAAGATGTCAAGGTATGTCATTCATTGTGTCTGTGTGTCATCATCAAGTTTGCATCAAATCATTTCTCACTGTTATAAAGTGTGATCTACAGTTTTCTCAGTTTTCTTCATTGAAAAGAGCTGTGAGTCTCAAGTACCGGAGCTTGTTAGGTCAAAAGACTTGCAGTTGAGTCAGCCACTTTAGCCCACAACACAGGTTTAAATGTGTAAAACATTCTTTGAATATCTATTTTTAACACTTTGTTGAAAGAGTATATCATTGTTTGATGCTGTCATGGAGGGAGGCTTTGCGGGTGAAAAGGAATGTGTGTGTGTGTGTTGTTCAGAGTGTGTGTTTGTGCGTTGTGCTATAGAGAGGGGAGTATTTAGCTCAAATGGAGCTTTAGCTTGAGCTAAAGGGTCTATTTAGAGGGACAATGGGTGAGAGTGAATGAGAGAGAGAGGAGGGGCCAGGAGCCTGAAAGAGAGGGCGTGCAGGACCAGGATGAATGACACTTATTCCCTCATTCCCACGTTCCCTCACTTTCCCAGAGACCAGAGGGGAGTCAGCCATGCTGCCCGCCTCTCAACACCACTATTGTCCCTCACACACACACACACACAAATACACGGACATACACACACACACATGCATACATCAATACTCTGAATCACACTCATGGATATGCCAACACTCTTCACTGCATGTCTACACACGCAAACACACACAAGAGCGCAGACACAGATGACATCAACATTGTCAGTCACACATGCAGAGACACACCCTCCCACACACACGCCTCACGTCTGAATAGTCTAGATGGAATGTCTCCCAAAATGGTTTCACACCTCAAACCAAACAGGAGAATGGAGTTGGCTGAACCTGCCATCTCTGTTTCTCTACTTGGATTACTCAGGGACAACCATCACTTTGGCTGTGAGTGTAACAGTACGGTGTGTGTGTGTGTGTGTGTGTGTGTGTGTGTGTGTGTGTGTGTGTGTGTGTGTGTGTACATCAGCACTCTAGATTAGAATGTCACTTTCCGTCAATGTCTGACATCCTTCCCATCGTGCATCTGAAAAATGAGCCGACTACCCGAGAGAGAAAGAGGGGGATGGGGAAGAGGAGGAGAGGAGGAGAGGAGGGGCGAGGGATGAGAAGAGATGGATTTTGGATGGGCAGCCTGAGAGGAAGGGAGGAGTCATGCCCTGAGTGAATATAAAGAAAGAGTAATGTTATCGCTAGAGATATAGTTCATACTGTATACACACACAGTATATGCTTATATATATACATACATGTATGCATATGCATATATGTATATATATATATATATGCATATATATGCATATATATATATATAAACATACATATATAAATACATATATACATACATATACACTATATATAAATATATATATAATATATAAATATATATATAGTGTATAGGGAGTACATTGGTACACATACAGGCAATTTTGTACCTTCACACACACAAACACAAAACTATACACGCAATTTGGAGCAGGAGTGTCGAGGGTTAGGGCCTGTCCTCTGTTCTGCATAGGCTGGAATGAGGCATAAATATACATGAGGATTACATTTGAAGCTGCCATAACTGACAGACCAAGAGAGAGACAGAGAGCAAGAGGGAGAGAGAGAGAGAGAGAGAGAGAGCAAGAGAGAGCAAGAGGGGAAAAGGGGGCTAGGGGTAGAGAGAGAAGAGAAGAAGGGGGTTGGAGACCGAGAGAGTTGAGGTGTGAGGAAAAATCATGTACGTTTATTAATTCATGTACACATGTACTTATATACAGTGTGTGTGCAGTGAGGGAGGAATAGTTTTTTAAAGGATGCAGAAAGGAAGTGAGAGAGGTAGTAAAATAGATAGCACATCGAGACCCAGATATTCTATTTTCACCTTTCCTTTTTCTTCTGTATCTATCGTACCTCCAGGTTAGCTACCTATCAGATACGAGTTAGGGAGGGGGAGGGAGGGACAGGTGTAGGGGAAGAGGAAGCATGAAAAGGAGGGAGGGAGGGAGGGAGGGAGGGAGAAGGGTTTGGGGAGGAAGGTGATGGGACCTGGGGGAGTGCTTTCAGCAACCAGAGTGCTAATGAAAAACAAAATGCAGGGCTGAGGAGAGGGGGGAGAAGAAAGGTGGGGAAGGAGAGGAGGAGAGAAGGGGAGGAGCTACTGTGACCGACACGAGGAGACAGGGGGAGCATAGACACATGTCGGAATTAACTCGCCCCACGCATACACACACACACACACACACACACAGTTCATATGTCAGCAAGGTGTCTACGCAGATCTCTGTAGTACTAAGTAACCTACTTGCTAACTCAGTTCAAGAGCACAGACATTATATATAAATGCAATAAAGCTCTGTTGCAGGAAAGGGAGAATAAAAAGTGTTAGAGCGACAAAGAGAGGGAGGTGGTGAGAAAGGGAGCGAGAGAAAGAAAGCCAATTAAAATGCCACCATCCCCTTCGACTCTTCATTAGATTCGCTCCATGAGTTCATCTGGTGACAAGCAATACCTTCTAATTTCCCTCTCTCTATCTATCTAAATCCCTCTCTCCCTCTTGCAATGTATATTTCTTTCACTTCTCTCTCTTTCTCTCTTTCTCTCTTATTCTCTCTGTCTCTCTCTCTCTCTTTCTCTCTCTGTCTCTCTCAAACACAGACATACATACATAAAGACACTCATGTACGCACAGAAAGATGCAAGCATGCCCCCATACACACAGTATTTCCTTCATTATAATAATTTAAGTGCGGAACACCCGGTGGATGTCGTTTTCAGAAGGAATCATACTACCAGCCTGTCTCAAGCCGTCATCAGAGATAGCTTGCCCACGTGTGTCTATGTGTGTCCAGTGTGTGTGGGTGCATGCTGTATCTCCCTGTCCACCTCTCCGCATGTCTCTCTTTCCATCCCTCTCTTTCACTCGCTCCTTCTCAAAAATCAGGTGGTCTCTAGAGAGGCGTGCGTCTCTTTTATCGTCTCAATCTTCTTTCTCTGCCCCTCCTACTTCTCATTATCTTCTTTTCCCTCTTCATCTCCTCCCCCCACCCTTAACTCCCAAAAATACACACAAACACACACACCATCTGTGGCCCAGAGGGTCCTAATGCTGTTAAGATGTGCTGAGAGACTGGCTAAATTAAATATGCCCAGTCATCATTTTGTGAATCATCTGAGAGATCAGATTTGTTCAATAGTGATAGTGACATTCGATAGCTTGAAAGTTTAGGATGGGTGCAAACAAAATGGTGGTCTATTGGGGAACCATTCATTTCCTATGTAGCTGGCATACGGGACACAAACACGATCGCAGCCCTTTCATATCTCTTGTCAGTGATAGTTAATCACTGAGGGTGCCCCGGGTCTACAAACATGAAGTTTGGGTGTACCCATGGAGGGGTTTGAGAAGGATATGGAACATGAGTATAGGCTCACACACACACACACACACACACACACATGCACACATACTCATTCACAAGCTCAGTTTAATCATGTTGATGAATCAGGAGGACTGGTCTACTTTGAAGAGAGGATGAAACACATTGAAATGCTTTCCCTTATACAAACAAAACAGACATACACATACACCAACTGTACATACACACACATACTTAAAATGGGCAGTAGACTTCGACATCATAACATGTGGGGGGCTTAAAACGTTTGTTTGTTTCTGCTTGGCATGCATGGTTGAGAGGCTTGACAAACACACACACACACCCAGTCCATCTGAGTGGGCAGCAAATCTATAGTTGGACCGTGGGGAGAGAACCGTAAGATAGACCCAAAAAATGGAGGGAGAGAAAATGGGAGAAAGGAGCGAAAGGTTGGCATGTGTGAGGAGCGGCTTTCCAGATGCTCATCTTTCTCTGCTGTTTTGATGCCCGTTCTCTCCCTGGCACATCTTCAGTCGCTTAACCATGTTAGGCAGCTGTGGATAACTGTCCTAGCCTTGCACTCACACACAACCAGAAACACACACATGTACACGCACACACTCATACACACACACACACGTGTCCACCCACCCACCCCCTGGCAGGTCTTCTGACACTAGCAACATTATTAGCAGCTGAAAGACTGGGCATTGGAAAGAGTGCTATCGCTAACCGCTAATCCCAGCCCATGTTAGCCTATGGTGTGCTACAGGGTGGCAGCTAGCTTTGATGTTACAGGCTAATCCCAAATCCATGCCATAGCTTCTTTTTCTGTATAGTCTGTTTTCAATGATTTGTCAAACTTACATTCAAACTCGCCAGTAAACATTTCTTTTGGTGAAAGTTTTTGGAAGGAAAACAGTGGCTTAAAAAACTCTTCCCCGATAACCAGTTTCTTAATTCCTTTCAAATACAGAGGAGGGCCCATTCGGATCGCAAATCCTTCTGTGTCTTTAACGGAAAAGGGGCACCTCAAGAATAGAATATTTCATCTAAGTATATGGTCCGCTATAAGCGACAACTGGGAATGCCATTAGAATACTTCCTGTAAATAACTGCCGAGTAGGCTTTCCATGTTTGCTTGTGACTTCAGCTGCTCATGTTTCACACTGTGTGGCACACACACACACACACACCCATGCACACACACCCATGTGCACAGGCAGACACGCACGCATACACACACATCATGTTAATAATACATTAGGTCTGGGCATATCAGGAAGTGTATATTGAGTTAGGATGCAAAGTGTGCTGACATAAACATAATTTAGAATGTGTGTTTCATGATCTGGAATGTGTGTGTCTGTGTGTGTGTGTGTGTGTATGTATGTGTGTGCACGCGCGCATGCTGAGTTAAGATGTAAAACATACTGTCGTGAAGGAGACATGGGATCAGATTAGGGAGTTGGGTACATCTGTCAACCTGGGACTATCTTCAGCAACATTAGATTACACCAAATGAGCCACTGTGTGTGTATGTGTGTCGACCAATATGAACGCTTACTGCACTGTGGCTTTTCATGCTAAATAAATAGAGATGTGTCTGCACTGGAAATCAACAGCACTGGCCTTCCTGTACCGATTGTAGAGTTTCCGTGTGGCTGGCTGGATGGATGGATACATACGAAGTGAAAAGACAAACAAACAGAAGCTGATAACAAACCTGTGTCGCTGGCATTTGAGAGCAAACGGGGGAAACAGCAGTAAAGACGGAAAGAGGGAGAGGTTGAGTCAGAGAAAGAGGGACACACTCGTTTTCCTGGCTGCTGTTTCAGCCTTCCTTTCAAATTAGAACACTCTTGTCTCCCGAGAATGTGACATTTCCACTGAGCGAGGGAGAGATGGAGGTATGGAGAAGAAAGGAGGGGAGTGGGGGCTGAAAGGGAGTGGGGGGGGGGCAGGGAGGAGAAAGAGTAGAAGAGAAGGAGGGAGAAGGAGACCAGATAAGAGTTTAAGCCGGAGCAAAAAGAGAAGGGGAAAGAGAAGTGCGAGGGATAAGAAAATGCCAATGGAGGGAGAGGAGAAGGAGAAGGGGGGGGGGAGAGGGATGAGGGGAAGAAGGGATGAGGAAGGAGGGTGTGGGTATGCAGGGTGGGCTGTAAGCACGCCGTCTAGAGGCTGGTGAAGCACTGACCTTCATTGGCGTTCATTAGCTTGTGGCATGGTTGTGAGTGCGTGTGCGTGTGCATGTGTGTGTGTGAGCGCACATGTGAACATGCACACACCATTATCTGTGTGCTGTCGGTTGCATGTGTGTGAATAAATGTGTTTGATTCAATGTTTAACTCCATGTGTGTGTGTGAGACTGAAGCTAATACCCATTACAGTGCTTTGTATAGGAGTCAGGAGACTAATGAAGTCATTAAAACAGGGGAGAAAGTCCTGATTAACTATTGGCAAAGAGTCGTTAGACAAGACAAGTGAAACATGGACAGTATTACTCTTTCATCTCCGAATGCAAGACTCCAGCTACTGTATTCCATGGACTGAAACACTTAAACCACAGACTATACAGGAAATGAAATGTTGATGTACAGAACAAGGTTTGATTAGAACACTGTAGATAACAGTGTGCGGGTGTCTCTCTTTCTCTCTACCTCTTTCTCTCTCCCACTTTCTCTATCCATCTTCCTTTCTCCATCTGTCTCTCTATCCACATTCTGCTCTCTATCTTTCTATGTCTACATCTTTCTATCTTTCTTCCTCCATGTATGTGTCTCTCTCTCCATCCAGGCTCTCCTGGATACACAGAATCAGCTGCGGTCCCAAATCTCCAACTTTACCTTCAACTTGGGCTTCTCTGGAAAGTTCTATCACACAGGTGGGTTACTCACTCACACATTCCCTCACTCACTCACTCACTCCCTCACTCCATCACTCACTCACTCACTCACTCACTAATTACTTTCAAATCAATTGTTGAGAATGCATATGAGAGGGATCATGTGTGACTTCACTTTAAAGAGATTATTTGTACAGGACTGGAATGTAACAATTAATAATAGCACCAATCCTATGATAATATCACGACGAATGGTAACTTTTTAACTTTTGCTTAGCACACTTTAGCCCTGTATGCTGTGTTCAATCTTTGTGAAAGTAAAGTTCAGAATTCATCATTGCTGTGTTATCAGAGCTTATCACCATGGTATCAGTCACACTGCTGAAATTCATCCCAAGTGCTATTGGCATGGCAACTCATCAGAATGACTACCTTAGGGTATATATAGAAATTCATCCTGTGAAGCTTCCGGTTCCATTACTGGGTTTAATGGTGTGTGTTTTTGTATATGTGTGTGTACATGTGTATCTGCATCATACATTTTGGTGTGTGTGTCTGTGTACTCATGGTGTGTGTAATGTTGGTGTGTAATGTGCCTACATATGTGTGTGTTTGTGTGTGCTAATGGAATGTGTGTGTGTGTGTGTGTGTGTGTGTGTGTGAGATCAGGCACCGAGGAGGAGGACGAGGGGGATGATGTCTTGCTGAGAAACGTGCAGGAGTTCTGGTGGTTTCCTCACATGTGGAGTCACATGCAACCTCACCTCTTCCACAACCAGTCCTCCTTACTGGAGCAGATGATCCTCAACAAGGAGTTTGCTCTGGTGAGACACACACACACACTGGCACACGCTCACATATGTGCTCTCGTATGACCGTGAATGTGCCTCATGTGCACGTGAACATATGGGACGTACATGCTCTCCTTTCCTCTGGTTCTCTCCATCCTTCTTCCTCTAGTTCTCTCCATCCTTCTTCCTCTAGTTCTCTACATCCTTCTTCCTGTGGTTCTCTCCATTCTTATTACTGTGGTTCTCTCCATCCTTCTTCCACTAGTTCTCTACATCCTTCTTCCTGTGGTTCTCTCCATCCTTATTCCTGTGGTTCTCTCCATCCTTCTTCCTCTAGTTCTCTCCATCCTTCTTCCTGTGGTTCTCTCCATCCTTCTTCCTATGGTTCTCTCCATCCTCCCCTTGTTCTCTCTCCTGCGGTGTAGCAGCTCTCTCCTGGGAGAGGCTTCTGCTGAGACTAATATTGCTGTTAGTAATTTCATCACTGCTCTGCTCCTGAGGCACATTACTGAATCTCTACCAGCCTGTTGAGACTGATATTACTCTTATTACGGAGTCAAACAGCTTATTATTGTCATCTTCAAACGGACTCAAACACTCATTAAAACTCACTGGGATACACTTGGAGTTTGTTTCATCAGCTGTGTGTGTGTGGACGGTTTTATGTCTGTGTGGGTGTGTATGTTGGTTAGTGAGGGGGTTTGTATGTGTGGGTTTGTGTGTGTGTGTTTGTGTGTACATGTTTGTGTGTCTGCATCATAACATTGTCATGTGAGACACGCTTCTGGTCGAGGATTTCAGCTGCTGGTACTGTATGAAGCCCTAGGTCAGTGTAGGTGTGCGGAGGCGTGTATGTTTCTGTGTGTGTGTTTGTATGGTGGCTCCAAAGGCCACCATCAGTCTACTGGAGTAAGGCCGGGGGCTCAAGCAGAAACACAACTCCCTCAGTGTTACCAGGCCAACTTGGAGGCTAGCTAGCGTGTGTGTGTGTGTCTGCACTTACATACAGCCCCTTTAGTGTACAGTTTGTTTGCATCCACCTCTGTCGCTCCATCTAATTTCCTCCACCTATCTGCACAAGCTTGCATGCCTGTGTGCGTGCGTGCATCTATTCATGCTCATGCGTTTGTGTGTCCCTCCTCCAGGACCACGGCATCCCCGTGGACCTAGGCTATGCAGTAGCGCCGCACCACTCGGGGGTGTATCCGGTGCATCTGCAGCTGTACGAGGCCTGGAGACGAGCCTGGGACATCCGAGTGACCAGCACCGAGGAGTACCCGCACCTCAAGCCGGCCCGTTACCGCCGCGGCTTCATCCACAGGGACATCATGGTGAGGACATGCGAACGCACACCCGCACACGACTGTACGAGCGCACGCGGGCTTCATCCACAGCAACTTCAGTGTGAGGATGTGGACAGACTGTGGCCTCCACTAGGCTATACTGGTGGGAGCCACTTTTGATTGAGGCAGATGAGCGTTTCTTATTTACTACATGTTTTTTTAACTAACTGTTTTCTACACAGTGCTCAGGCAGTCACTCTCCACCTCGGTCGGTCATGTAATAGGGAACAACGTGAAGTGATCCCAAACATTGTCGGTGTCCAGCTCTCATCTTCCCTCCTGCTGCTTTGCTTTGTGGGAGTGAACTGACCCCTTTGTAATGCCGCTGGTCATCCAGGGTGTTAACTCAGGAGATGAACCCAAACATTCACACATACACACACACATACATACACATATACACACATGCACACATACACACAATAGCATCAGTTACAACAGCAACATGCTAGGGGGATGAAGTTCCATGCAAACACACACATGCACACACGTACATGTAGACAAAGACACTCCTACATGTACACACAATACCATCATGGAATGTTCACAGAGATAGATTGCTTTTGCCATTTTAAACAGCCAATCAATGCCTCTAGCCACAGTGTGTTAACTGTGTGTTGGATGTGAATCTGAGCTCTATATAGCCTCCACTCTGTATTGATCCTCATCCTAACTGTAGCGTTGCACCCTTTTACTGTGAATGGGTGTGTTTCTGTGTGCATCGAAATGGATGTGTGTGTGACTAGATATGGTTGTTTGTTAGTGTGAATTTGTTTGAGTGGATATGGTTGTGTGTGCTTGTGTGAGTGGGTATGGGTGTGTGTGTTGTGTGAGTGGATATGGGTGTGTGTGTTTGTGTTTGTGTGAGTGGTTATGGGTGTGTGTGTTTGTGTGAGTGTGAGTGTGGGAGAGGATGTGGGTGTGTGTGTTTGTGTGAGTGGATATGGGTGTGTGTGTGTGTGTGTGTTTGTGTGAGTGGATATGGGTGTGTGTGTGAGTGGATATGGGTGTGTGTGTGTGAGTGTGGGAGAGGATATGGGTGTGTGTGTATTTGTGTGAGTGGATATGGGTGTGTGCATGAGTGTGTGAGTGGATATGGGTGTGACTCCAAACTCAACTCTTCGTTTTTGCCCCCAAACTTTTGAGCAATAAAGGAGTTTGTCATGGATTGTCGACTATTGTTGCTAAGCACATCAGCCTCCCTCTCCCCCCCATTTGTGACAGCATGACAACGAGCCCCTTTTCGTCTGAGGTGTTTGACACACAGATTAGCAGTTAGCATTGTTCGTTCTGTCGAAGGCGCGCTGCGGAAAGACGTTCGTTAGACAGCCCGTACAATGGACGCGTCAACTCTGCTCCCGGTTTCCAGACTAGCCTAAGAACCTGGGAAGATTTACAGGACACATCGACTTTTTGTTCTGGAAGCAGATTTTCCCAAGAAGGCAATGGTGTGCCCTGGGAAATGGTGTTCGGTCTAAGTTTTTGATGGCTTTAGTGCAATTTCGTTTTTTTTTATTTAGTCTGCAAGGCCCCTGGGGCCTCTGATGGATGGACACTGTCCTGTGAGTTACAGTTGCACCAAACACAGTGTCAACTAAGGGTAGATAGTTGGCCATTACTCATGACAATTTAAATCTTTATGTGTGTGTGTGTGGGGGTGCGTACATGTGTGTCTGCGTGGATGCATGCGTATGTGTGTGAGATGGCAGAAAGCATGGACTTAGATTAAAATATTAAATCACAGTGGCATTAACTCTGGAGAGCGCATTTAGATTGGTGCTTTTGATCAATCAGACAGTGGGTTGGCTTTCTTTAAAGTGAAGCCAGAGTCTCTCTCTCTCTTCTTCTCCACCACAGCTTTTCTGCCATCGTTACAGAAGCAGTCTGTGACAGCTAGATTTGAGACTGCTTGGGACCAGAAATAAATGGTGTTTGTCTTCTTTAGCAAATTGAGATCTGTTAAAGGACTATCGAAACCAAACATAGAGACATGTAGAAAGTTCCTGTGTGCTTGTGTGTGTCTGCGTGCGGATGTCTGAGAGGGTCGGAGAAATATACTACTCCAGTTTGAGCTATAGCAGTGTGGATAATTGGTTTGGTGAAATAGTGCTGAATGTCCATGGCTCTGGTGGCCTTTGCTGTGTGTGTGTGTGTTTGTGTGTGTGTGTGTGTTTGTGTGTGTGTTTGTGTGGGTGGGGGGGTTCTTGCTATGTTTTATAGGAAATCCAATATCTGTTTCTTGGCCCGACTCTCTATTTCACACAAAAGACACTACCAAGTAAAAGGTTTATGACAAACCAATCTCTTTTCTGCTTCTCCCTTCTCCCCTATTTTCAGGTGAAAATAAATGCAATCTTTGTTGTTGGATCTCAAAAATGCTACAATCCATAAACAGTAGCTGTAATTGATGGTTTGCTTGAATTGAAGACATTTGCTTATGTCCTAAACATATGTGTATGTGTGTGTGTTGTGTGTGTGTGTGTGTGTGTGTGGTGTGTGTGTCTGTGTGTGTTGTGTGTTGTTCTGTGTGTGTGTCTGGTGGTGTGTGTGTGTGTGTGTGTGTGTTGCGTGTTGTGTGTGTGTGTGTGGTGTGCAGGTTCTCCCTCGACAGACCTGCGGCCTGTTCACACACACAATCTACTATAAGGAGTACCCTGGAGGTCCTAAAGAACTGGACAGAAGCATCCGAGGAGGAGAACTGTTCATGACTGTGCTGCTTAACCCGGTGAGCCCCCTTCTCTGTCTGTCTGTCTGTCTGTCTGTCTGTCTGTCTGTCTGTCTGTCTGTCTGTCTGTCTGTCTGTCTGTCTGTCTTCTTCTTCTCTCTTCTTCTCCTCTCTCTCTCTCTTCTCATCATTCCTCTCTTTCTCTCTCTCGGTCTCTCTCTCTCTCTCTCTCATTCTCTCTCTTTCTCTCTCTCTCTCTCATTCTCTCTCTTTCTCTCTCTCTCTCTCTCTCTCTTCATTCTCTCTCTTTCTCTCTCTCGGTCTCTCTCTCTTTCTCTCTCCCTCTAGCTCACACACACACACACACGAAAACACACACGCACACACTCGTGCTGCGTCATCTGTCGCTGCTCCGACAGCACGGTGTTTGTCTCACCTGAGAGTCTCTGCGTTCGTCCAGCACCCACGGACGCGCGTGTCTCTCTCATGCTCTCGAGCTCTCGCAAACATTGCGTTGCCTATAGGACTACGCCTAAACCAATCTAACCCCTCCAAGTAGATATGAAAAAACTCCCACATAAACTTGTTGAGGAAATCAATCAAGGGAGAAATGAATGAAGTGGTGGATCCCCTCTTTCAGAGATGGTCGGTGACACAGAGAGGCACAGGCCGACGGATCAACGTAGTCATTCATTAAGGATAATCATTGCATTTGTAAATGTAAGTTGAAGCACAGATATTTTGAGTTCGTAATGATCTGAATTGGAGCATTTTAGTCAGCGGTGGCCACTGGTTAGCGCTGTGAAGCGAAGCGTAGAATCAGCACAGCATCACAGGACAGCCAGGCAGATGGGCATCTGTCTCTCTCTCCATTCATCTCCCTGCCTCTCTATCTCTCGCTCTCCATCTCTCTCTCTCTCTCTCTCTCTCTCTCCATCCCTCTGTTTCTCTGTCTCTCTCTCTCTGAGGGGCAGTATCTCCTGGTGAGTCTATGTTCATTTCCACACTCTAAATGAGGTCTCACTGCAGGGGGGCTTCTGTCACACACACCCACAGACACTCTTTCACACACATAGACAACACACACACTACACACACACATACACACCCTTCCTCCCTCACGTTCCCCCACTGTGTGTTTCAGCTCAGCTCGATTCCACCATGAAATTAAAAAACTGAATTGGGTTTCCCTCTAAGTATGCCCCTCTACTACCACCACCACCACACAAGCAGACACACACACACACTTCCTCTGGCTCTCTCTGTGTGTAGATTCTATTGATGTGTCAGGTGTGTGAGAGCTTCACCTGATGAATCCTCTGAACATCCAACACTTTACAGTCAAGTACAGGAGCTTCAACACAACCTGTCTCACACACACACATTTTCTCTCTCTCACACACACACTCTAACAGTCTTTCATCTACTATCTCTTCACCTCCTTTTCTTTTTCTCCTTTTTGCTGTCTGTTCTTCAGTCCCCCTCCCCCCCCTCCCCCACCTGTCCTCTCTTCGTTCTTCACTTTGTCCTTGCTCCTCCTTCCTTCTGCTGGCTTTCCTCTTGGTGTCTTTCATTTGCCTGGAGGGATACAGCTACTATTATGCTTGAGATTTTTGTATGACCACAATGTGTGTGTGTCAGTGCTTTAATACAGTGTTCTATGTTGCTGTCATTCACTTCTTGTTCCTAATGAGGCTTGGCATTCAATTATTGCTCTCACAACCCAAACGCATTTTCACTGTTCACTTGAACGCAGAAGCCCGTACACTAGAAATGTTTGTCTGCAAGCACACACTTGCATGCACACACATGTAAATATATATATATATACACACATCCAGCACACCAGAACTATTGAATGAGAAATGGAAACACTGTCAGAACACAAAGAGCTAATTGCTTTTTTTCTCCCCCTCATTCTTTCTTTCTTTCCTTCCTTCCTTTCTTTTGTCTCTCCCCCTGTTATTTCTTCTCTTTCTTCGGTGTTATATCAGAAGAGGCTATGGCCTTCTCATAACTCCTAATGAGAGAAGTTATCAAACAGAAAGTGGTGATAGACTACTCGCATACACAATCTCTTCCTCTCTGTCTCTTTCGCTCGTACACAAGCATTTACATTTCAGCTTTTTGGCTCAGCATATGGTACATTGTTTACACTACACGATGTATCGTCAAATGACTCCCTAAATATGATACATTAAAGAATAAAAAATGGTTTAAAACTGTACTGTTACATGCCTCCCTTCACATCTGTGTGGGGGAAGCACGGAAGTGATTTGTGTGGTCGGTCAGGTGGTCTCTCTGGGCAGGGATGTTGTGGTCTGGGTGCGGGGGTGGGGGGGAGGGAGCAGGGATGTTTGTGGTCTGGGTGTGGGGGTGGGGGGGGAGGAGGATGTTGGGGTCTGGGTGCGGGGGTGAAGGAGGAGGGGCGGGATGTTGTGGTCTGGGTGCGGGGGTGAGGGAGGAGGGGGGCAGGGATGTTGTGGTCTTGGGTGCGGGGTGAGGGAGGAGGGGCAGGGATGTTGTGGTTGGTGTGGGGGTGGGAGGGGGGAGGAGGATGTTGTGGTCTGGGTGCGGGGGTGAGGGGGAAGAGGGGGTCCGTGGGTGAGGGAGGAAGGCGGGCAGAGAGATGTTTGGTCTGGTGCCGGCGGTGAGGGGCAGGGCAGATGTTGTGGTCTGGGCGGGTGAGGGAGAGGGCAGGCGATGTTGTGGGCTGGATTGGGAGTGGAGGGAGGGAGAGGATGTTGTGGTCTGGGTGCGGGGGTGAGGGGGGAAGAGGGGGCAGGGATGTTGTGGTCTGGGCTTGATGCCATCAGGGCCGGTATTGGTAATAATGTCACTTCTGCTCAAATTACTTTTAATCACATTGTGACCTTGGTGCCTCCTTGAACAATAGCTGTACACATATTAACTTTGTCTGATAGTTCTGTGTGTGTGTGTGTGTGTGTGTGTGTGTATGTGTATGTGTGTGCCTGTTTGGCAGTGAATGACGAGTAAAAACTCCTAGGTTATGTGAACAATACCTGATAGCAAAGCAGAATAACTGAGAGCAATCATTTAGAGACTGTCACTTATACAAAACAGCACATATGTGGTTGTTGGTGTGCTTTTACCTTTATGGTTCTGTGTAGAACCATATGTTCGTTCCAGACCCCTTTCCATCCGTTCTACCAAAGCCCAGTCATCGATTAACTAACCTTGCCACAGCAAACACCCAATACAACACTAGCCGGACCTGACCACACAATCACAGCCTCACTGGAGCGTGAGAGAGAGAAGGAGGGGGGATGGATGGATGGAGATATAGATTGGGTTAGATAGGGGGATAGGAGGGCAGGGTGAGACAGATTTACTTTTCAGGCCACGACACCTGGTGTCTCTCGGGAGATGCTACAGTGAGATCCCTGCAGGCCGGAATCGTACATGCTCCTACACACGCCCTCGTCTCTCATACTGATACTGTGGGAGTGTGTGTGTGTGTGTGTGTACGAGTGAGAGCACGTGTATGAAAGTGTGTGTGAGTGGAGCTGACACAGGCAGAGCTGCAGACATATATCAAGGCTGACATTTAGCGCTTAGCTCTGCCACCAAGCTTATTAGCAAAAGACCAAATATCAGCACAATCTCTCTCTGTCCCTCTTTCCTTTTCTCTTTCCTTCTCTCTCTCTTTCTGTCTGTCCCCCTCTGTCTCTCTCTGTCCCTCTGTCTTTTTCACTCAGTCCCTATCCCTCTGTGTCCCTGCCAGCCGATATGATAATAGTTCACCCATGTATGTTATTAAACTTGTTGGCTATCATATACTCATATCGAACCACACACTGCAGAATGAGTATAGAATGAGAACAGGATGTGTGTGTGTGTGTGTGCGTGTGTTTGCCACACCCTTGTTAGGCTAATGAAGGCTCCCAGTGCTCATCAACACCTACAAGCTCACCCTTTCAGAGAGGAGGAGACATGATGTTAGAGGGCGGAGCAGGGAGAGAGTGACGAAAGAGGGAGGCAGACAGAGAGAGAGAGAAAGAGAGGGGAGAGGAAAGGACAGTTCACGATGACAGGAGCAGGCAGAACAAATTGAACTGACATCATTTGCTGTATTGATGTTTAGCTTTCAATTATCCACAGGAGAGGAGGGGGGTGCGCATGGTGGTGGTGGGGG
>BROE01000012.1:8744477-8806977 GCA_036571765.1 Plecoglossus altivelis
GAGAGAGAGAGAGAGAGAGAGAGAGAGAGAGAATGAGAGAGAGAGAAAAAGAGAGAGAGATAAAATTATGAAAAGAAGGGGATGGACATAGAGAGTTTGCAAAAGTGACGGACAGATAGATGGACAGATGGGCAGACGGACGGACGGATGGATGAAGGTAGTTTAAATAACCAATCACTGCTGAGTTGTTAGCTCAGGATTTACAAACATCTAACACAACATCAGAATTACCGTAATCCTACCTAACATAATATTTTGCGTGTGTGTGTAAGGACATCACTTCGCGTTCAAACAACATGGCCTCATCAAGATATGTAGGTCAGAGAGAGATTGGAAACAAGGAGATGAACTAGTTGTTTGACTGAAGGGAAGAAAGAGACAGGATAGAGGCAGCCCAGAGATGAAAGAGTTACAGCAGAGAAGGTAGAGAGGAGAGAGATGGGAGCGGACGACATGGAATGCAAGAAGAGGAGCAAGAGAAAGACATTAATCCTGTTTCAATTAAATACTTAGTCAACTGGAGTTATTTGTCATCTACATTATTGATGTCTTCACATATGCATATCATTGTAGCCTTCTGAGTTCAGTCTTGGGTTTTCCATCCATTAGGAAATGTGTGTCAACAAGTTCTCCTCTCCTCTCTCTGTCTAAACAGGGGAGACAAGAGCTCCTAATGAGTGTCTCAGCCTTCAACATCAGTCACACTCGCGCGCACACACACACAGACACGCACACACATATATACTCCTGCCTGTCGTCTGAGTCAGACTTCATATCGAGTGGTTGGGAGGGAACATAAATCACTTTCTGATCACCCTGTTTTCCCCGTCTTTCGTTGAAGGGGGAAAAAAGCCAGCAAGCTAGAGAGCTTTAGTGTTTGCGTGGCCTGAAAGCTGTTATTAGCTGGATCATATTTTCTTGATTAGGTTTCTCTCCATCCTCACTCCCTTCTCTCTCCTCATTGGTTAGAGGGAGCTCTGACTCTTGATCGATATTAACTGCATCATCCAACTAGGTTGGACGTCCAGCATCCACGTTTAACCTGATGATGTGTGACTAGGCGATCTGTAAGACTCATTTCCCAACATGCTTTGCAGCCAATTATGGGGAGGAAAGGATGAGAAAAAGTAGCCCAACAAAATAAACTTGGTATGTAGTGTGTGTGTGTGCAGCAGTTTGAGTGTGTGCAGGTGTGTGTGTGTGTGTGCAGGTGTGTGTGTGTGTGCAGGTGTGTGTGTGTGCAGGTGTGTGTGTGTGCAGGTGTATGTGTGTGTGTGCAGGTGTGTGTACTGTTAAGGCTGCCTCTCTCTTTCCGCGGGCAGTCGAGGAGTCTCAGAATGTGGTGCTGAGTTCCGAGTGATGGGAAAGTGTGGTTAGAGGGTTACTGCTTGATCCTTGAGCTGAACTCAACATGCCATCGCTCCCGGGCATGTACACACACTCACGCACACACTCAGGCACACACTCAGGCACACACTCGGGCTAACACAGTCACACTCGTACAACATTTGATCTCACGCACACGCGTTACACACACGCGGGCATTTCATACACACACGCTCAGACGTTGCACACATACTCAAACGCAGTCACGCGCATCCGATGCTCAGTCTGTCTTTCTCTCAACACACACACGTGCGCGCACATCCCCCATCAGTATTCCAATCGTGCCTCCGGGTTGGCCGGACGCTGATCCATCAAACCCCGACACCGTGTCGCTTCGTATCTACGGCAACCTTCAGCGCTAAAGAGGACCGTCGACAGCGCTCTGTCACGAAGATGCTGTGTGTGTCACTCTTTGTACTCAAATATCACTTGTGCTGCTCTTCCTCCCTCGTTCTTACATAGACAAACTAACACACTCTCTCACAAGCACATGCACACGCAATCATGCACATGCACACAATCATACACGTACACACAATCATAACAGTAATGAAAAGGAATATCTTAGAGTTTGTGCTAACATTTCCTCAGCCTCATGTAAGATTTTAAAGCTGTGTGTCAATCTGAACTTCTACGGTCAGCCTATAGAGCCTTACAGGCATTAGAGGCACACTAGCACTCTTGCTCAAGCTCTCTCTCCCCTACTCTCTCTCTTTTTCCTCTCTCTCTCTCTCTCTCTCTCTCTCTCTCTCCCTCTCTCCCTCTATCTCTCCATATGTCTGCATCTCTCTCTCTCTCTCCCTCTCTCCCTCTATCTCTCCCTATGTCTGCATCTCTCACTCTCTCTCTCCCTATGTCTGTATCTGTCTCTGTCCATCTGTCCTTCCATTGCATGTGTCCTCCACACACTTACATACATATACTGAGTCACTGGTCAAGTCCCTTTTCCTGGTTTTGAATGACCCTTTACTGCCACCACATGGTCTCATATGGTACTGGACTGTAGTAGGACGAGAAGAACTGCTTAGTATGATTCTTGAGATAAATGTCACTCAATACAGATATTAGTACTGACGTTTTCTTTCTCTCTCTCCCTTTCTCTCTCTCGCTCTCTCTCTCTCATTCTCTCACTTGCTCTCTCTCGCACTCTCTCCCTCTCTCCCTCCACAGATTAGCATCTTCATGACCCACCTCTCCAACTATGGTAACGATCGTCTGGGTCTCTACACCTTCGTCCACCTGTCCTCCTTCCTGAAGACCTGGACCAACCTCAAGCTCCACACCCTCCCTCCTCTCCAGCTGGCTCACAAGTACTTCACCCTCTTTCCCGACCAGAAGCAGCCCCTTTGGCAGGTGGGTGTGTTTTTTATCTCTGTGTGTGTGTGTTCACTTGTGCATGTGTTGGAGTGTCTGCAGAACAAATCCACATCACCCCCCCCCCTGTGTTTTCTCCTTACAGAACCCATGTGATGACAAAAGACACAAGGACATCTGGTCCAAAGAGAAGACATGTGATAGGCTACCCAAGTTTATGGTTATAGGACCACAGAAGACAGGTATGCTGTTCACACATACACACACACACACACACACAGACAGAACAAAGGATAAAGGTCAGGCCAAGTGTTTCTGAGTTAATTGGTGTCAAATGTTTCCGCCTCATTAGATAATCAGGCCTACAGGCATGCACACTCACGCGCGCGCACACACACACACCGCTAAATTAGTGAGGATTAAGTTAGACCGAGTGATTGAACTGGGAGATTTCTTCTTTCTCCTCCTCCCAGGCACGACCGCTCTCTATCTGTTCCTCCTGATGCATCCTTCCATCTCCAGTAACTTCCCCAGCCCCAAGACTTACGAGGAGGTGCAGTTCTTCAACACCAACAACTACCACAAAGGACTGGACTGGTGAGAGAGGGAGGGACACTCACACAAACACACGCATTCACACGTACATGCACATGGTTTTAACACAAATGAATCCAGTCTAAGAGGAAATCAATAGAAATGCAACTGTGTATGTGTGTGTGTGTGTGTGTGTGTCCTCAGGTACATGGAGTTTTTCCCTGTGCCCTCCAATGTGACCACTGACTTCCTGTTTGAGAAGAGTGCCAACTACTTCCCCTCGGAGGACGCAGCCCGGCGGGCGGCTGCCCTGCTCCCCAAGGCCAAGATCATCACCCTGCTCATCAACCCCTCGGACAGGGCCTACAGCTGGTACCAGGTACACACACACACGCTCGCAAACATGTCCGCACACACACTCACATGAGGATACATGCACACATACACTCATCTACACGCTCATCTGCATGCACCGAGAGGGCGAGTCTGTGTTGTTGTTTTTGACTCGGACCCCCCCTGACCCCCAGCACCAGAGGGCTCACGAGGACCACGCTGCGCTGCGCTTCACCTTCTATGATGTCATCAGCGCTCGCCGGGGGGCGCCGGCCGAGCTGCGCTCACTGCAGAGTCGGTGTCTGACCCCAGGGCTCTACGCCACACACATAGAGAGGTGGCTGGCCCACTACCCTGCCAACCAGGTACACAGACACATCAACACGCACAGCCTACTGTGCACACATGCTCATACCTGTTCACAGGCAAACACACACATAAACGGAGAGGCTATCCAGTGATGTAGTCATAACCTGTCATTTTGCTGGTTTGTGTGTGTGTGTGTGTGTGTGTGTGTGTGTGTGTGTGTAGCTGCTGATCATTGATGGACAGCAGCTGAGAGGCGACCCAGCAGCAGTGATGGGCGAGGTGCAGAAATTTTTGGGGGTGTCCCCACACTTCAACTACTCACAGGCCCTCACGTAAGCTACCACCTTGTGTGTGTGTGTGTGTGTGTGCGTGTGCGTGTGCATGTGCACGTGCGTGTAATTGGACCAGTCTCCCTGCTCTCCTCATCCTATCCCATGACTTTAATCCCCCTCTCGTCCTGTCAGAAGTACACTTGATGACTCTCACCTTCTCTCGCTCGCACACACGCGCGCACACACGTCGCCCTCTCCTTTTTCCCTCTCCATCACTTTTATTTGTGGACAGTGGGAGCTGTGGATGGATTTGACATTTGAACTTTTCCATTCTCTGTTCTCTCGCTCTCTCTCCCTCCCTCCTTCTCCCTTTCTCTCGCTGCCTTTCTTACGTTCTATATCTGCTTCTGCCTCTCCCCCCCAGGTTTGATCCTCAGAAGGGCTTCTGGTGTCAGGTCCTGGAGGGAGGGAAGACCAAGTGTCTGGGGAAGAGCAAAGGGAGGAAGTACCCCCCCATGGAAACAGAGGTACACACACATCATCATTCTCCATTCTCCACAGTCTCTCTCCCACACATGGCATCACAAACATGTTGTGTTGAGACAGAGGGACAACGGTGTAAAAGTGACAAAGGGAAGAGAGGGAGGAAGAGAGAGAGAGAAAGAGAGAGAGAGAGAGAGAGAGAGAGAGAGAGAAAGAAAGAAAGAAAGAAAGAAAGAAAGAAAGAACGAAAGAAAGAAAGAGTCAGGGTTGCGTCACATTGTAGAATCAGCCATCTGGTTGCTGCATTTGGGGAGAAATGGACGCTGACATCCCAGAGTCCCTCCTGTTGCCGTGGTGAAATTTCCCACAGGGCTGTGTGGCAGGGTGGAAATTGTCAGCCAATCAGATCTTGCCAGGAAGTTACAACCTAATTATGGGGATTCAATAGTGACACAACACCCCTGAGAGAGAAGGGGAGAGGGAGGGCGGAAGTACAGGAGGGGGAGAGAAAGCCAGATAAAGGAAGAGAGAGCCTAAGAGAGATTCTAATCCATAAATCATTGTCTTAGCTACTGACTCCATGGAGAAATGACCCACTGAGAATAAATTTCATGCAGACACACACATACACGCACACACATAGCCCACGGGCTACGCCACTGTTCTGTGCGTAATTAAAATGTATTTCAGCTCCCACTGTGGGGAAAAAAGAGAGGGGAGGAGACGGAGAGAGAGATGGAGGGAGCAAAACATCGGAGGAGGTGGATGGAGAGAAAAGGATGCACACAGGAGATAGAGGGATGAAAGAGTGATCTATCAAGTGATACACAGGGACTGGAAATAGGAGGCTATGTCTGTGTTCTTGTCTGTGTTCTGTGTTCATAGAATCCATTCCTCTCTACTTCCTCTCTTTTTTCTTTCATTCATTCTCTGGTTCTTCTCACCTGTTGCCTCGCTCTTTGCCATGGCAACAGGTCCCTCTGGGTCTTGTTAAAATTATAAAACAAGTTGTTTATTGAATCATAAATACACACACCAATAGAGACAGACACCATGTATGTATCCTCAGATGAATATGCATTAAAAGCAGGTTGGTCTGTGGTATGTGTCATTTTAAGTATGCTAATTAATTACAGTATTATTAGAGCATTAACATTCTTTGCAGTTCTACCTTGTCTTTGACTCTGAACACATCACATTCTATTTCAGGGGTTCAATACAAACAGTGGTTTTACTTAACTTCCAACTTCAATTTCATGCAAGGAAAACCTTTTACAAAACCAAGTGCAGATTTGGAAAGTCTAGAGTATCTCAGGGTTAGCTTGATCTTCACCATGGTGCATGCAACCCATGCATAAATCATAACAAAAAGAAAATGACGACATCTATTTTTCATTGTGCTTGTTATATAATTATTTTGAAGTTCCTGTGCGCAGCATTTTCAAAGACACTCCAATGCTTATGATTCCTCTAGCGCAAAGCAATATGCCCAGCCTATTTATCTGTCTTATCACTCTCTCTCTTCCTCTCCCTTCCCTTTCTTTCTATTCTGTACTTTGCCTCATCCTCCCCTCCCTCCCTCTCCTCTCTTTCCCCCAAACTCCCCTCTCCATTCCTCCCTCTTTTCTCTCTCTTCCCCTTCCCTTACCTCTATCTCCCTTTATGTTATCTCTCCCCTCCTCCGTCTCCCTCCTCCCCGCTCTTATCCATTTCCCTCTACCCCCTACTTTCTCCTTTCCCCTCCCCAGGCGCGGGCCTATCTGTCCAGGTACTACCGAGAACATAACATAGACTTATCCAAGCTTCTGCACAAACTGGGCCAGCCCCTCCCTTCCTGGCTAAGAGAGGAGCTGCAGAAGGTGGGTCACGTACACACGCACTTACGCACACAAACACACCCACTCATGTAAAGCACAGAGATTTAGGAAGTTAGTTCTAGTAGTTAATAATCATAGACTTACCAGCCCTTCCTAATTGTTTTCTCACTCTTTTCCTTTCTCTCACTCAGGTCAGATAACCCTCACCCCGGTGCCAGGGTCAAAGGTCAAAAGGAACTGTGCCCAGGACGTTTCTGATCGGTATGACAGGGGCTGAGCTCTCACTGACCCTGCAGCGAACTTTAGGGACAGGATGGTCCCTGTGGGATCCATGAACTCTGCCCCCTTTCTAACCACACAGGGAATGGTAGGATGGATGGCTGAAGGAATGAAGGGGTTGGCAGATTGGGGAAGAAGGGATATGTGAGAGAGAGCTGGACAGAAGCTGGAGATGCCATGGAGGTGAGACTGAAAGAACGGTTCGGAAAGACAGAAGGAGAGGGAATACGAAGCCTTTTTCTACCCGGATCCTGAACTGACCCTCTGACTTATGAGCGTGCACGTGGGGCCGGCAAGGGCGTGCACGTGTGTTGGCGTGCACGTGGGGCCGGCAGGGGCGTGGACGTGTGTTGGCGTGCTTGTATGGCCAGTGGAGGGCATGCACGTGAACCCTGCAGCACTGTGCTGCCCTCCTTCCTCTCTGTTTTACCGTTTTAATTTATGATCCCAGAACACCACTGCTGGTCAGCTGTCTGGTTTCCATGGAGATGGATTTGCACTATGTTCCGTTCCATGCCTCGCCCACATCGCACCCACCCACACACCCATGCACACACACACACACATGAAACCACACATACCCATGCGCCTACTGTCTTTATTTCTGTAAACGTATAGAGAAGACATTAAGGGGACACACACTAACAAATATGTTAGAATGCTAGAATACGATATGAACCATTGACTCAGGGGCGACAATTTTTATTATGATATGTGTCAGATTTTGTTTTTGCATTTTATTTGTATTTTTGTTGGAGTGTGACTGCAGACTCTCCTGTTGGTGGTATGTATTTTAATCAGGCAGAGTTTGAGACAGCCCAAGCCCACCTGTATGAAACTCCTCTCCCAGAGGGGTCCTCATCATTGGAGATGTGGAGTGATACTGTGTGGTTTTTCAAGTCTCTACGGAAATATTGGGAGTTTTAATCTCCTGGATTTCTCAGTCTCAAGGCCTGATATATGCATCCAGTCTGGTGGTCATTGTATTTGTTCTAGAAGGATCCAGTAAACTTGAAACAGACACACACAGACCAAAATGGTCCAGAATTGGACATAACACCTCTCTTCTCTCCTCGCTTGCCTCCAAAGTCATTACCGTTTCTGTGATAAGACAGTCTGACAGAACCACCAAGGGTTTCTGGGAAATGTAGTCCCTGGCTCCACTGTTTCTCATGGCTTCAACTAGTGACATACCTGTTTAAAAGCTCATGGATGTGTCTTTGTTTTCTCCTTTTTAACCAGTGGCCTATCAACACTAGAGCTGCGGTCTGGATGCAAAACAATGTCAGTGTCCACTCAGTAAACCAAAATAAAGACATGAATAGTGATGTCTTTCTTGGAGTTTTTTCAGAACCACGATACATAGGCACATACAGTATGCACACCTGATCTGATGACCTGGCCTGATTTTTGACTAGAACACAGTGCGGATAGCAAACCAAAGAGCTAGAATATTCAGTTAGCAACACTGTGAGGGAGGACAAAGCTTATCTTGTGGTTCTCTAGGTCCGTAAAACTGTCTTTGTCAACTGAGCTGCAATGCAATAAAACTATCTAACCACCAGATGGCAGCGTCTCTAATCTCCCCAGATAACGATTCAGTTAGGAGGTACGTTTTCCCAGCTGTCTTGAGTTAGACAAGAGTTAAGACACCTACGAGCCAATCAGGAACTCCAGCACCACCTTTCATCTCTCTAAACTACCATCCAGGTTTTCCCACACAACCTGTGTATCGAGAGAAGATCAGTGAACACTGTAGTGTAGACAGACCAGTGAACACAGAAAGGGGAACCACTGGTTCGTGCCATGTTCATGATTGAATCTTCCTGCACTTTCTCTGGACTCACATGTCTGGCCCCCTCGTGTGCCACTCACTTTTTGAAAATGGCAAATATCCCCCCTACTGTGCATCATGAAAATAATATCCGATGGTCACATTCTTAGTCATTAAAAAAAGGTGTTCAACCCAAACCTTGGCCCCTGGTGTGGTTAGACAGCTTGTAGCAAGACCATGGTTGGCAACTGAAGATTGAGTGATATTTTCCCGTCACCATGGGGACCCTGCGGAGCTTCCAAACCTGTCTTCTATCATCTATTACATGACAAGAAGCACCGAAACTCAGACGGTATCTGATGATCATATTTCCCTTCGTCATCACGCCATGTTAAACATGAGCTTAAAATACTTGTGTCAAGCAGGAGGAGGTACTGCACAATGTGTTTGATGGTGTTGCCACGTTCAAGCCTATTTTCACTGATCTTTCTGCTGGATACATTATATAAAACGTGCATACTATCTTCTGCAGAAGGAGATCAAGTGGGAGAGGTTTATTTAATAATCAGCGCGTATTTGAACACATGCATGACTTCGTTGCGGGTTGCGGCGGCACTGATGGTGACTGATGCCATGGCTGCACCAACCACGTCAGTAAGGACAATGCAACACCTGCATGTGAGGAAAATCTCCACACGGAAAAGGTTGAGAGATGGTCAACTGTGAGTATACTACTGTCATTGTATGTGTAGAACTTAATGAATGAATGCCGTTTTCCTCACATTTTCAATATTAATATGACCATTTTTCTTTTTACAGTAGACGTGGGACTTGGTGATGCTCGCCTGCATTGCTTGTCTGGGGAAGATTACAACATGCACATCCTGTAGACTTATGGAATGTAACTGTAACTGTAGCATGACAGACATAGAATGCATTTTCAACGATATCCTTATTTTTGACAAGGCGGAGACTGAGATTGAAAAAGCAGCGTGGGGAAAGAGCTCAAAGCGTGATAACTGACAAGATTGCAGCTGCTGACAAATGATCATATCAACTGGATAATAGTTCAGCCTCTTGATGTCTTGGAGCCTGATTCCTGGGAGCACTGCTGAGAACTGTGTCTCCTGTGAAGTTACGCTGCCCTCCCTGTCTCTTCAGTTCAGCTGGCTGAGGGTTGATCTCCTCATAATTACTTTACAATTTTAGGGATCATATATATTTTCTTACGTGTATGTATTTACTGATGCTCTATTCACTGTGACTAGAGTCAAATATGAACTGTGGAACTGTAACGGTTGGAGACAGTTGTGTCAGAAAGGACTGCTGTGATTGTCCTCCGTGTTTGAGCCTGAGAGCATTTCGTCCTGCAACAGAGATACTAAAGACTTCACACCGCTGCCCCTTCCACAATCATAATCACCCAAATGCATAAAGCATACAGTGCTTGCTACTTAAATAGTGATATAATACAACAAAAAGTCTGTTGTCTCGCTATATATTTGGAAAATATATTTTCTTTCAAACCTTCCATTGTCACTTGCTGGATTCTTTTTAAATGACATGGTATTGTCCTCACCAGATTATTAAGGACCTAGAGTTTACATCTTTTTTCGATTCAGTGCGTCGATGTGTGCATAGTACAGCCTGTCCACAGTGCTTAACCTGCCTGCTACATCAACAGAAAATGCCTGTTCAGCAAACAGAGACAACAAAGAAGATGGTTGCCATTCCTTCTTGAATTGTTTAACACCCCTCTGCTAAGTGTCTGTGTAACTGTGTGTGTGCGCGTGTGTGTGCGTGTGTGTGTGCGTGTGTGTCTGAGAGAGAGAGAGAGAGAGAGAGAGAGCAAATGAGAGATATGTTTACAACTCTACCACTTTTGTATGTGTAAGCACATTACAAGAAACCACACATTTTTACAATATCTTCAGCATTCAGTCATTTGCTTTATTTCCTATTTCCTGTAAACAGCTAAATAGACAGTAGCTGAGTGTCTACTGATTGAAATACGACTAAATCAAACTGGTCATATCACCTACCCCCATCAAAAGTACAAGCACGTTCGAGATGAATTAAGATATCTACATAATTAGTCGACAGAAACATGCATAGCTCACGGGTAGCTATGTAATATTCTTCAAACACGCTGCCCCCGGTGGACACTAGTAACACCGCAGCTGTGTCTGATACTGGAAGCACTAGTGCTCTAGACATGTTGACTGTCAAACTTTTACGAAATTACATTGTACTATGCACGTATAAATAACACAAGGATGATCATACAAAAGTTGAGACATTCCCACCGAACGACTAAATAATCGAATGCTAAATATCTAGGACAGCTAAACTATGAGGTTTATCTCAAAAATGATTTTGTTTAGTGCAAGTCTGAAACTTCTGTCAAGTGTTAAGTTGTTATGAAGTTGTCACACCACGTACGTTGCATGTTTGTGACCGCTTGGATGATTTTTAAGTATATCTGTGCGTGCGCATGTGAGTGTGTGTGTGACATTGTCCTTGCTGTGGTCCCTGTCATGCCGTTCTCCTTAGACGAACTCTCACACAGCTTCAGGTTACAACCAGATACACCTAAGAAGTAGGTGGCGACTCATAACAAAGTGTTTTCTCCATGGCTCTCTGTATTTGTAACATGCTCAACCCTGTTTGAATTAGTCAATACAAACTGAGTTATGCGTAACTTCCCGAATACTCTCAAGTGCTAATTAGGCGACCTGTGTCGACAGAAGGAGAAACAGGTCTGTGCCCACACTCCAAATCCCTCGCCCCATAAGTCATTCCGCATTGGCGGTCGTTTCATCAGCCAATCAAAATGAAACATCCCACTTTGATCCTGTTGTGATTGAACGGCATCTGTTTTG
Organism: Plecoglossus altivelis; assembly: GCA_036571765.1. Taxonomy (NCBI): domain Eukaryota; kingdom Metazoa; phylum Chordata; class Actinopteri; order Osmeriformes; family Plecoglossidae; genus Plecoglossus; species Plecoglossus altivelis. Next base: position 8,755,861 of record BROE01000012.1, read on the forward strand.
TCATATAGTTTGGCTGACCAATCAAGTGAAATGTTCTTTACAATTGTCCCATATCTTAATCATTCCATCAGTGTCTTCTATTGGCTACCCTCTTTCCTTCCCGCCATCTTGTCCAATCACCTTGCGTATCCATGATGTGAAGGCAGAGACTTTGGTATAGACCCCTGGAGAATGCTGCGTCCGACATGCGTGACCCCAGGATGTGACCCCGTAGACCACCCACCCCCCTCCGGGACGTTCGCAAACCAATGGGCCGCCGCTGTCACCGCGGCAACTGTCCACGCGGCGCTCTGATTCGTTGGCGCTGCCGGCGCAGAGCATGCGGTTGGTGAAGGCGCCGTGGTAACGCTGCTGGCAATGGCGACGGGGTAGGAGGGAGAGGGGGGCCTGCTGGAGGGTCTTAGAGTATGAACGGCCTGAGAGAGGGTGGGACGAGAGAGACAGAGAGTGGGGTTAAAGTGAGAGGAGAGAAGTTGAGTAAGAGAGAGGAGAGAGGGCGGCAAGAGAGAGGGGGTGGGGTAAGAGAGAGAGAGAGGAGAAGAGGGGGGGAAGGGAGAGAGAAAAGGGAAATGAACATTCCGCCACAGATCAGCATTCTTCAGTGCACTCCCTTTTTATCCCTCCCATGTAGTGAGACTAATGTAATGGCATATTTTCATGGAAAGTGTTACCAGTGAGATGTGATGTGTGTGTCTAGTGTGTGTGTGTGTGTGTGTGTGTGTGGGTGGGCGTGTTGGCAGTCCACCAACATAATATGATATGATCCTCACAGCTGTAGGATGTACCCATCCCTTCCTTGCCAAACAGGCCACACACCCTCAGTCATCACACTCTCTAAATAACCCCCCCTTCCACACACACACACACACACACACAGACATTAACACACACCTACACTGCAGTTACCCTTTCACATTTGCCCAAAATTGAGCCACGCACAAAAATAGACAAGCACACACAAACTACAGACATATCGGTAAAGTAAACCTTAATTGGAGAGTATGTGTGATGTTGTCATGTGTTCATGGGTGCGTGGTGCAGGGCCTGTTTGAAAGCTGGTGTAACTGATGACATCAGAAGTGACCTCATAGATCATGTACAGATGTAAAGTACAGTACTGTGTTTCCCCAAGCACAGATGTGGTGACGTGTGTGTGTGTGTGTTTGAGTAGATATTTAAACATGACAATTACTGGAGGCCTGTGGTTCATCATGCCTTTGTGGTTTGTTTCTGACGAGCAGATATATAAAGCACATATTCACAGACACAGAAACACATACACACGCACACCACAACATCCCACATTCTCACACGACCCACACTCATTCTCACACACACCCATACCACCCTATCCCACACGTTTACACACAAACACACTCACACACGCCCCTCCTCACCTGTGTCCCCCCAGCCTGTGATGTGACAGTTGCTGGCCTGCTTCAGCACCCGCTCCCTCTTCAGGGGCAGGCAGGCCGGCAGCACGTGGGGGCTGAACGCCACGCACCGGCCCTGGCCCCTCTGCCCCACCCCCGGAGCCAGCCTCACCAAGGCCAAGTCGTGGTCGTTGCCGTGGGCGGAGTAGCTAGGGTGTGGCAGGATGACGTCCACACCGTACTCCTCCTCATGCTCCTCTGGGACGAGGGAGTGGTAGTCGCCCAGCCTCACCTTGTACAGCTTGGTGCTGTTACCATACCTGGGGGAAGGGGCAGGGGGGGGGGACAGTGTCACTCTGTGTTTGTGTGAGAGAGTGGGAGAGAGAATGAGTGAGAGCGAGAGGCAGAGAGAGAGAGAGGGAGAGAGAGAGAGAGAGAGAGAGAGAGAGAGAGAGAAAGAGAGAGTGAGTGAGTGAGTGAGTGAGTGAGTGAGAGAGAATGTGGTTGGGTACTTTCTGGGGATGGTTGATTGAGTGTATGAAGATAAAGATATTTGACTACCATGACAGATATTCACCAGAGGAATGTTCCCTTTAGCAGACACACATGGGCACGCACTAAACTAACTGCATACACATGTAACACGTAACGCACTGGACGACATGCAAGGTCGGACATGAGCTCTCGATCGACGAAGTGTCGAGTACTGGGGTTCTCAATCACCCCTGACACAGTCATCCATCTCTCCTCTCTCCCCTCCTTCCCTCTCTTCTCTTCTTTCGCTGGCGTTGCTCTCTCTCACTCTTCCCTTCTCCTCTCCTCTTCTCTAGCTCTCTCTTTCCCACGCTTTCTTCTCAGTCAGTGCTTCCTGTATCGATCGCTGAAAATGTATTCTTGATAGTGTGGGTCTGTATTTCTGTAACCTATTCTATGTGGTCAGGGGCCTGGACAGCCATTGCAGGCTGGAGGAGGAGGAGTGAGGAAGGGGGCGAAGGAACGAGGGCTCGAGCAGTGAGGAGCAGAAGACGAGGTCTTTCTGCTGAGCCAAGGCCCCGTGTCAGGTTACGGTGATCTTTCTGGAAAACCACCCTGTCCTGGGAACGATCCCAACACGCCAGGTGAAAGAGGTTCAGTGGATCTATACACACTCATCTCCGCACACATTCACCTGATCTGCTCACACAACAAAGCATACAATCCACACATACTTTACTGTGGCGTTTCTCCTTCTGAGCACTGACATTCTTAGAATAAGACAACGCAACCTGGAATAATATGATCTAAGTACCAGAACATGGATTACATTTATGATAAACTAAAATCTACTATACCTCCTAAATATCCTCTGTCTGTGTGTGTCTCTCTCACATACTTTCTTCCCTCTCTGAGATCTAGAATGGAACATTTAGGTTTGTTTTGATGTCATTGCAGATCTCAGAAGGGGCACTTAAAACACTTACTGTTAGAATATATTTATGGAGAATCACAATATTGAATATACATATATCACTGCTGTGATGTAAATGTATAGGAATTAAACATCTGGTCTGGCACAAAGTGCTATACAGTACAATTAGCTAATTGTTAATATTACCGTTCAAGTTGAGTCCATGGTCTTAGATTGGGATTAGGTGCTTCTGGCTTTGAGGATATCTTTAGGACTGTGTGTATGTGTTTGTGTGTGCGTGTGTGTTTGTGTGTGTGTCCTCTATTTGTGTCCACCTGCATGAAAGGTGACACTCTTCAAACTCGGAAGTCCCTAACTCAGTCTGTGAGCTTTGGCTTACAAGGTCCAAGTGACTTTTACTTACGGTAATGGCTGTTTGACAAGCGGGCCGTCGGGACCAGTGTGTGGGAAAGGGCGTGCACACGTGTGAGGTGCGCGTGACTCAGCCAGTGATGTTGTTCTATTCAGATACATCCTGCTACAAATATAATACTGAGAGTGATACAGGAAATCACTGTCATTGCCATCATGCACTGTCATTTTTTCAGGTTATTGCTGTTACTGTGGTGTGTGTTTAGAAGGTGTGTTTAGTCTACGAGCCTCCAGCAGACAGTTTGACGTCTAGGCGATGTCTAGAAGCAGAACCTGGGCTCCGGAACAGCAACACTGGGAGTGTGCCTGGAAAAGGCCAATCTCCCATTTAGTTAAACTCAATGTGGAAACACTGAGATGGATCGCAAGCAATCAGCACATAGGAGTGAGCTGTGTGTGTGTGTGTGTGTGTGCATGTGTGTGTGTGGGGGTGGGGTGGGGTGGGGGGGTGGGGTGGGGTGGGGGGGTGTGTGAGTGAGTGTGCATGAGCGACTGTGCTGTAATACGATCCCAACAATGGACCACAAGGTGTTCTGGTTTTCATAGTGTATCCAAACATTGGCCCTTATTGTAGATAACGACCACAGAGAGAACCCTGAAGGTATTCATCTTACTCTAAACACATTCCATCACACACACCTTCACCAGGGCGTGTTTGTGTGTGACTGTATATTTGTATCCAGCAGGTACAAAAAGAAAATCAACACCATATGGGGGTTTTTACCAGCCTACACACACACACTCATAAATGCAACCCTTCACACACACACACACACACGTCTGTTTTGGCTCAGCCAAGCTCATATTGGAGGTGATTAATGTGTAGACAATGGTGCCTATGTGGAGTACAGACTAGACAGAGTGCCTGAGATGAAACAGTCTCTCTCTCTGTCTCTCTCTGTCTGTCTCTCTGTCTGTCTCTCTCTCTCTCTCTCTCTCTCTCTCCACCCTCTCTTCCGCTCTCACAAAATCAACAAAGATTCAGTTATTGTGGTCATGCCAGGGTTAAGGTCAGGGTCAGACAATGTGTAGAAAATAGCTGTGCTTGATTGACTCGCTGCATTGGAACTGATTGGTCCGACAAGTAGACTTAATCAAAGTGTTTGAGAGATTTCATAATGTGCTGTAGAGAATAGCTGGGTGGCTGAGTAGTAGAACAGAGCTGGGTTTGCCAGGGTAGAACGGTGTGTGTGAATGAGTGTATGTGTGATGGTTTGTGTGTAACTAGGTTAGGGTTAGTGTGCATTTGTATGTATGTGACCGCATGCGTGTGTATGTATGTAACCGTGTGTGTGTGTGTATGTGACTGTGTGTGTATGTGTGTGACCGTGTGTGTGTATGTATGTATGTGACCGTGACTGTGTGTATGTATATGACCGTGTGTGTGAGTATGTATGTGACCGTGCGTGTGTGTGTGTAGGAGCATCTTACCTCTTGAAGCAGTGTGCTGAGGTGAGGACCCAGCACGAGCTGATGAGTGTGGCTCCACACACCAGCCTGCCATCTCCCCTGGACCCCCGCAGGCGCACTGCTGCCTGCCAGGGCCAGCCGCCCCTACACACACACACACACACACACACACACACACACACACACACACACACACACAGGTACAGTTATACAAATACACAGTCACAGAAACACACATCAATTCATCAAACACAATTACAGGCACACACACAGTTACAGTCATACACAAACATGCTGTTACACACACGCAGACACCAACTCGGTCCACGCAAATCTACTTAAACACCTATGTTTTATGAATGACTCACTGAAGGCTGCATCCAAATAAAGTGGCAGGATTGATGAGGATTGATAAACACATAGTAGGAACTGTAGAAGGACAACTCCTGCTGCCATGCAAAGGATACACACATCACTATCCAAACACACACAAGCTCAAAAATACACCAGCATGCAAACACACACACGCACACAAACTCACGAACATACACAAACACAGATGCGCCCACACAGACAGATGGGGCCACACACAGATTCCATCGTACAAAGAACACATACACACAGGTGACCCCCCTCCACACACACACATACACACACACACACACACTCCTCCTGGGAAGGCTGTCCTTGACCTCGAGCTTTAGTTCCAGTCTGTGAAGCTCTCTAACTGTAGAGAATCAGTTTCCCAACACCACCCACACATACACACACACACACACCTCTATGAAGATGAAGAGGTGTGTTGGCATGTGAACAGAAGGGCTTCCACCAACTGTTTTTCCTGGCTCACTACTTCGTTCTACAACATTCACCATGCGTTTTTCTTTCTTTCTTTCACACGTACTTCCTTTGTACAGTACATCACTCTTTACATCCCCTCCAACCTTTCTCCTTATCTATCTACTGTATCTCTCTCTTTCTCTCTCCCCCCTTTTTCTGTTGCCATCTCTGTCTGTCTCTCTCTTCCTCTCACCTCTCTCTTTATCTCTCTCGCTCCCTTTCCCCCCCCCCCCCCCCCCCTCCCTCTCTTACCTCAGTGAGTTCTCTCCTCCAATGATCCTGCGTTGGCGAGTGTGTATGAGACGAAGACCACAGACTAAGTCCACAGGATCTGAACCAGACAGCAGAGGACAACCATTGGTGTGTGTGTGTGAGTGTGTGTGAGTGTGTGTGTGAGTGTGTGTGTGTGTGTTAGTGTGAGTGTGTTTCTGGCTGGGTGGGTGGTGATGGTGGGTAACCCATACCTTTGGCCTCAGGTTGAAGAGTTATTAGATTATTGAATTGACAGTAATAATAAATGAGAGATCCCTTTTCATACCTATGTATATCCTGTATGTGTGTGGGTGTTTAGAGATGTCATGCTGAAATAGGTGACTGCTTCTTACCTACATCCAATCAATGGCACCACAAGCAGTCTAAACACAATCCCACTTCCCACATACATTTCGCAGTGTGTGTGTGTGTGTGTAATAGAGATACATAAGCTGTGAAAGACCAACATCTGTCCTGCTGTGTGATAGACAGGGTGTAGCTATAACAGACTTCTCCATTTTACCATCTGGAGACACACACAGACACACATTTGCAGTTAAACTCCCTCCCTGACACGCACGCACCTATTGAAGGGTGTCCCTTTCACCCTCTTCCTTCAACCACCATGGTAACATTAGTCAATATGTTTGTAGGAAACAATTAAACATTTGGACATGTTTGCTCAATTGTTGACTAAAACTATTTGTAAATACTGTCAAATATGCGCAACATCATGAAATCATGAAATCATCATGAAAATGATGTGTCAAAACAAGGCAACTGATGTGTGTAATAACATAAGCAAATGTGCAGCTGATCTGAGTTGTTAGATAGCGTCTGACCTTTGCCCCCCACTGCTACGGGTTCCGATTGGCCGTAGTCACAAATAACTCCCGCATCCTCACTGTGGCGACAGTTGTGTGTGCCTGGCGTCTGCTTGAGGCAGTCGACTAATGAGAGCTCCTCGCCGCTGCACTTCACGTTGTCCACGTGGATGGGCCCTGTCCCCTCGCCGAAGTACGCCATCACGCGAGCCTTGGCCACACCGCTGGGGACAACACGCGCACGAACACACACATGAACACACACGGACGCACACACGCAGAGGGAAAAGGTGCACGCTTGAATTAGTGTTGATGGCCGCAGACAGTGTGCTGCAATCACGAAGAAGCCATTCATAATCCTCTGCTCTGGTATGAGTCACATCCACACACACACATCCACACATGGTAAGCCAGGTTATCTATGTGTATAGTTGGTGCTGACAGCTGAGGAGGACTGGTGTTATGATTGGACATTCCCCAGCTGTGACACACATCAGGCCTCGACGCCTCTATCTGATAACACAGTATCATACCGTCACCTCTGAACTCTGATCCAATGGGTGCGTGTGCGTGTGTGTGCGTGTGCGATCATATGTATGTGTGAGTTTCTGTGTTTGCTTGCGTGTACGTGTGCATGTATGCTCATGTGTGTGTGTGTGTGAATGACTCCATAGTGAATGTCTCTCAAAGGTAACCCTTCTCACTCCTATTGAAACATCTACACCACACGTAGGTCTATCCAGCCACACCAGGCTTGACACAGATGAAGTGTCCGGGGTCTAACAGTGTGATTTGACACTGAACTCCAACTTTCAATGACCGCCAGCTAACTCTCCAAATGTTTCTCGAGGGAAACAGCTTTAATTCCCTCCCCAGCTCCAAACTGAAAGATAATCTAGTTGCTTCATACATTACTGCTTGAGTTACCCAAGGAAGTCATTATTTAACTTTGGACAGACGGTAAACGATGATAGGTTGTCTTTGGTGAGACCTGTGCTTTTTATAGCTTTTCTTTAAAGAATGAACACCATCTAGAAGCTTCTCATATTGCCCCTTGGTAGAGACTGATTGATTTCAGACAATAAGGCTATAATTTCATTGGTGCTGTTAAAGATTTGGGTTGACTGAAGGTTGTCCTTCCAAGACTCTTGCTTGGAACTTTAAAAATGCTATTTTCAACACTTGGCTAAGTTAATGGTCCATTAATCTTGATGCTAAACTGTTCAAACTAAATCAATTCTCCCTTTACATTTCTCTTTCTTTCCCTTACTGAGTGTGTTGCTATTCTGCATAATTTCGGGTAAAAGACCATGAAGACTCGCTACACTGTTTCAGCCTCCGAACCTTTCAGTTTTCAGTGTATGTGTATCCACAAGAAATCCTTTCCTATGGTCATTTGACTGAATCAGTACCATGACTGATTGGTTGAGGCCTCAGGGACACGCACATCAACACAGGCACAAAGTGTGGGTGCGCTTGCACTTTCTGGCCTGTGTGTGTGTGTATCTGTCTCAGCATGTGTCATCACATCTCCAATCCTCTGGGTGCATGATGTATGTAATGGTCTATCACCGCGCCCTGTCCGAGACGAAGCCATGACCCAAGACGATTCTAACATGCCTGGAACACGCTCCCTCTCTCCCTATTCCTCCCACCCTCTCTTGCACACTCTCTCTCCCTCTCACACTTATGGCCTCCAGATGTGTCTTTCATCCCGAACACATGTGTCAGAGAGAGGGGGATGAGAGTTCCCTGCTGAGAAAGAGAGGGAGTGAGGAGAAGAGAGAAAGAGAGGAAAACTGGGGGGGAGAGAATTAAATTGAAAGAGCGATAAAGGAGATAATCTGGGACTTGAGGTCGTTTGTTTCACTTCAGAAGTCCCGGTAAGATGTGTGTGTCTGTTTACATGTCAGTAGATCTGTGTGTTGTGTGGTATGCAGGAATGTAGAGGGCTGAGAGATTCAATAAAGACATTATGAGGTGTTTAGTGAAGAGAGAGAAAGAGAAAGACAGACGTCGATGAAGAGACACTTTGAGAGCAAGACAGACACAGGGAGAGGGAACAGAGCGTGAGACATAGAGAGACAGAGAAAGAGAGTGAGACAGACAGACAGGCAAAAAGGCAGGCAGACAGAGGGAAAGAAGGAGTGTAAGAGGCAGTGATAAAAGCTTGTCCAAACAATTAATGAGATCTGCATCATTCCAACAGTGTTTTATTCAATATGATACTGCTCAGTAATGACTGAGGTTCATCATTGTACTGTTCCCACTCACCCATAACCTCTGCTGTTATTCCCTAACCCCCGATATTGAAGTCTTCCTTGAACCCTATGTGTATTTGCTGAGTGTGAGTGATTGTGGTAGAGGGTGTTACAGATGGATGTATGAATGGACATGTACAGTATTCTCTCTCTCTCTCACACACACACACACACACACACACACACACACACAAACACACTCAGGATACCCACCTGTAGCCAAGCTGTCGACACACCACTTCAGCTCCATGGTCATTCCAGCCGTCATCGCACACCGTCCCCCACTGGCCAGACAGGTAGAGCTCAACGCGGCCCTCCCTGGGGCTCTCTCCCCCTACCAGCCTCACTGGTACACCTGGAGCATACACACACACATGCACGCAGCACACACACACAAACTCACAGTGAGAGCAATACCAGATTGTTTCAGCTCACAAACCCACAACAGTCATAAAGAAGCAAAGAGTAAAAAAGAAAGAAAATCCTGTACGTATTCTGTAGCAGAAACAACCACGATACTTGGAGAAAAGTCTCCAAATACTAAAGTCTTCAGAACACCCATGTCAGGAAACCATCAAGTAAAAGTAGATTAAGCCCTGTCTTAGCTGTAATTTGANTGTGTGGTATGCAGGAATGTAGAGGGCTGAGAGATTCAATAAAGACATTATGAGGTGTTTAGTGAAGAGAGAGAAAGAGAAAGACAGACGTCGATGAAGAGACACTTTGAGAGCAAGACAGACACAGGGAGAGGGAACAGAGCGTGACACATAGAGAGACAGAGAAAGAGAGACAGACAGACAGACAGGCAAAAAGGCAGGCAGACAGAGGGAAAGAAGGAGTGCAAGAGGCAGTGATAAAAGCTTGTCCAAACAATTAATGAGATCTGCATAATTCCAACAGTGTTTTATTCAATATGATACTGCTCAGTAATGACTGAGGTTCATCATGGTACTGTTCCCACTCACCCATCACCTCTGCTGTTATTCCCTAACCCCCGATATTGGAACAGTCTTCCTTGAACCCTTTGCGTGTTTGCTGAGTGTGAGTGATTGTGGTAGAGGGTGTTATAGATGGATGTATGAATGGACATGTACAGTATTCTCTCTTTCTCTCTCTCTCACACACACACACACACACACACACACACAAACACACTCAGGATACCCACCTGTAGCCAAGCTGTCGACACACCACTTCAGCTCCATGGTCATTCCAGCCGTCATCGCACACCGTCCCCCACTGGCCAGACAGGTAGAGCTCAACACGGCCCTCCCTGGGGCTCTCTCCCCCTACCAGCCTCACTGGTACACCTGGAGCACACACACACACATGCACGCAGCACACACACACAAACTCACAGTGAGAGCAATACCAGATTGTTTCAGCTCACAAACCCACAACAGTCATAAAGAAGCAAAGAGTAAAAAAGAAAGAAAATCCTGTACGTATTCTGTAGCAGAAACAACCACGATACTTGGAGAAAAGTCTCCAAATACTAAAGTCTTCAGAACACCCATGTCAGGAAACCATCAAGTAAAAGTAGATTAAGCCCTGTCTTAGCTGTAATTTGAATGGCTGAGCTAACATCCACAGTCCAATGGTGCAGGGGGCTGTGTGAGGGAGCAGTGTTCCTGTTTCACACAGGGGGAAGTAGCTCAAACACCTGTCTCCTCTCATACACACAATCCCACTCAATGTCTACATGGGTGTGGGTGTGGGTGTAGGAGGAAGGAGGGGTCACAGCAGGGAAAACAATTAGCCCCAGTCACTATTCAAAGGTCATTCTTCAGGCTAACTTTCCCCCTTCCTAATGCGTACACACACACACACACACACACACACACACAGACAGGAAAAGTCTCATTTGTCCAAAGATGGCTAATTAAATCAGTCTGAGAGTTTCAAGATCTGTGTTGAGCAGATCCATCATCATGGTTCTCAACTAACTGGCACACACACACACACACACAACCAGGTAGTAATGTGTTTTTCATATGTGTTTGGAGTTTCTCTAAGACTAACAGAGAGTTTGGTGCCAGTTATCCACTGGGTTCTTTTGTCAGTCCATCAATCCCAATATATAAGTAAGTGGACTATACACTCAATAAATGAGTGTGTGTGTGTGTGTGTGTGTGTGTGAGAGAGAGAGAGAGAGAGAGAGAGAGAGAGAGTAGGTCTGGATTTTATGAGCAGTTCCACGTGGGGGTAGTAAATAATTTTATGATCTTATCGGGGCCATGCCATTTAGAATCCAAAGTGACGGGGGTCGGGGGTGCGTGTGTAGAGGTGACGAGTGTGTGTGTGTGTGTGTGTGCGTGTGTATGTGCGTGTAGAGGAGCAGCTGAGGAAGTATGGGAATGTTTACTTGATCTTGGCTCCTCAGGAAACAGAGTGAGGACTCCTATTTAGACTCCTCGTTTAGAAACACAAACATTATCAATGCTCTCTCTCTGTCCTCCACACACACTCAGACAGCACACTGACAACGCTCACCGGCACACATCAAACTCTCAGCTGAGAGAGAGACAGAGAAAGAGGAGAAAGAGAGAGAATGAGAAAGACAGATAGAAGGAGAGACTTCAAGGTTCCACATGGCTTTATTGTTGGTCCAAAAGCAACATAAACCAATCTGTCTGGGGTATGTTTAGGGGGCTATGGGGGGCAATACACACACACACACCTTGGTTAGTAATGACATCATGTCCCATTATTGAAGTGGCTGACTCTTGCCAGACAATCTTAAGCCATATAATGAAACGGCTATTTTAGTCAAAGGTGTGACTGTTAAATCCTTTCACATTTCTAGAACTTAAACCATGCCCCTTGATACTTGTCAATGATTCTAACCACCATATCATAGGTACCTTTTAAGACCTACGGTTTTTAGACCTATCCAAGTCTTGTGAGATCTGTTTAAGAGTTTAGGACCCTAAAGATGAGAAGGCACTTGGCTAACAGTGACTGATGTGATCGTTAAAATCTTCCCCATGGTTTTGGAAAAGACATGGCCCTGAAGTTCCTACCTGTCTCGCATTAGAAAATAGTGACGAGAAGAGTCTTACTTTTATAGTAGCTTTGGTGCAATGACTTAACCTCCATACAATTGATGGACATGGAGGGAGAGCTTGAGGGGGCGGAAGGGGGGGGGCCCTCAACCCAGAGGTTAAATCATCATATTTTTTTACAGACCATTCATGCATGATAAGTGGAGTGGCAGCTGTTCCTATTAAATTCAGGCAGACTGGCCTACCCTTTCATCAAGTCTCTCTAGGATCGTTTAGTCTCCCCTGACGACTGATTAAGTCTGATTGGCTGTGAGCAGGAAGCTGACCAGATCTGGAATCTGCGTACCCTACCTTGAATCCTCATCATTCCCCTTTCCCCCTGATGAGGAAACATTCATCCTAGTATTTATTATTTTATTTTAAGATTCATCCTTGCTTTTCGGTGGGCCATTTAGTGTCATTTGAGTATTTTTTCAAAAATGTTCCTACCTATTTCAATACATAAAGTGTAGAGTATCTAATATTTCAGAACTACCAGTGAATCTTTGTGTGGCATGTGACAGTTGAGATGTTGATCTCCAAAGATGTAGGGATCTATCAGCAGTGATGTCAGTCCTCAGCGCCACTCTATCCTCTTCACTCTCTAATCATGTCTTCTCTCTCTACTGAGGTTTTCTCCTCCTGTCTAATCATGTCTTCTCTCTCCACTGAGGTCTTCCTCTCCTCCTCTATAATCCTGTCTTCTCTCTCCACTCAGGTCTTCCTCTCCTCCTCTATAATCCTGTCTTCTCTCTTCACTCAGGTCTTCTTCTCCTCGCTAATCCCCTGGTCTTTTAAGCAGACTGCTTGGGGGGACGCTTACACTTCAACGTTTTGTCTCCAATCCATCAGTATTCTAGTCACACTGTTGAAGAGTGTGTGTCTATGTGCGTGTGTGATCGTGTGTGTGTGTGTGTGTGTGTGTGTGTGCGCGGATATGTGCTGCATGGTTGTTTACTCCCACATGGAGTGCAGATGTCCAGGGATGTCGCCATAACAACCCACCCGTGATGGATACATCACCAGGATGACATCCGCACTGTTCTCACGGAGCAAGTGTTTCACACATCCACACATGGGCGGTATGAATATTTACACACACAACCATGTACTCACATGAATACCAAACCTTTACTTTGTGCTGAAACTGTATGTAAAAACGCATGAGTGTGTGGCGGTTAGGTGCTTTTATAGAAGTTTCTGGTGGAGAAACTGACATCCGTGTATAGATTATTTAAGTGGGTGGCTGTTGACCAAAGTTCCGTTCTGCTCTCAGAGCAGTGAAAGACCCATTTAAACTGATGCTGTTCTTGCATCAGTTGTATTCTGCCAACATCAGCTGTTGTCTATTTGACACACACACACACACACACAGACTTACTGGCAGGGATGCCCTGTCCGACGCGTTCTGGACTACAGGATATCTTTACGTCTTCCTGGTGTGTGCAGTCATGTCGTAGCCACTCCCTCCTGCTGCACAGCGATAGGCCAGGCTCCTTTCCGGTACAGCTCACATCATCCAATAGAATGGGACCTGACCCCACACCGAATCTGGGGACTGGGGTGACCTCAGCTCCCTCTGAAAGGACCGTATGACCTGACCTGCCAAGAACACACACGTTTGAGTTTATCTGACCGGCTAGAGGCATGTTATTTAAGTGTATGTGTGTGTGTGTACCTGAAGCCAAGCTGCCGACATGCCACCAGTGTGTTAGAGTCTGTCCAGCCGTCGTCACACACTGTCCCCCACTGGCCACGGTAGAAGATCTCCAGACGGCCCTCATAGCTTCCCTCCCCGCCCAGCAGCCTGACTGTCCCCTCTGCAGGGAGGGAGGGTTCAGATCATGTGTGTTAGTGTGGATCTGAGTGTGTGTTTGTGTCTGTATGAGCCTGTGTGCGTGTGTGTGTGTGTGTGTGTGTGTGTGTGTGTGTGTGTGTGTGTGTGTGTGTGTGTACCAGTAAGGGGTGTGCAGGACACGCCGGCGTCTTCGTTGTGCTGGCAGTTATGCTCGCCCCAGTCATTCTTGGGACACTGCTCCAGAGACAGCTCGTTACCCGTGCAGCCTACCTCATCCAGCCACACCCGGCCCGCCCCCTCGCCAAAATAACCCTGACCCCACGCCCTGGCCACGCCCCTGGAGCCAGGGAGGGAGGAAGGGACAAACAGGAGAGGTACCATGTTAGGAGAGTGGGTGAAGGAGAGGGCGACATAGAGGAGGGAGTGTATGAGAAACTTCTAATACCTGCTCTGGAAGCTATGGATAGACTAAAACCAACTGAACGGGATGACTTTATCTAACTGGAATGACTGTCATCTTTCTGGAATGATAGCTGCTTTGGGTTATTATGAGGGGATATTTCCATCTCTGGGAACGCACACACATTTTTATCAACCTTTCCAAACTTTTTGTATTAACCTTTTGTTCCAATTTTCTTTGAATAGTCTTTCAAAACGTTTTTCCACACATAACACAACACAAAAAAGGAAGAGAGGGGAGACAAGAACAGTGAAGCCTACATCTTAGATTAAAGCAGAGCCAGACTCTAATACAGTACAGTAGATTACTACTCTCTCATCAATTGTGAAAACTCTTTTTTGAAAAGGTTTTTTGAGCACACACTTACACACACACATATACTCATACCATCTGTAGTGGGTGTGTGTAGTTTAGTATGCATATCTCAGCAACATTGGTCTTAATAGGAACAAAGGGTGTGTTTAGAAGTTGACCCCCACATGTTCCTTCACCCCTCTGTCTCTCGATTTCTCTATCGCTCACTCTCTCGATCTCTCCCTCTTTCTCTCTCTCAAACCAACAAGAATATTTCACATACTTGACGAGAGGGAGAGAGGGCAAGGACACCCACATTGACTCATCACTCCTCCTCTGTCGCTCTTCTCTCTCTCTGTTTCTCTCTCTCTCATTCCCTCTCTCTCTCTCACTGTTGGTCTGTCATTTCTTCCTCATCATTCCCTCTTTGTAAACTGGCATTATAAATATGTGCTGAGTGGACGGAGTGTTTGCAAGTGTGAATGTTAATGTGTGTGTATGTGCGTGCTTGCTCACCCCAGCCCCAGTTGTCTACAGACCACCTCTGCATCACTGTCGTCCCATTGGTCATCACAGACGGACCCCCACTGGCCCCCATGGAACACTTCAACTCTGCCTTCCAGCCCTGAACGACCACCAACCAGCCGCACTGGGACCACCGTCGCAGCTGGGACACACACACGCACCCACACACACGTTTCACACAGTATCACATGCATATCACATTTTCCTTCAAGCATGCAGTGTGTCTGTAGAGACACGTACGAACACATTTGTTTTACTATACTAGCGAGGATCGCATTCACTCCAAATAAACATGGTGTTACACCCAACCTCCAACCCTAACCTTGACCCTAACCCTTAATGTAATTCAAACACAGTGACCCTACCCTCCGGGAGTGTGCAGGTGAGGGCAGCAGCCAAGGGACACTCCCCTCCATTCCAGGCCGTCTTTGGACAGTGCAACAGGTCAAGCTCCACCCCCTCGCAGTGGACTGCCTTCCAGTGGAGCCTAGACACACCCAGACGAGAGAGGGGCGTGGTACGGGCCTGCCCAGCGAACCTGCAGAGGTGGGGAAGGAGAGAGGGTGAAGCCAAGAAAAGGACCACAAGGAGAGATAGGGTTCGGGTAAGTATAAACACAGGGAGCTCTGCGAAAGCTAATAAAAAGAACATCTGGACTTGACAGACAAAGTGGCCATTTTAAGGCAGTGGAAGGGCTGTCACCTTGAGCCGTTCCAAGGTCATATCCTGTCAATAATGAGCTGTTCAAGGGTCAGACGGGTCACTCTCTATGCGTCAATAACCCGACAGTTTAAACTCATCGCTGGAACTCTGTGACACGTGGGTGACATATGCCCCCCCTTTCACTTCCTGTGAGCACACTGGCCTCTGTCTGTGTATTGGAGTGTGTGTGTGTGTGTGTGTGTTTGTGTGTGTGTATGTGTGTGTGTGTGAGAGAGAGTGTGTGCCACATGTGCACACTTGCCTGCATTGGTGTCAGTGTCAAAGTGTCAATGCGAGTTCCTCCAGGGAAATCAAGGGCCATGCATTGACTTCACCCCAGTTATGGTGCACTGTCTCTGGGCAAGATCTGGTCACGGTCCCCCTTGTCTCTAGAGAACCACAGTGTTGACACTGGCCTGACCTCATCTCACAATCAAGACCGTTGGTGTGTGTGTCTCTGTGTGTGTGTGTGGATATGTATGCAAAGAGAGGTACATAGCAGAGGACTGGAGGTATTCAAACACCCTTTGAGGAGGGAGTAGAGGAGGGGTTTGGAATGCCAGTGTTAGACAAGGAAAGATTACAAAGACTGTTTGTAGTGAAGAGCAGTGAAGTTTTACAGCTCATTACGTTTCAGGAGCTCAAGAGAACCAGAGCAGCCAACATGTGGTTCATGGTCGATAGCCAGGAAGAACAGAGCTATATTTCCTGAGACCACCTCAACTACAGTACTATCATTCACTGCAGGATGTGTCATTGACTTGGTAGGAACACCTGGCTAGCAGTGGTCTGAGCCAGCGCAATCTAGTCATGTGTGTGAGTGAGAATGTGAGTTTAGAAAAAGAGATTGCCTGTGTAACGCATCTGTATGTGTACTAATTGGATTACTGTGTATGTACTGTATGTGTGTGTGTATGTATATGTGTGTGTGTGTGTGCTCTCCTTACCCCTGGCCTAGTTGTCTGCAGACCACAGTAGCATCCTCGTCTCCCCAGTCATCTCCACACACAGACCCCCAGGCTCCACCCAGGTAGACCTCCACCCTGCCCTCCAGCTTGGACCGTCCGCCCTGCAGACGCACTGACCCTGGTGGGAATGGAGAATGGTGGAGGGGAAGGTATGTGTGTATGGGGGTGGGGGGTGGACAGGGAGAGATAAGAGAGGGGATGACTTTCATTAGAAGCAGTGATATAAAGTGCTGAACACACACGTCGGCAGACAACCTACACACACACATCATGTTCCACAACAGAAGACACACAAATCCTATTTACTAATGTGCCTATCAATCTGTCAATATTAAAAACAGAATGTAGTGAATTTTACGACCTGGTCCTTTCAGTAAGCTCTCAGACACAAAGGAGCAGACTGTGACTGAATGTGTGTGCCTGTGTGTGTGTAAATTTGAGTCTTCTGGGAGCTAGTTTACAGGAATAACCTGATTGCTTTGTGCTTTTTAATCCATACCTCACTCTAATGATCATGAATTCTCCTTTCCAACCAGTAAAAGTGGTAATGCGTCACAGCCTGCACACAAAACACGCACAGTGTTACACACGCGCACACTAGATACGGTTGGGGTATCCATGCCTCTCGGTTTCGTCAGCGCATTTGAGGCTTGCCCTGACGGGAACGTCCGGCACAGGGTTGTCATGTCTTAAATCATCCGCGCACGCACGCACTCGCGCACTCACACCTACACACACACTAGGAGTTTATTTTATTAAATTAGTGGTCCTAAAATAACGCGATTTTAACTTGTAACAATTTTGTTTGATGCGTGTTAATGTTCATTTTTAAGGAGCTGATAAATCCACTTCGCGCTCTCACCAATGCTAAAAATATCACGCTCTGTCCGCGTGAAGCCAAGGGGAAATAACACGGCCCATTCCTGTCATCACACACACACCAACAAACACACACGGTTTCTGTCATCGCAAAGTGAGCACTGGAGTGGACTAGGCTACATTCAGGGTCAGCATGTAAGGTTACTTTACCACAGCTTGGTTGAAATGTAGGCAATAATAAAGCAACTCAACAAATAGCATGTGCCATTTTTACGTAGCCTAGGCTGGGCTTTATTTTAATCCATTTAAACACAAATCAAATTAAGATTTCGTTACAAATGTAATGCCTATGTGTGTGAGTATTAAAATGTACAATGTAGGCTATATAGCCTACAAAATCCACAAAGTCGTAAAGAAAGTGTTCCTACTGCCAAAGGACCACCGGCAAATAGTTCGACAGTAATTTGAAGGCTCAAATGTGCTGTGGCTTGCCCTCTGCATCTCCCCCTGAGCAGGTGTGCAGGTGTGCGATAGTGTTGTTTGACTACTTTGGGGTGTCTACTTCACAGAATTGTTCAGACAAAGAAACACAACGTTACGGAAGCTATTGCAACTTTGTTCAACCCTGTCAAATGGAATCCGTCAACTTCTAATTTCAAACACGCACGGGCTGACAGTGACACACTGTTTCTATTGCCGTTTCTCTCTCTCGTCTCTCTTTAACCATACACTCGACAATTGTATAATTCTATTGACACAACACCGAAAAACAGCAGTAGCCTGTTTGTGTGCCGGCCAATGTTTACCTTGTTTACAGTCGCAGTAACCCCAGTCCACTCTGCCTCGACTATTTCTAAAGAAACACCACGGCCGGATCCTCCCGTCCGGGTTCCGACAGTGATTGTGGTCTCCTATTCCTTTACCCGGGTACCTCTCATTAAATCCGGCCACCTCGCTCCAGTTCATGCACCGTCCACCGGACTCTGTGACGTCTATCGCTCCCTGATAGAAGCCGTCTCTTCCGCGGCTCTGGATGCAGTCGGTGAACGGAAGGATGAAGGAGGGAACGTCGGTAGCAAAACAGCTGTTTAAAATACTGAGTAGAAACGCGAGGAGGTTGGTATATATTGAGCCCATTTTGTTTCGGGTTTCAACTTAAGCCGAGTTAGGCTACATCTGATTCAATGAGTAATGCCGTCTTCATAGACATCCACATCGCCGGGAACTGGGAGTGAGAGAATCTGGTTGAGCGGCGCTGATGTGCCCGGGGCTTGGCGGTGAAAGCTTGCGCATGATGAGGTCCCAAGGGACACGGAGTTTGGGCATCAATAACTGCGCTTGCTGAGGGTTCGGTGGGTCACTATCCGAAACGATAATCAGGGTGCTGAATTATTGATACAATTCAATTATTAATACATATGCTTCAGTGCCTCATATTTAATCACACTGGAAAATATAAAGACAACATTTAAAGAGAATATGGTCTGGACACGTTTTGAAATATTCCATCCATATATGCAGCCTATAATACTTTGCTACTAAGAATGGAAATATTACAATGCATAGGCCATAACAAATCGGAGGCTGACATTGTAGAGCAATATTAAAGCAAAAGATAAATAAATGAGAGACAAATTAACTGAGATGAAACTGCACCCCACTGAGGACATTATTGAGAAGTGTTCTGCTATTGGACGAAATATTGTAAAGCGTAACCAATTTGTCATCACGCCGGAGAGGTTGTAATTTAGGTTACGTCATCAAACGGCGCCTTGCTTCCCACCCTGCAACTAACATTTCAAGAGAGACTGTGCATGCATGAATAGATGCAATACGTTTCTATGGTAAAGAAGGAATAGCTAAGTAGCTGGAAATTAATTGGAATAAGAGCCAAGCTTAAGTGAAATAATACGTTTTAGGTATGAACAGCCGACTGCAAGAGATTCGTGAAAGGCAAAAGCTCAGACGGCAGCTTCTTGCTCAACAGGTACCAATACTAGCTTTCTTCTAGTTGCAGCATGAACTAGCATTAACAAACAGTCTAACTCATACTCCGCCTCCCCTCTGTGCTAGCTCTGAAATTTCTTAAATACCCTTAACTTCTGGTTACTTCCTAGCAAGTAGATAACGTTAGCATACTGTCTGTGTATATATGCTCTCCTCAACTACTCATTGTTAGAGCTAACGCTAGCCCTAGCATTAGCATACCGCCTAGCTTACAATTTTGTATTGAACCATGTCTTCTTTACGTAGTTGGGAGCGGAGAGTGCAGACAGTATCGGCGCCGTTCTCAACAGTAAAGACGAGCTCAAGGAAATAGAGGAAAATCGAGAAACATGCAGGTAACACGAACGGTGCAAGGAGGACCTGGACCTTTCGTGTCTACAGTACCCTCGTACACGTCGTGCACGGTTTGCACTAGGCATGCCATTGTCTGATGTGAACCACCTTTGTAATGAGTATCTGCCAGTATATAAATTGTACATTGGGATGAATATAATTTGGCCTAAAAGAGTTGTTTCTTTCATCCTAACTGATATTTTTGTGCAAATTATGCTATTGTAGTTGATGGCTCTTTGGCTGCCTTTCTTGTAATACCCAGACCTGTGATTGGCATACTTGTCCATTTGTACTCCATCTCCATTTTCTGGTACTTTGCGATGTTGTGCTGATGTTATCCTTACGTGTACCCCGGCTGCTAAACAGTTTCCCCCCTAGTGGGACAGTAAAGAGAACCTTGGACCTTAAGCGTTCCTGGAACTTCTTTACAGGGCCTCATTCCAGACGCTGGCCACAACCTCTAAGAGGAAGACTCCGACGGAGGGGGAGGACACAGAGGAGGATGTAGAGGAGCAGAAGGTTAAGAGACACACACACACATGCAGACACGCACACACATGCAGACACGCACACACATGCAGACACGCACACACATGCAGACACGCACACACATGCAGACACGCAGACATGCACACATGCAGACATAAGTTGGAGCCCTACTGATCAGATACTAACTGGTCCCGTGTGTGTGTGTTTTTGTGTGTAGGATGAAGTGGAGGTACTGCAGGCTGATGATGGTAACCCATATGAAGAAGTGTACAAGGATTCCAGCACCTTCCTAAAGGTCAGCCAGCCTCCCATCCATCCTCCCACCCAGCCTCTCATCCATCCATCCTCCCATCATTCCTCCTACCCAGTCATCCAGCCAGAACTGTCTAGGATGGGACGATATTTGTCCTCCTCCCAGTTTTCTCTTCAGGACCATCTGTGTAGATGATGTGATGGTTAACGTAGTTTCTTGTGTTGTCAGGGTACCCAGAGTCTTAACCCACACAATGACTACTGCCAGCACTTTGTGGATACTGGACATAGACCCCAGAACTTCATCAGAGATGTTGGTAAGTGTGGGTGTAGAGAAATGTTCTTTGTATTCTTGTGTTTTTCATTTATTATGTGTTTTATTGCTACTAGCACTTGTAATGGACATATTAACCTTAGTAATGAAGTAAAACTATAACAGAACTAGGCGAGACTGTTTTTATTGTGTTTCAATCAAATTTCTATTTAACATTTAAGTAAATTGACATTGGGAAAGACTAATATTGACATTATGTTGACTTTTATCAGCAACATTTAGGCAATTAAAATTCCTGTGGAAGTGTCTTATTTGATTGCAATCATGTGTGTGTGCGTGCGTTTGTGCTGTCCCTGCCCAGGTCTGGCTGACAGATTTGAGGAGTATCCTAAACATAAGACGAGCCCTGATACGAGCCCTCACCACCCCCATGTACGAGTGACCACGTACGAGCCCATACACAACACCCCCATCACTTGTAGCCTCACCACCCCCACACACCCCCCCCTCACCACCCCCATACTACACCCCCCACACATCCCCCCATGTACGTAGACCCTCCAACACCACCTGTACACACCAGCCCCACCACCCCCATCACACACCCTCACCACCCCCATACACACCAACACCCCCCCATGTACGAGCCCTCACCACCCCCATACACACCAACACCCCCCCCACGTATGATCGTTCACTGACCACCCCTCATAAACTCAGTCACCTTGCCCTGAGCAGTTGTTGTGTGTGCAGGTACCTCCAGGCCGAGCCGGAGCACTTTGACCTGCGGGAGCTGAAGTGTAAGTTTGATGTGATCCTGCTGGAGCCTCCTCTGGAGGAGTACTACAGAGAGGCAGGCATCAGCCACACGGAGCGCTTCTGGAACTGGGACGATGCAAGTACCACCCCTCCCTCACCGCACTGCCTGTGTGCCACTGCATGTGTCCAGCTCAGAGAGGGTTGGTGGGTGGGTTGGTTTGTGTGTGTCTGTATGTGGGTGGGTGGATGGTTGGTTGGTTGGTTTGTGTGGGTGGGTGGGACAAGGACGAGAAACGGAAGATTGGTCTTTGACTTTTTGCTTAATCTTCCTCCTTCTTTGTAGATCATGAAATTGGAGATTGAGGAGATTTCGGCACTGCGTTCCTTTGTCTTCCTGTGGTGTGGATCTGGAGAAGGACTGGACCTGGGCAGGATGGTGAGCAGAGCAACGTTAGCCTTCTGCACGTGCGGGTGTTGCTACGCTCTTAGCATCATGTTGTTACCATGACCTCGAAGTAGCTAGCCCACTGTCATTCCAGTTACACTTCACACAGAAATGTTTTCACCCCAGTATTTAAATCCAAACTCATTTGGGCTAAGTGCAGTGAAGTGTAATTCTACTGACTTCTCACTAGATGGGGCTGCGTTCACTGTTTTGGCACATTCACAAAAGACAAGGCCACCAAAACAATTTTTTATGATCAAAAACCAGGTATGGGAAAGTGATTTTTAAGTAGGACTGACATGTTTGTGAACACAGTGAGCATAAAGCCCTGTCAATGCTGTTTCTGTGTCAGTGTCTGAGGAAGTGGGGCTTCAGGCGCTGCGAGGACATCTGCTGGATCAAGACCAACAAGAACAACCCAGGCAAGACCAAGACACTGGACCCCAAAGCTGTCTTCCAGAGGACCAAGGTACAGCATGCAGCTGCCTCCGTCTCTTCACCCTCCACACCCACGTCTCTCCAACCATGTGGGCTTTTCTCCACTAGCCTCTTCCTCCTCTTCTCTCCCCCTAACAGGAGCACTGTCTGATGGGCATCAAAGGCACAGTGCGGCGCAGCACGGACGGAGACTTCATCCACGCCAACGTGGACATCGACCTGATAATAACCGAGGAGCCTGAGATGGGCAACGTGGAGAAGCCCGTGGAGATCTTCCACATCATTGAGCATTTCTGCCTGGGCCGCCGGCGGCTGCACCTGTTTGGGCGAGACTCCACCATCAGACCAGGTAAGGGGGGAGGGGCAAGCAGGCAGGCAAGACAGGTTGGAAGTTGTGGCCTACTCCTTGCTGTCTGTTTGAATATGCATCTCAGCAGTCTCCTCTCCATGCTGTCCTCCTCCCACCATCTCCCCAGGCTGGCTGACTGTGGGCCCCACTCTGACCAACAGCAACTTTAACCCCGAGGCCTACGCCTCCCACTTCTCCATCCCTGAGTCCCACCTGTCCGGCTGCACCGAGGAGATCGAAAGGCTCCGCCCCAAGTCCCCGCCCGCCAAACTCAAGGGGGAGGGCCGCGGGGGCGGAGCGTCCCGGGGGGGGCGAGGCGGGCCTAACGCGGGCAGGGGCGGCGACCGCGGCAGGGAGAGGAACAGGCCGAACTTCCGGGGGGACAGGGGGGGCTTCAGAGGGAGGGGGGGGCCACACAGGGGGTTCCCCCCTCGCTAGTGATGGCAGAGTAGACAGGATCTGCACCATGAGAAGCGTCCTGATGACCAGGAGGGCGCTATGTGGGGAATTTTTTATCAGCGTTTGAAATGGTCTGTGATGCGTGTTTTCCAATTAAATACTTTGTTTTTGTAACTTGTGACATGTTCAGTGCTACATGGTGTTTAGAGAATGAGAGGGCAGGTGTTGCGTGCTTTCTGTTGGATAGCTAGTCCACTATACACATCTATATAGTCTCCTTACACATAGGCACAAAACAATGTAGACGTAAAATTAGTCATGAGTTAGGAGACTAGTGTCTTATTTTCTGTGAACATGATTAGACGGCAGCTTCATTGGCGGAGGTGATACAGGAAGGCTGTCACAGCCGCGTCTTGTCCGTTTTTACGACAATAACCTGTTGGTTGAGGTGCAGAGATAATTAGCAGAATTCAACATGAATCAGATATTGAAACCGCGTATTTTATGATAGACAGATCCTTTGGCACAGCGCGATAACCTACTATTTCTAATGAGAGATCGGTTTTCTCATGAGTGAGGGTGTCAAATACTTCATTAATTAACACCACATTAAGATTATGTAAAAAAAATAATAAAGTAAAAAAAACTGTAATTATGACTATACAAAAACATAGACCTAAACTGTAATAAACGATTAACCATGAAATCTTCAAATTCGGAGAAACCTTTGACCAACCCTCTGCTCTGTTTCTGCTGCATAAATAAACGGGCGCTCTTTTCGGCCATGCAGGCGGAATAGCAGCGTCGCTGATCAAGGTTTCTCCATTTAAACCCACCTTAAACCTAAGCATCGCGCAATTATCCTAGACAACTCAATCCGGCATCAGTAATCATGAACAACAACAATGTTCGAAAAACTGCGTTAGCCAGATCATGGTTTGCACGATCATGTCATTTTGAGTGTGTAATTTGATCTCGGATGTAATAAGCGACGTACGAAAAACGGGCCCCAGGTCTGGAACCAACGATAACTTGGCAACTACAAGATACCGTCCTTCACTCTCATTTAACTCCACTCCGAAAGAAAGACTACGTTTCGTCAGGACTGTCGTTCATCGTTTCCCACTAGATGGCACTAATGACCTGTAGAATTCCAAGGCCTCAATTACGCTTCTCTTTATCCGCTTCTCTTTGTTGATCTGAGAGGCCAAGTTCCCAGATCATGCTCTGCTGGATACAAGTTTGCTACACACCCTACAAAGAAATGTACTTAGTTAGCATCCCTTACACAACCAAACAGTTGATAAAGGAGTTGTGATAAAACGGTTATACGAGCTGTTACAGTAGCCTAACTGAAAATAAGGAAAGGAAAAAAAAACTGATATAACAACTTAATGCAAAAAAAATGTGAGAGACGTGAGGTAAATATTGTGTTTAATTAACAAATATCAGTCAGGAAACTGACATTAGTCTGGGGACGAGGGGGGACGGGGAAGGGGAGGAATTTAAAGCACAATGCACAAAAGGGTGGGGAGGAATTGATCTATTACACAAGGCAACCCTCACTGCAGGAGCCTGGGAGTTTTCTAACATACAGATCAGGATCCAAGTCTAAGATACAAAACATAGCAGCAACATGTTAACATTGTAGACAAGGGGCTAACAAAGTAGTTTCATTAATTAGAAAAGTCACAGTATTTTTTGTTTACGCATAAATTTGTTAAAAAGGTAAAAACAGCTCTAAGTAGTATCTTCTAAGGTCGATGCTATACTCATCGTGTTTCTTTGTGACATAAGCACGTACGCAGGGAAATTACTTATACATTTACACTCTAATATAAAGACCTTCGTATTGGCACAGTACAAACTCTCGGGAAAAAGCGACAAAAAATATACAATGTCTTCACGTCACATTTACAGATTCAAATGTAACTAATGTTTCTGGCAAAACACAATAGTTTTTCAGTGGTCAAAAAACTAAAAACGAAAAAAACAAAAAAAACGTATCTCAGGCAACTGAAAAAAGGACAACCATATGTTAGTCAATCTATCGCGACTGATTATGTCTTTAATACAAAAATATGAGAACAAATATAAATTAATATATATTAAAGGAATCAGGCAGATAAACGTGGGAGATCTACTCAATAAGCACAGGTATTTATTACACTATAAATACTTGTCATTGATGAAGGAGCCGGGCAGAGAATGACAGGTAGTGTTTAACCTGATCACTAATATCAATCAATTCTAATCATTAACTTTTTTTCTATAGGTGTGTGTGTGTGTATATGTGCTTACCTTTGTATGGGTGCTTGTGTGTGTGTGCACGTGTGGTGTGTGTCTGTGAATGTGACACAGTCTCTCAGCGGTCTTGTGTGCGAGGGTAATCCAGACTTTCACCCCCCTATACCTCAATGCAGCACAGGTTTGTGCGTCTGTGGTGTTACAGTTTAGATAAGTCCTAAAAACACACACACAGGATACAGGAAGTAGTCTACAGGAAGTGGTCATCCATCACTGACCTGTCAGTCTATGTGGGAAGAGTAAAGTCGCACACCTTTAGAATCATGGCAAAAAAAGAAGATAGGAAAAAACTCAACTCGTTTTTTTGTCTTTTTCTCCGCTTCATAATAAAAAATAAGTCAGTTTTTTGTATTTTACAATATAATTCAACATCCCCACCAAGGAAGCATAGATCAGTCCAGAACTGGCAAGAAATAGGTACTTTTTTGAAGACGTTTCTCTGTTTTCTGTTTTGACTTTTTCAAGTGGGCTCACAGAAATCCGGAGGGCTGGACAGGGTGGTCAGAGGTAAGGAGGGAGAGGGCGGCTTCTGTGATGCAGGATTTGGACGGGATGTGGGGACTGAGGGGTGAGAGAGTGGGGAGAGGGGACTAAAAGCAACAAACCCAATCCCACCCCATAAACAGGAAAAAAATCACCAAGGTTCAACTTCAAAACAAGGAGGGCAGGGATAGAGGGGGTCGTATCTAGCTTTTCTTTCTTTCGTTTTTTTTTTCTTTTCTTTTTTTTTGTAGCTTTCTTTACGAGGAAGGACACTGCGTGCAGCCGCACTTCACCACCTTCTCCACCTCCTGGACAAAGGAAGAGCCGTCGGTGCACTGAAACGTGTATTTCCTGCGTTTGCTCCTCAGGGGTGTGCAGCAGGACCCCCCCGGGCCCCCGGACCCCCCCGGGCAGCTGCCTCTGCACTCTAGGCGGGAGACCTTCTCCTGGGTTTGGCACGCGGCGTAGCCCTGCTGCCTGTGGTAGACATCTCGGATCCGTTCCCCTCGGCAGGCCACCTCTGGTGTGGAGAGATCAGAGGGGGAGGGAGGAGGGAGGGGAAAGGATAGGGAGAGGAAGGGATGGGGAGAGAGGAAGGGATGGGGGAGAGAGGAAGGGATAGGGAGAGAGGGACTCTTGAGTATCGGAGTTTGATTCAAGACAACAGGATAGAGATATTGCCAACAAAAGGTAGAAGATTAAAGCAGAAGGGGCGTGTAAAGGTTTGACGCAGAGAAATATGGAGGGACGAACAGATGTTGTCAGAAAAGCGAAAGACCAAATAAGCAAAGTGAGTCGGATGAAAGGATGGAGGACAGGAGAGGCCTTAATTGTAATTACAAGCAGGGAGTGGTTCATGGAGTACAAAGCTGGCATGGACACACTGATAGGCTGGAGAGAGATGCTGTTCCCGTGCGGAGAACGAGGACAAGACCAAACTACCATGGCGGAAACGTGGACAAAATGGAGGGAATGCATGAGCCAGCGAATGAGAGCGTGACAGCGAGAGAGAGAGAGATCTCACCTGCGTGATCCCCCTTGTGGGGTTGAAAGAGGACTCAGAGGCTGTCAGAGGTTGCAAAGAGAGGAGGGGGTTAGAGCAGGAGACACAGAGCACAGGCGGTTAGAGAGAAGATGGGGAGAGAGACCACGTCACAGCAGACACCACAAGGCCTCCGCTTTGGACACTCTCAGGGGCTTCAATACACAGCTGCAACGCAAACACTTCCTCTTACTCACACACCCTTCATCCCGCACTCACTCTCCTCTCTCACGCACAATCACACAAACACACTCCATCACACACACATGTTCTCTCTCACACATACCTAATCACACACACACACACACACACACAGAATCATACATACAGTTCCTGTCATAGAAACACACTTAGTGACACACACACATACTTAATCACATACACACTTCATGCACAGCAGACTTTACAGGCAGCAAGGGGAGGACAAATGACAATCCATCACTCTCGCTGTCACATCCGCCCACGCAGCCGCTCACCTCTGTCGCAGGTGTCTCCCGTGTAGCCGGGGCTGCACTCGCAGTAGGCCTTGCCCAGACCCGACAGGCGGCACGAGCCGTGCTTGCAGTGCGTCACCTGACACGGGTCGAAGGCATCCTGGTCCTCCTCGTCACACAGCACGCCGGCAAAACCCGGCTGGCAGCGGCACGAGTATGAGTAGGAGTTGATGGGTAGGCAGGAGCCATGGATACATCTGAGAGAAGGGGGCAGGGAGGGAGGGAGGGAGGGGAGGAGAGAGGTTGGGCGGAGAGGAGGGGGGAGGGAGAGGGGGTATTTAAATTGTGTTTTACAATGCATTTACAATACAGTTTTAAACAGACTGTCTCTAAAGCACTTCGGTATGTCAATTTAATATGATAAACAAACATGCCTGATATGTTTTTTGTCTCCATTTAACGTAATGATTAGTGCATTCTGACTGATCTCAAAGATAAATCAAACAAGCTAATCGAGGGAACCGAAGAACAGGTAAAATGACTAAATCTATCAATAACGCCGCCGATCGATCATAATCGCTGCGACGGCCTGCCTCACTTGTTGCCGTCGCAGGGGTTGTTGACCTGCTGGTCGCAGAGCGTGCCCGTCCAGCCAGGGTGGCAGCTGCAGGTGAAGCCACTGTGCCCCGTAGGGTGGCAGTCCCCCTGGGTGCAGGCCCCCCTCTGGCACGGCTGGCAGCCTGGCTCCACCCCTCGACCCAGCCCGGCCCCCAGCCCGGCCCCCAGGTCCTGCAGCTGGTTGTTGATGTAGAGGTTCCGGAGGCAGCCGTGGAAGCTGGTACCATTACGGCCCCCAGAGGTGTGCTGCAGAGCAGAGAGACCCGCCCCGCCTCCAGAGGTTGACATGCGGTTGGGCATTCCTGTGGCGGGGGGAAAGAAAAGGTCAAGTTTGTAGGTGAGTCAAAATGGTCTTAAACACAACACGTACATAGAGTATATGCTGTATACATGCACATGTTTCCGTTAGACACACACATTCAATACCCCCCCACACACACATGCACACTTCTCCATACCTCCCAGATAGAGCGGAGAGTCTATGCTGAGTGTGGACTGCTTGCTGAGGGAGGTTATGGACTTGGGGGTCCCCCCATCGATGGACAGAGACAGGATCTGGTCTGACGCCACCAGCTCTACTACGTGGAAGCTGCCGTCATTCACCGTCTCCACACTAAGACACGAAACATCAGGTAAGGACGTCAATGTGTGTGTGTATATGAGTAGAGTTGGAGGCCAGACTATTGTGCATGAGCAAGATACATGTGCATGTCAAATGTTAGGCTTTCAAATGACGGTGTGTGTACCTGTACACAGCGGAGGGGGGATAGGATCCAGTGTCGTAGCTGACACGCAGGCGTCCCCGGTACAGCTCCATGGCGATGTGGTCATTGTCTCCTTTGTACAGCAGCACACCGCTGTCTTCATCTGTGGCAATCTGACACACACAGTTACACAGTGCTTTTACACAAACCTACTTTTCTCCACGACATAATTGGGATCGGATGTCTCTGAAGTAGTCAGTCACCCAAGGGAGTGTGTGTGTATTTGTGTGTGTGTCTGACTGCTGAGTGTGTGTGTCTGAGTGTGTGTGTGTGTGTGTCTGTGTGTGTGTGTGTGTGTCTGAGTGTGTGTGTTGTGTTGTGGGGGGGGGGCGGGGGCGTACCTGCAGTGAGATGTTAGTCTGAGGGGAGACCAGGCTGGAGGGCAGCTGCAGATAAGATTCTCTATTGATGAAGTTGACGCTGACCAACTTCTCACAGCGCTCTCCCTCGTAACCGTGGATACACTGGCAGAGGGGGTCCATCTCCATGACAACGCACTGCGCCCCGTTCAGGCACTCGTGGTTGTCGCAAGGGCTAGTGCGAGGGAGGACCATGGGCGGGGGGGACTCGCAGAAGAGACCGCTGCAACACACACACGCACACATTCATCAGTTCCACAAAAACATGGCAACATTGTGATGATTTGACAATGTGTGTGAATGTCATTCTAGTGAAGTGTATAAGACATGCCCATTCTTTTCAGTCCAATTGATACATTCACTCTTTCCCATTGACTGCGTGTGCGTGTGTCTACCCACCTGTATCCCTCAGGACATACACAGGTGTAGCCGTTGACAGCGTCAATACATTGTCCACCATTCTGACACTTGTTTTCTGCACAGTCATCAAAGTCCTGGTCACAGTGGTCTCCAGTGTAGCCTGGAGTACACTCACACCTGTGGACAACACGCACACACACACACACACCTCCATCAGCTTGGACATGGGAGACGCTGAGAAGAATATGAGCAGGCAGGTAACATGTTGTTTTCTATGGTCCTTTTGAAGTTTTCCACAGGCCTTTAAAAAGCTCATCCCTGTTCAATCGAACAACACGTGCTTGAATCAAAGAGAAAATTGTCAAGGGAAACTGTTCCCTGTAAACTTGCTTTCACTTGAATTGAGTGAAGCCCAGTCCGTGCTGGATCTTGTTATGATCTGTAAGATCACAGGAGAGCACTCAGCAGGCGTGCCAGAGTAGCACTTCAACTTCCCCAGACAAACCCAGATCTCCTCCCAGATTGATGTAACACATTAGCTAAAACAACACTAGGGAGCTGCAGCTGGGACGTGATGGACTCTGGTGAACCCCAGCTCATCCAACTGCCAGCACAGGTCACTTTACTCCAGTTACATGGTGGGCTATTCTTAGCTGCTGGTCTTTAGGTTATTGACAGTCGTTTTGCGAATTATTCAGCATGTATAAAATGTACTTGTTTTTCTCTATCGTACATATATTCGCAAAAGATATAGTATCTTATAAAGGTTTTACAAAATATGGTTTATGTATTATATATTAGAGGATAAGATACACCATTAGTTATCAAGAGAAGCAAGACGGAAGAATTCCAAAGTGTCTGTTAGTAATAACGCAAGGCAATAATAACGAACGTTTAACTTGAAAATGACAAAAATTGATTAATATTGAAGCTTTTTTGGTGTTTTATTACCAGGGTCACTTCTCAAGCTATATGTGTTTAATGTGAGTGTGTGTGTGTTCACTCACTTATATCCTTGTGGAGTCAGGATGCATTTCGAGTCATGCTGGCAAGGGTTCAACTCTGGGGCGCAGAAATCCAATTTTTCTTCACACAGCTCACCTACATCGGACACACACACAAGCAGATATATACACACGCAAAGATTAGTGCCAAACACCAAATGTATTCTTGAATATCTCGATCCCCCTTATTTTAGTTTGGTTCTGCCCATTAAGTTCACCATTCAGAAGACATTTTGTCGTTATTCGAGATTTTTAAATAAAGCACTGAATATTTACAATGCTCTATTTATGTGCCAAAGCTTTCATCAGTTTTGTGCATAATTGTTTTGGTGGGATTGCATTTACAGAAGGCGATTCAGAAGACATTTTATTGTTATTTGAGATTTTAAAATAAAGCACTAAATATTTACAATGTTCTATTTATATGCCAAAGCTTTCTTCGGTTTTGTGCACAATTGTTTTTGGAGTGATAGTATTGACAGAAGACGAAACCTTCGGGTAAAGCAATCTGAAAAGAGGAGTTGAATGGTATTATGAGCTCTGTCATAGTCGTCAGTCATCAACTATTTTGAGTTGAAGTGTGGTTTTGGTCAGAGCTTTCAGGGCTTTTAGATTTAAACAGTTTCACAACCCCATGTTCATATCACAATACCTGTATATTTCAGTTTACTTTTATTGTTACAAAGTGACACCAGATTTATAACCGCATGCCAACTTGCCCACTATTTTCTTTGACGAATTCAACCTCTTTCTATAAGATCACCTTCACGGTAATATTTCAAAGGAGATTTTACTGTAGGATTCTAGGAACATCGGGCAACTACATTTTGTATGAACGTAAATGCATTTAAATCTCTTTATATGGATTATTCTTAAATAACTCACAAAGGCCTTGCAGGTAATTTTTTCCTTCATTTTTCCAGCTAGAATTTGTTACAGTTACGTAAAGAATTCAGTTAAACCAACAGTCATACGTGTGACCCCCACATTTCTTTGTCCATGGGGTTGAATTTGTAATCTTCTAACTAGTTTTGTCTGATTATTTTGTCTTTTTTCAGCATGTCCCCTGGCTACAGTACCTATCAATAAAAGATTCAATCAAATGATCTAGCGCTAGTAATTTATACAGCCTAGTTACCGAAAATCACTGTGCAAGTGTGTGTGTGTGTGTGTGTACAATTTGTGTGTAGGAAGTGATGGATGACTCTAGCATGACCAGAGAGTCAATATCGTGTGTGTGTGTGGGTCTCTGACAAATGACCATGTCTCCAAGGAAACGTCACGCATTGTGTTTCCAGTTTGTGACAGAGTTCACAACCTCTCAGTACCATTATCGAACCTTCCAGAAGCTCTGCTGACCCACAGTAGATCCCTCTGGAAGGAGCAAGGGTTTACAGTATAGCATCTCTGTGCCCATACTGAGAATGTGGGCCTGTGTGTGGGATTCATGTAGGACCTGAGTATTTTACAACACACCCACATCAAATCACCCTGGTCGCAATATTCTGCCCTTTAAGTTGGGTTTTCTGGTTTGCAGGGATGAACGTTAAAACCCTGAAGAGCACCCAGGGCACCCAAGCACTTGAGAAAGTCCTTCCTATTGGGAGAGTTTCAGTTTTGAGGTGTGAGAGTGAGGAAAGTGTCGGCCCACGGTGTACTGAGCTGGAGTCACGTAGAGCAGAGAGATGGAAGGCAGGCGTGTAGGAATGAAGGAGGGAGATAGAGGGAGGGAGGGATAGAGAGAGAGAGAGAACAGAACAGAACAGAACAGACTAACCTCGCTCCACCTCATTGGTTGCAGCTGCGGCCACAAGAGCAGACGGACAGATAGAACGACAGAAAGAGAGAGAGAGATCAAGAGACAGATAGAAACACACAACATAAGCGGCACACGTGTTAGCAGTTAGCAACAACTAGCACAGTACGGAAGCCACAGCAATAGATGCATCTAGAAAGAAGAAAGATAGTGCCAAGGCGAGCAAGTAGTCAAAACACACAAGGTTAGTAAAGACAAGAGTGTGTGTGTGTGTGTGTGTATTACCAGTGTACTCAGGAGAACACATGCAGGTGTAGTTGTTGATTCCGTCTACACAGGTCGAGTTGTTTTCACAGTCATTGTCCTCACAGTCATCACTGTTGACCTCACACATGTCCCCCTCGAAGCCCTCTGGACACACACACCTGAGACACACACACACACACACTTGTTACACATCAGGAAATATACACCAACTACTTTGTATAACACACATAACTTTGCAAAACAAACAGACATGAACAAGGTTTTACAAAGTCATAAAAATATATTTTGACTGAACAATAACAACAGTGATTAGTAATAACACACTCGTTCTAAACTACCAGGAAGTGCGCACACATACGCACACACACACACACACGCATAAAATGCATCTGGGCCTACCCTCAAGGGAAAAACATTACTGTGATAAACTGAAAGTACCTCAAACTAATCAGCATTAAGTACTACCACATACACACACACATACACACACAGCGGTCTTTTAACAGTCTAATAAAGAGCTCTTATGCGGAACACTGACAGGAGGATTAATATCTCATTACAGAGTCAACGACAGCTCTTCATAATGATTATTCTAAATTCAGAACCACAGGAAAAGGAGAGCGAAAGAGTCTGAGAGAAGGATCAGAGAGGAACAGAGAGAGGGGGAAAGCAGGAGTGGTGGAGAGACAAAGGCAAGAGCAAGAGAGAGTAAGAGCCAAAGGGAGCAGAACAAAGAGGAGGGAGTGAAAGAAGAGAGGTCGACAGGGGTGTTGATAATTCCTGGTGTGAATGCGGACGAGGGTGTGTTCCGTCATCTACATTAAGCCTAAACAGCTTAATGAAGAGATGCCCATTCTCTCATCAAAACTAAGCACCGCTAACAAGTCCAAACGAGCCCTGAGCGGACATGACCGCAGGCCCACGCCAGCCACTCAGCCCTCTGCATGAGCGGGTGTGTGAGCGTGGCTGTGTGCTTCTCACCAGAAGTTGCTCTCCTCTCCTTCCTTCAGGTGGCAGGTTCCATCGTTCTGACAGGGGTTACTGATGCAGGCATGAATAGGCTCTTCACAGTCCTGGCCCTGTACACAAACACACGCACACGCGCACACACAAAGGAACGGAGCGAGATGAGAAATGGAACAGCAAAGGAAAAAGATCAGTTGGGCCGCAAATAGAACACAGGCATAGGATGAAAGGATCCCCTGCAAAGAACAACAACAAAGCTGTGAGTGTGTGTGCGTGTGCGTGTGTGTGTGTGTGTGTGTGCGTGTGTGCATGTGTGTGTGTGCGTTTCCATGCGCACCTTGAATCCATAAGGGCAGGTACAGCGGTAGAAGTGGACAGGGTCATTGGCGCAGGTGCCATCGTTCTTACAGGGGCTGGACAGGCAGGGGTCACACTTGGCCAGGATGCTTACATCTACTGGACCTGAGGACACACACACACAACCATGTGCACAAACACACACATCCACGCAAACACACATTTTGAAAACTATACAGATGATTGGACTTTGAGCCTAATGGCACATGTACCGTACACACACACGCACACACACAAAGGAATGCACACAGACACACACAGTGGGAGGGCACACACACAATGGGAGTGCACACACAGACTGATAGTCACACACAGTTATTTCTGTAACATGACATCGATGGAACAAGGAGACACCATTGAGGGCGAGATTAGGAGCGATGTGGAAGAGAGGTGCATTCTGGTCATTGAGAGTTCAAGGGGTGGGAGGAATTCCAAGGACTGGGCTGGGTTTGGTGGATTGACCTGGGGAGGAGGGATTAAGGCAGGGATAGGGGGTTCTGATAGGCTACGTTACCTGGCACCAGAAAACCACAAGGGCCCGGGACTTCTATAATATGTTGATTGAATCAGGTTAATAAGTCAAAAGAAGTCCATGTGTAAATAAGAAATATCTTGAACTGAGTATGTCTTTTTACTTTACTCTGAACAGATCTCTAGGGTATGTCTTAAATCATTATGGGAACAATATAAATCCATTAGGCAGAAATTAAGTATTGGCAACTTGTGGTGTCCTCAGAAAGAATTCAGCAAGTACTTGGTTTATTCGTATCTTCATGTGTTCATGTCCGTCAGATTGTGTGTGCGTATCTCTGTCTGTGCATGTGTGCTTGCACGGGTGAAGGTCTTGTGAGTGTGAGAGATAGTGTGTGTGTACCTGAGCAGGTGAACTTCTTGGAAGGTGTGGTCAACAGCAGCTTCCCCACCATATCATTGGGACCAGCACAACGGGCAATGCCTGGCTCCTTGTACCCACTCTTCACCCAGTCAGACAGCCACTGCATGTGACAGTCACAGTACAAGGGGTTGGCACCCAGCGCCCTGACAGGACACACACACAGAGGAAACTAAGGTCAGTTACACATTGCGGTGAAAACGTTCACCGTTCACTTATTTGCGAGTGCGTGTGCGAGTGAGTTAGTATGCGTGCAGCTTACAGGTGGGAGAGCGAGGAGAGATCTTTGAAAGCTCCTTCTGGTATTACAGAAATGTCGTTCCCATGGAGAGATCTAAATAGAGAACGAGAGAGAGAGAGACCGAGTGAGATACAGAAGACAAGATCACACCAGTTATTAAAGACAAAGTTAGAATCATTATACCCCCCCTAACAGAATAGGTGTGGTTGCCATAGATACTCACAGCAAGCGTAGCGATTTGAGTCCGTCGAAGGCTCTGACTGGTATACACCTCAACCGGTTATAGCTTAGAATTCTTTACCATGGCAACAACAACAACAAAGTCAGTGTTAAAGGATCCAGAAGCGAACAACTCTTGTGGTGTCTAATGTTTTAAGATGTGCTTGCTAAAGCTGTTGAGGCCATTCAGGAACATACATAGAGCAGTACATAGAAACCACCCTCAGACAGACATGCACTCGCACAAATACACACGCATGCAGGCGCAAACTCATCTCCACACCTGAAAGAGGCTCTCTCACGCGCACACACACGCCCACACACTGTCGGCCAGTCACACATGCTCGCGCTCTCTGTCAGGCCGTCTCACCCACAACCACTCAATCGCACACTCTATCTCTCTCTGACACGTTCACACACACCCCCTACTCATCAGTCATTGACACACTGTCATTCTTACCACACACACACACACACACACTCTAGGGTGAAGCCAGACTCACAGGGTAAGCAGCTCAGACATGTTACTGAGGCTGAGGTTGAACAACGTGCTGATCTGGTTGTTACTCAAATCGCTGCAAGAAAAACCACAACAGACTCGATGACACAGACAGTATATGCACACAGTCAGTCCCAAAGCAGATGCTCTCTCTCTTGTTCACTCAACCAGCCTCTCACAAAATACATACACAAGACATATGAACCTTACACAGTCAAACAACATGGCACTGGAACTTTTGCACAGATATCTGCACAGACACGTATAATGCGACATACACAATTAAACAGCGTATTCACAGCAAACTAGAGTGATGTGTGAGCAGTACCATTCTCTTCAAAGATTGAAGGGTGTTCAACAGTTTTTCAGGAGACAGGGCCCTCTATGTTAGAGTGCTGTGTGTGACAGTTGGGTAAAAGTGTGTGTGAGTGAATGTGCGTCTGTGTGTTCATGCCAGCGTGTGCACATGCGTGTGTGTGTGAGTAACACCTACATAAGCGTCAAGTGCTTGTAATTGGAGAGTTCCACTGGGACCTGAGTGAACTGGTTACCATCCAAATACCTGAGAGAGAGAGAGAGAGAGAGAGAGAGAGAGAGAGAGATACATGGGGATTTGGAAAGGGAGGCAGAGAGAAAGAGAAGAAGAGAAGGAGGGGTGTGAAAACAGAGGCAGGGAAAGAGGAAGAGAGAAAGGAAGGGTTTTCAACACTCCGGACATTCCCCATCTCCAGTTCCATGACATAGCCATTACAGGCTGAGCAATAACAAACAGAACTGTTTAATATCCCCTGCCGCCTTAAAAACACACACTCTCACATACACACACACACACACACTTCGCTCAACCCAGTTCACTCTGAGTTTAGACAATAAGGGAGGGGTTTGGAATATGATATTCCCACATAACACAGGATGGCTTGTGCTGACAGGCTACTTAGTTAGCTACTTAGACATCAGTGCAGTTGACTAACCTTGACCAGTTTAAGCCATTTCAAATGAGTTTTCGCTGGTCTCCTCCTTGTACATGTCTCCCACGTAACACACGATGTCTGTGTGCATGCGTGTGAGTGTGTGAGAGAAGGTGTGTGTGCTGACTCACAGCTCCGTGGTCTCCTTGGGCAGGCCCTTAGGCAGGGAACTGAGGCCCTTGTTGCTGCAGCGGACCACCGTGTCCAGACAGGAGCACTCTGCTGGACACCTCAGCACCGGAGAGCAGCTGTTCTCATCGTTACCTTGGGGGGAGGGGAGGGGGGGGGGGGGGGGGGCTTGTCACTACGAAGGGGATTCATATAACACCTGATGGTATTCTTATTGGCGATGGGTATAGCTCAGGGGGAGAACATCAGGGGCTTGCATGTTCAATTCCCCCCTTTACCATGTCATTTCAACGTCCTTTTCTGTTTTTTTAATGATTATTAACTTATAGATGGGTTTAAACACTGACATTGTTAACATTCTTTATTTGAATCCCTTCGCAAGGTCAGCTAGTGGTCGGAGCCTACCATCATCACAGGCAAAGTCCTGGACGGCTACATCCTGGATGGGGATCTCTTTCAGAAAGTAGGGGTTCTGACAGCGAGGGTTCCCAGTCACGATCCTCTTCCTCCTCAGCCAGTCCCCCAGCCAAGCCAGGTGGCAGTTACAGTTGAACGGGTTGGCCAGCAGGTTCCTGGGGGGGGGGGGGGGGGGGGGGGTGGAGGTGGGGAAGTGCTTTCGTTTTACATGTGTGTGCACGTGTGTGCATCACAGAGTATAGAGTGCAAGATGTCAAAGCACCTATGGTGTGTGAGTGTTTGTACGAGTGTGTGTGTACTCACAGGGTAGAGAGCGAGTGCAGAGTGTCAAAGGCGCCCTGGTTCATGGAGGTGATCTGGTTGTCGTACAGGGAGAGCAGTCGCACAGAGCTCAGGCCTACAAAGCTGCTGTTACTCACACAGCTGATCCGGTTACTCCTCAGCATCCTTCACACACACATGCACACGCACGCACGCACGCACGCACACAAACACACACACTATTAGTACAGTTTCCATCAGAGGAAAAACATTTGCATGTTTGTGCGGTAATGTGTAAGGGAGAGAGTGAGGATGTGTGTGTGTGTGTGTGTGTCAACACCCACAATGTGCGCAGGCCGCCCAGGCCCTTAAGCATGCGGTGATGGATGTTCTCCAGACGATTGGATGTGAGGATCAACTCGTTGACCCCCGTGGCCCCCTCAAAGGTCCCCTCCTCGATGTCACTAATACGATTGTTACTAAGGTTACTGCAGGTAGAGGGAAGGGGGTGTGGGGGGCAACAGACGGACGGACAAGCAAGCACAGGGGTGGAAGAGAGAGAGAACGAGTTCAAAAGCAATCAAGTAATGCGCTCGCCTTTTGCACATCCAAGTAAGACGATGTCTTCCCAGACACGACTCCCTTTGCTCCTTTAGAAGTTTGTTTTCTTGTCTGGTGGGTTTGACTTTTGAACGGCCAGACAGTGGTTGCTGGAGTCTTTGTGTGTCTGGATGGGGTGGTGAAGACTGCATGCTAACCACAATGAGACACTCACATCTTCCTGAGCTGGGGAAGCTTCTTAAAGATGCCTGTCGCCTCCAAGACTGTGAATTCATTGTTGTTTAGACGCCTAGAGGGAGAGAGAAAGAGAGGAAGGGTGAGGAGGAGAGAGGGAGGTGGGGGGAGAGAGGAGGAGGGAAAAGGAGAGGCAGAAGTCTTTGTTCGCTGGAGGACTTTGACGGACACGCTCACACACATGCCTGGCCAGACAGCTCCCCCCACATCCCCCACCACACACACACACACACACACACAAGCACAGGGTGGGCACTCACAGCTCGGCGGTGTACTGCGGGATGTGATCGGGGATCTTTGTCAGTTTCTGGTTGGAGCAGTCGACCGTGGTTCCCTCACAGCGACACTTCTCAGGACAGGCTAGATCAGCAAAACAGTCTCCTCCCAGCTTACTGCGGTAGTCCTCCGAGCCTGTCGACCCCAGCGCAACCGTTAGCGACGTGACCGCAACATGACTGCTGTGGCATCAGTGGTGGGGGTCATGGCATAACCAGAACGCAACCAATAGACACGTAGCACGGATGGACACAGAAAGGGAAGTCCTCATTGGTTGAACCGCAACATGTCCACAGAACACAAACCGTACGCAGACACATTGCGACCCTTGTTTTCAAACACACACACACACACAGAGGGGGGAGGCTGTCTCTTGGGTGGCGCCATGCTGCAGCCTTCGCTGGACCGTTCCATGGTGCTTGACAGAACCATGTTCTACCATTAGGTGCAGCCAGACACATGGTTAGATCAAGCACAAAGGAACAGCACGCTGTCTTCTCCTCCACAGGAACAGGCAGGGAGCAAGGGAGGGAGGGAGAGATAAGGGAGAGAGAGGAAGAGGGAGGGAGGGATAGGGAGAGAAAGGAGGAGGGAGAAAGGGAGGGAGAGATAGGGAGAGAGAGGAGGAGAGAGGGGATAGAGGCAAGGAGAGCGAGATTGGAAGGAAGGATAGGACAGTCGAAAGGAGGGCAGGATAGAAAGATGGAGCAGGGGTCATGAAAGGAGATGTTCAGAGGGTTCAGAGGGAGAGAGGGGGCCAATGAGGAGAGTAGAGAAGAGGGAAGGAGACTAAGAGAGAGAGAGCAGTAGGACATGTTGGACAGGTTTGTGTTAGTAGCAGATAAAAGACATGTTAAATACAGTAACAGGTGAAAAGGCCACACTGAGGAGGAGAACCCAGCTGTTCTGAAGTCAAGAGACGCACAGACACACACAGACACTAACTGACACGTACTGACACATACAGACACACACTGACACACACTGATATGGACTGACGGGTACTGACACAAACAGACGCACACTGACATGGACTGACACACACAGACACACACTGACACACACACATCCTCCCACACACACCAAACCAACATCCTACAAGTGAGCATCAGCTCCATGTATGCATTTCCTTGTTGGTGTTGTTCTTTGTAGACACAAGACAAGGTTCAAGTATCAACAGGGAAGCAGGTCCAGGGGGGTCAACTCAAGGGGAGAGATCGAGGGATCATACTCAAAGAGGTAGGAGTAGTGTGTGCGTGTGTGCTACTTACAGCCTGCATGGTGCGCTCCTGAGTGTGTGTGAGAAGCTTTAGGGGAGAGAAGAAGGGATTGCACTCTTTTAATGAACGAAGAAGGAAAAAGGAGCAAAGAGGGACTCATCCGAGACAAGGTGAGATCCAAGCATGGTGATTGGCTGAGAGGTGGTGCGTAGACGTGAAGGTGCAAAGTGCTCAGTTCATCTTTTGAGAAATCAAAAGACAGTCAAATGGAAAAAGAAATATCAAAGACTCCTTCATTTTGTGAAGTATTAGGAAAGGTTGTATGGAGCCAGCGAGGCTTTTTATTCATAATGTACATTGAATGTGTTAGTATTTCTAAAGGTAAGACATTCAATGTGCATTACGATCAAACAGACAAGCTGTATCAAAGTATGTTTGACCGCAGAATTGCTTATACAGAGAGGATCAAATTTATTCAAATGTTCAATCTTAAAACCAGCTATATTATTCCGTTTCAGCGAGGCAGGCTATGTGAACACTTGAACCCCTACTAGCTTCTGAGTTAATGATGCACGCATAGATACGCACACACGCAAGCACACATTCCCCCATGTGCCGCTTCGCTAATGACTGTCTTTAGCCCTGCCACCTAGCTCATATTCATGTCTCATTTGCATTTCTCCCAGCAGCTCACTCAGTGGGGCGACTCCATGACCTTTTGATGTTCGGCAAATGAAAAGCACATTTGTGCGCGCACACGGACATACACCCAGAGCTAGCATTTTAATGTACTGAGCAGGAACGCTAAAGGACTTTGAACACTGGCTTTGTGATCCTATTGTGCACTTCCACACACACATACACACAAATACATAAACAAGTAGAAGCTTGTTAGTTCTAGGGATGTAGACTGTCGCTGTCTGCAAGGATACTGTTACTATGAATCAATGCACTTGGGTGGGCGTCATGCAGAGCTTTCCTACTGGCCAGTTTTTGGTCGGTGGTTAGGTGCTCTGACCAATCACACCACATCTTTGTGACTTAAACTCAAATTAAGTTTGCGTTGCAAATTTCCAAGAGCAAAGCTATGTGTTCACATGTATGAGTGTGTGCATGTGTGTGTGTGCAGTCAGCTATCTAGTGCCTCACACACATGCTGCCCATACAATACCTGGGATGAAATACTGTTCTCTAGCTAACGAAGAGAAGGGGAGAGAAAGACAGAAGTGGTAGAATAATGAAGAGAAAGAACGAACGACAGTGTTACACACCCCTTCAACAGAAATTACAGCATAGATGGAGGTGTGTGTGTGTGTGTGTGTGTGTGTGTGTGTGAGAGAGAGAGAGAGAGAGAGAGAGAGAGAGAGAGAGAGAAAGAGAGAGAAAAAGAGAGAGAAAAAGAGAGAGAGGTGGGGGTTGAGGGTAGTAGAGGGATCAAGGAGTGTGAAAGACTGAAGGAATCTTCTGAAGGTCACAGAATGACCACACATGAGAAGGGAGGACAAGTGTGTTTGGGCTTCCTGCTGCGAGTGTCTTGAGTTTGACAGCAGGATGTGGATTATCTACATGTTTTTTCCAATCCTGATGCAAAGTGCATGTCTCTCTGAAAGTGTGTACGTGTGTGTGTGTGCAAGGGTGTGTGTGTGTGTATGTGCATGTATGTGTGTATCTGCATGTGTGTGTATGTGCATGTGTGTGTATATGTACATGTGTGTGTGGGTGCCCGCTTGTACATGTGTGTATGTGCATGTGTGTGTGGGTGGGTGCCAGCTTGTGTGTGTGGGTGCCAGCATGTGTGTGTGGGTGTCAGCTTGTGTGTGTGGGTGCCAGCTTGTGTGTATGTGCTTGTGCGTGTGGGTACCAGCATGTGTGTGTGTGTGTGGGTGCCATCTTTTGTGTGTGGGTGCCAGCTTATGTGTATGTGCTTGTGTGTGTGGGTACCAGCATGTGTGTGTGAGTATCAGCTTGTGTGTGTGGGTGCCAGCTTGTGGGTGAGGGTACCAGCTTGTGTGTGCGGATGGGTGCCAGCTTGTGTGTGTGTGTGCGAGCTTGTGTGTATGGGTTCCAGCTTGTGTGTGTGCATGCCAGCTTGTGTGTGTGGGTGCCAGCTTGTGTGTGTGGGTTCCAGCTTGTGTGTGGATGAGTGCCAGCTTGTGTGTGTGGGTGCCAGCTTGTGTGTGGGGTACCAGCTTGTGTGGATGGGTGCCAGCTTGTGTGTGTGTGTGTGGGTGCCAGCTTGTGTGTGAGGGTACCAGCTTGTGTGGATGGGTGCCAGCTTGTGTGTGTGTGTGTGGGTGCCAGCTTGTGTGTGGTACCTGAGCAGCGGAACTTCTTGCTCTTGATCTGGCCGATGCGCTTGTTGGCGAGACGTCGGGGGCTGGTGCAGCGGGCTCCGCTGGTCTCTATGGGGTTGTCCTGGAGGTAGTCAGCAAGCCACTTCAGATGGCAATCACAGATGAATGGGTTCTGAGCCAGGTGACTGACACACACACACACACACAAACAGTGAGCATGTTGGACAGTGCAGTTGTATGACTAGTCAGTGCGTGTATACATATATGTGTGTGT
The DNA here is from genome assembly GCA_036571765.1 of Plecoglossus altivelis. Classification (NCBI taxonomy): domain Eukaryota; kingdom Metazoa; phylum Chordata; class Actinopteri; order Osmeriformes; family Plecoglossidae; genus Plecoglossus; species Plecoglossus altivelis. The sequence goes on from BROE01000012.1 coordinate 8,798,197, forward strand.
GTGTGTGTGTGTGTGTGTGTGTGTGTGTGCATGTGCGTGTGTTTGTACACACAGCGTCTGTATGGCGCGTAGTGAGGCGAAGGTTCCCTTGGCGATGGTCTGCAGCTTGTTGTCGTAGAGAGACAGCAGGTTGAGGTTGTGGAGGTCCTGGAAGGCGTCTACACGCAGACATGCTATCTTGTTAGCATTCAACAACCTGGGAGAGCAGGGCGGAGAGAGTTAGAGAGANTGTGTGTGTGCATTTGCTCTCACAGTAGTTGCAGCGCGAAGAGACCCTCGAACAGTCCTTTGGAAATCTCTGTAATCTTGTTCCCATAAAGAACGCTGGAGAAAAACACCACCAACCGCTTTTTAATAAAACAAACATTACGATACAATGGAACAAGCACTAAAGACAAAACAAGTACCTATGGAATGTGTTTACAGATTAACCAGCTACCAAAATCTGGAACCATGGCCTAGAAAAACTGCCAGCACACTGACCTAACATAATCTTAAAATGTATAAACATTTCTACCATCCCAGACAGACACAAACTTCATGAATCTAGCCAGCGTACTTGGAGTCACTGTGGAATGTACACAGTGGTATCAGTGAGAATGCTTTATAGGAGTGGACTGTGAAAACAGTCAAACCCTGAGATTCACACCGATTTCCGAACACACGCACACACGCATTAGCATGCGCAAAACAGCCCAAACGCAGAGAGAGAGACGCACACACTCCCATCCATCACGATCGCTCCCTCCGTCTTTCTCTTTCTCTGGGCTCTGCTGCAGTGTTTGTGTGAGGATGCGGTCTCCACAACCGCGTCTGTGGGCCGCGCTGTCGGAACACATGTGGTTTGAATCTGATTTGATTTCATTGTGCTGAGTGGCTGTCCCTGGGAGACTTAGGAAACACACACGCACACTCGCACACACACACATACACATCATGCTTCATTTACATCTTCTCACCAAGCTCCGGAGAGGTTCTTCCACACACACACACACGCGCGCGCGCACGCGCGCACACACACACACACACACAGAGACACAGACACACACCAAGCACACTTACCACTAGCCCAAACTGTGTATGTGTTCATAGTGTTGAATGTGTAATGAGTGGAGAAGCAGCCATTCAGCAGTTCAGCAGCCATGAATTATTGACCTTAAAGAGAGTCAGGCTTAATATAACCTCCTTCCATGAAACATCTCGGGTCCCTCTTTTCTCTTGTTTCCTTTCTAAGTATCACACACAGCAGAACCAACCTCATGTAAACTCTGGTGGAGTGTATGTGCCACCGTGACAGTGTGTGCGTCCCACTCACAGAGAGTTGAGGGAACGGAGTCCTTGGAAGGCGTCCGGGGCCAGCTCTGATATCTGGTTATTACTTCCCCAGAGTCTCCGAGCAGGAGGGGGGGGGGAGAGGGAGGGAGAAAGAGAGAGAAGGGAGAGGGGTACAAAGAGACAGGGAGAGGGAGAGAAAGTGAGCAGACCAAATTCACTGCCATGTTAATATGCAGACCCTAACCAAAATCACGACAGTGACTGGAGATACGTTGTCGATACCTGCATGTCCTTTAGTATACAAGAGGCATGAGACAGTTGGACAGGTTGCAGGTTAGGAGTGACTGTGTGCAAGCGTGACTTCTTACATTCGTTTTAGTTTCTTGTAGGGAGAGAAAGCGCCAGCAGGAATCACCTTGATAGAGTTCTGCTCCAACCGTCTGGAAAACACCCACACACACAAACACACACACACGTAAACACAAACACCATTAGAAACACCATCAACAAGCCCATGTGCGCTATCTCTACCACTTCCAGGGCTGCTAAGAAAACAAACTAGATAAAAGCCTTTGATCACACAGCCCAGACATACACACACATAGACACACACACCCCATTCTATCTGGCCAGATCGGTCCAAGGGCACTGTTCCATGCAGTTCACCCAACTGTTACTGGAAGCCAAACAAACCGAGAGTTGCTGGACTTCCACGTATTTCAAAATCCGGGGTCAGAATCTGGACATAAACCCTTCTAACAATGTGTTTCCTTTGTCGTCAATGACATCATGTGATATCAAACTGCGGTGAGCAGGGAATCCAACACACTGGTAATCTTCAGTAAAGATTTTTGGATGCTTGGAAATAGAAAGGCTTTTTTCTCTGACTGGGACAGAGAGATTGGTGATCCCTCGACTCCTGCTCCTGTGCCCTCTCTCGCTCTCTCTCTCTCTCTCTCTCTCTTTTCCTTCTTTTCTCGTTCTTTCATTCTTCCTTGGTTCTTTCTTTCCCTCCATTGATGGAGAGCTGCATGAGCAGTCATTCTCATTTCACAGTGCTGCAGTTTTTACTACTGGACAGAGAGATCACTCATCACTCACCGCTCATCGTGTGTGTGCGTGATGTTTTATAGCGTTAGCGATTAGAAATGTGTATGAGGGAGAGTGTTTGCGTGATGGACTACATGAGGGTATGAATATGTTTGAATGGGGGTTTGTGCGTGTGTCTCATCTCTGTGATGGTCTCTGGTAGGTTGGTGTGTGTGTGTGTCTCATCTCTGGGATGGTCTCTAGTAGGTTAGTGTGTGTGTGTGTGTGTGTGTGTCGCACATCTCTGTGATGGTCTCTGGTAGTTTGGTGTGTGTGTGTGTGTCTCACATCTCTGGGATGGTCTCTGGTAGGTTGGTGTGTGTGTGTGTGTGTCTCACATCTCTGTGATGGTTTCTGGTAGGTTGGTGTGTGTGTGTGTGTCTCACATCTCTGTGATGGTCTCTGGTAGGTTGGTGTGTGTGTGTGTGTGTCTCACATCTCTGTGATGGTCTCTGGTAGGTTGGTGTGTGTGTGTGTCTCATCTCTGGGATGGTCTCTAGTAGGTTGGTGTGTGTGTGTGTGTCTCACATCTCTGTGATGGTCTCTGGTAGGTTGGTGGGGATCTCTGTCAGGCTCTTGCCTCTACAGTCAACAATGTTGTTGCTGCAGGTGCAGGATTCTGGACACTGTAGCACACTGCAGGAGGAGGAGGAAGACTGGTGACCTACACACACACACACACATACACGCATACACGTACAAACACACAAAGGGACAAAGGCTCAGTTAGCAGTCATTGCATTCATCATAAAGAATTGGACCAGTATAAACATCCCCAGGGACCTACCATCGTGACCATCATGAGTGTGCTTGACCCTGGCAGGTACTATGGACACACATGCATAGTCCTACATACTAGCTTATGTGCTCTTGTGAGTCAGACCTTTCCATGACTACACTGTGCAGACAAGCAATGCTATCAACAACAGAGGCGTGTGTGGTGGTGCAGAAAGATGCTGTAAGCTAGGGAGGGGGACGTGGAGGGAGGTGTAGGGGGTGCAAAAAGACAGTGTAAGCTAGATAGGGGGGCGTGGAGGGAGGTGTAGGGGGGCAGAAAGACACTGTAAGCTAGGGAGGGGGGCTTCGAGGGAGGTGTAGGGGGGCAGAAACACTTGCCTTCGTCATCATCTTGAAAGCATGTGCGGTAGAAAACAATAAGAAGTGAAAATGGTTCCTTTCAGATCACAAGTGTCAGCACAGATGGGGGGTGGGGAGGGGGGACATGCCAGGCAATGACACAGACAGCAGAGCAGTGGAACACGCCCATCACGCGCCCATCACGCGCCCATCACACGCACATCACCCGCTTCCAAACCATCAGCCCACAGTGCTAAACTAAGCCCCACACGGTCACACATGCCGTCGGTGTTCACCTACCCGTGCAGACAAACTCCTTCTTCTGCACCTCGGCGACGTTGTGGCCCCTCATGTGTGGCGGAGACATGCACTGAGTGTACAGGCCCAGACGGGGGCGCTGTCTCAGCCACTCAGACAGCCAGGCCACCTGGCAGTCACACAGCAGGTTGTTGGAGTGGAGACGGCTGGGGGAGGACAGGGAGGGGGAGGAGTAGGGGTGGAGGAAAAAAGAGGAGAGAGAAGGGCGTAAGATAGACAGAGAGAGAGCAAAATATGGAGATCAAGAAAAATACCAAGATGAAGACAAATACAGTTACTGGCACACTCGAAGACTATTACTGAGAAATACTGGTATAATAATGCACTTGAAACACTTACAAGGTCCTCAGCTTGGGCATGTGGTTGAAGCTGGCCACAGACAGCCGAGTGATGTTGTTGTTGTTGAGAGTCCTGTGAAGAGAGAGAGAGATACAGAGTGAAAGCGGGGCAGAGAGAGAGAGGGAGAGGGAAGGAGATAGGGAGCGTGAATTAAATGGAAATAGTTTCAAGCAGAACAAAGCAGTTTTCCTTAGATATTTACATTACATATTAGTATATAAGTGTTTCCAAAGAATACTTGTATCATAAGATCATTCTAGCTCTCAAGGTCAAAAGTCCATGTAGTGCAGGGGTCACTGCTCCTGCATGAAACAGTGCTAACATTTGTGTTTGTCTGAGTCAAGGTTAAAAGTCAAAAGTTCACTCACAGTACTTCCAGGTCGCGCAGAGCCCTGAAAGCTCCGTCTTCAATACAGCTGATCTGATTGTAGTCCAGCTGCCTGCTCGAGCACACATAAGTAACAGAAACACACACGTAAATGAACACACACAAGTAACAGAAACACACACGTCAAAGAACACACACGCACACAAGCAACCCAAACACACGCAAACATATTCATCGAAACACATACACACGCACACGCACAAGAAATAACTGTGAAACTGTGAGACAGCGTCCACATTTTGGATCCCATCCTGTGATATGTAGAAGTCCATTATCTCTGCACGTCCTGCCCGTTAGTTCATCAGGCAAACGATTCCAGTATTTAATCACCACATCACCTTCTGTCATCCAGACATGGTCTCCATCCTTCCATCCATCTCTCTCTTCTTCTTGCTTCATTCTGTCCTCTTTTCAATGCTCTGTGTCTTTTTCTTTGTCTCTGTCTACCTTCCAGAGACTTGCCAATGCCTCTCTCTCTCCTTTCCTCTCTATCTCTCTCTGCTCCTCACACTCTCTCTCACACTATCTTTCTTCTCTTCCCTGCTCCATACAATCTCCTTCCCTCTGCTCGCTCGCTCTCTCCTTGCCTCCGTCTCTCTTTCTCCTCACTGCCTCTTTTAGTAGCTCACCATCATTTGACAATGTCATGAAGTTAAAAGGGCCGTACATCATGCACACATACAAACTCGAGCACGTCCACCCACATACGTGCAGCCTGCTGTGTCTGTCTATGATGGTAATTGTATGGCATTTTACACTGTAATCAGACGTTGGCAACAGCAGAGAACAGGATGCCAATAGATCCATCTTTTTCAAGAACTACCCTCCGCATGAAACCACATACTACAATTATTTCCAATTATGATGGAGAAAAACACAATTAGGGGAAACATATTGATGGTCAGGTTTGCTTGCGTCGGTCCTGAAACTGTGTTCAGTCTTCACTCACTGGGAACATGACATTTAAACACACTGAAATATTGATGCACAGGAGAGAGGTGAAGGGTAGGATGGCATGAGTTTGCACACACGCAGACACACACACACACACGGGGTACGCTGATAACACGACTCACAGGTTCTTGATTTCCACAGCTCCCCTGAAAGCTTTCCTTGGGACCCCCTGAATCTGGTTCTCACTGAGGTCTCTGGGGAGGGAGAGAGAGAGAGAGAGAGAGAGGAAGGGAGAGAGACAGGGAGAGAGAGAAGGAGAGAGGGGGAGAGAGAGGGAGAAAGGGAGAGGTGGGGAGAGAAACAGGAAAGGAGAGAGGGAGAGGGAGAGAAAGAAGCGGAGGAAGAAAAACAGAACCAAAGAGAGAAGGTGAGAGAGAGAAATGTTGATGGGGTAAGTGCAACAGAGGCAGGTAAGAGGAGGGAGAGAGAGAGAGAGAGAGAGAGAGAGAGAGAGAGAGAGAGAGTGGGGGATGGAGAGAGGAAAACAGAGTGAGGAGAGACAATATCAACAGCATCCGCTGACAAATAAAACAAATTCATGATCCTTGGAGCAGAGAAATACATTTTGCCCAGTGCCTATGCCTTCATATATGGCTGTTACTGTCTGTAACAATCCCTCAGACACGCAACCAAACCTCAAAACTACAGTACCTCTGACAGACCAACCAACAGATGGCACCAGTGCTCTCTCTCTCTCTCTCTCTCTCTCTCTCGCTCAGTCTCTCTTTCTCTCTCTCGCTCACTCAGTCTCTCTCTGTCGCTCAGTCTCTCCCTCTCACCCTCCTTCTCTCCCGCTCACCCTCCTTCTCTCCCTCTCACCCTCCTCACTCTTCCTCTCCTCAGCACATAATGATGGATGTGTGTGTGAGTTGAGAGGTTTTGGAAGATTTAATTTCCAGGCACTTTAACTAACCTGCGGAATAGAATATGGCTGTGTCAACGACACACTCAATCCACACAACACACACGAATACGCACACACAGTCATGCACACACATGCACAAACACACTGGAGAGACACCACTAAATCTTACGCCCACAACAAGTGAAATACAAGCCATTGCTGGTTGGTATGGCAACTTGATTTAAGGATGTACCAGACACACACACACACACACACACAGTGGATTTTAAGCTAATATACTGTGCATATAAGGCTTTCCTCCTGCCACACACATTAACACACAAACTAATCTAAACACAGTCATAGGAAGATGGACTAGGTGAAATACAGCCCCCTTACAGGAATGTTCTAGATTTATGCTAAAGCTGAGAAGACAGCTCCATACACTGCTGGTATAAAAACACATCAGTTATGTTTCTTTAGGCAGATACCATCAGGGATGAAAGACTGAAGAGGGGGTTAGCTGGGGGGGGAGTAAGTGGAATGTGTGTGTAACTGTGTGCGTGTAACTATGTGTGTGTAACTATGTGTGTGTGGCCGTGAGACTGTCTCCGGGTGTGTCAATGTGTGAGTAGGTGTACGTGTATATCTGTGTCCGCATGTGAGTCTTTGTGTTTTGGTGTGTGTGTTTGTCTGTGTGTGTGTGTTTCCTTGTGTGTGTGTGTGTGTGTGTGTGTGTGTGTGTGTGTGTGTGTGTGTGTGTGTCGTGTGTGTGTTGTGTGTCGTGAACGCTCTGCGTATGTGTTAGTTTTCAGTCTGCGTTGACAGCTGCTCTACCACATTAGGAGTATGGCCAGGCGGCTGTCTATCTGCCTAACCTCTCAGCAGTGACCTAGCCAGTCTCCATGAGGTTGACCTTTAACCTCTGCAGAGGCTATGCGACCCCCTGGCGTGCTAATCAGCTAACTGCTAATACTAAGCTGCATTCCTAAGGTTCAAACAATAAAAAAATATAGAAGCACACACAGTTTTTAGCGCATACAACCTGTTATATATCTAAAGATAAACGTATTAGCCGGTAAGGAAAGATGTTCTGGACTAAAACTTTATTTGTTTTATTGTCTTTTAAACCTCCTCTCACTTCTTACTCACTCACACACACACACACACACACACATACCGTTATAAGGGATTATTTTGGTGCCTAATGTTTTGTCACAAGGCAATATCCTTGAACAAGTACAATGTGAATAAATGTATTTTTATCTACCTCATCCTTTCTCATCACCCTTTCCATTTCATCCCTTCATTTCACCTTCACCTTCACACACAGACTGTGTGGGTTGATACTATTTTGACAAGGCCAAAGGAGGTTTAGCAAACAGCCGTGATCGTTTAACTGCATAATGCTGATACCAAATAAACACTCCTGCTTTATCTCACCTACTCACACACATCCAACACTACCCCTCCACACACACTACCGCTCCACACACACTACCCCTCCACACACTACTCCTGCACACACACTACTCCTGCACACACACTACTCCTGCACACACTACCCCTCCACACACACACTACTCCTGCACACACTACCCCTCCACACACACACTACTCCTGCACACACTACCCCTCCACACACACTACTCCTGCACACACTACCCCTCCACACACACTACTCCTGCTCACACTACCCCTCCACACACACTACTCCTGCACACACACTTCCGTTGCACACACGCAACCCCTGTACACACACTATCACTGCACACACACTACCCCTGCACACACACTACCCCTGCACACACACTACCCCTGCACACACACTACCCCTGCACACACACTACCCCTGCACACACACTACCACTTCACACATGCAGCAAATCATACACATGATCACCACTCACTCCCACTCCATTCGCGCCCACATACCACAGACACACACACTCACTCACTTATTGAGCTTGGCTGTGAGCATACTAGATCTTAATGCACACTGAACCAGCACAGTGTACCTTCATCCTGTCAGGCCCAGTAACCAGTTAGAGAGCAGTGATTAGATTGCGTCTGACAGGCAGACAGGTGGGCACCGTGCAGAGCTGCCGGAAGATCCCCTCTCTACGTTCCAGAAGTGGCACGTTGGATGGCGGACAGGTTGAAGCACTCAGGCCCCTGCTCTCTGGGACATTCAGGACAGGTTATCCCTGTCTGCGCGGGCGCCCCCTCCTCCCCCTCCGCCGCTCTCCCACTTCTCCTCCTCCCCACCCCCTCCCCAACCCCAGTGTCCTATGTCACCACCCACGGGGCTGAACTGATTGAAAAATACACAGACTGTTGATTGAATGTGGGTGGGGGGGCGTATCTGCATCTATCGCCTGTAACAGAGCTCGGGGGATGATGGGAAATTGATTTGTGCCGTCTCCCTCTCTCTCCCTGTGATGTATGATGAAGGGAGGTCGGCTCTGGAAGGATCTCGCGTACGCACGCATGCATG
>BROE01000012.1:8809477-8828956 GCA_036571765.1 Plecoglossus altivelis
TACACCTTTACTTCAAGTTTTTCTCGCTCTCCCTATGTCAGGTAGCAGGTTGCTATGGTGACTAGACTGTTTTGGAGGTAAATTAAGTAAATGCAAAAGATGTTTAAAGTGTTCTATGTCTTTATCAACAGGACACAAGGGGCACCACATAATCCAGACACAGAGACACAACTCTGGAGAGCCTCTGTAAAACTCTTCTAGGATAAGACGTACATGCACAAGCTTGCCTCGGCAACACTGACAGGCTAGATTGACCAAAATAAGCCAAATGATTATTACTGGTTGCCCTGCCAATACTTTTGCTAACAACTTGATGATTGATCAGGGGAAAGTAAAGCCTGGACTAAAACGTGTGCGCGCACACTTATGGACACCCAGCAAGGAAACGATTACTCAGGGCTCTGTGGGGATGACTTCATCTGAAATGTTTAGACGCATAATTAAATAGTCAGACCTGTTTAAAGAGTCCTTCTCAAGAGAGGAGAGGAGGAGAGATGGAAGGGGAGGGATGGTGGGGGAGGGAGGGAGGGAAGGGGAGGGGAGGGATGGAGGGGGACAGCGAAGGAGAGCAAGGAATGATGACCTGCCTGCGGAGCCCCCATAGGTCAGGCAGCGATGTGGTTTCATTTACAGCAGCAGAACGTATGTGTTCATCCCGCTGGCTTCATCAGCGGCTGGGATTGCTGGCTAGACCTGCACCTGCGGTAAACGCTCATCTCACCTGACACATGCACAACCGCTTCATGCACACACACACACACACATACACACACACACACATACACACACACACATACATATCCTCGCTTTGTTGTGAAACACACACCTGCTTATTCACATTTCAATGGCTAGATTAACTTTCAGGAAGCCTGTAATGGCTAGATGTAACCTTCAAATCCACACATACACACACATACACACACTGGCCGGGTGATTGAAGTCTATGTTACAGATGCAATCATGTCTTTCTGCTTGGAACCATTCTGATAGTGACACACGTGTTCTGTGAGAAGGCTAATCTGTCCACACACACACACACAAAGAGTTATCAAGTACATGGCAGGACAATAGCACACATCTACTTTCATCTCAAGAACAGGAACCTTTGATAGACAGACACACACACACACAAGCCAGTCAGTAGACGAGTACACCGGTACAGAGAAAGATGATATCAGGGATCAGTGCCAGGACCTTGAACTGTTGTATCAGTATGAACGCTGGGTATCAGGGAGAGCAGAAAGCCAGAGGTTCAGTGAGACAGGAGGGGAGACACATCGAGTCTCAACCAGGATTTCTCCCTAGCATTTCTTTCTCTTTGTCCCTTTCTCTCTCTCCATCTCTCTTCTCTATTTCTCTTCCTTTCCCTCTCGCCCCCTCTTTCCTCCCTCCATTCCTCCCCCTCTCCTCTAATGAGTCTAATCCATCAAACCGACAGTATTAATCGTATTCCGATAGCAGCGTGTTCTCTTGGCTTGCCGCTGTCTCTGTCTCTACAAGTCAATAACCGGCGCCTCCAACACCTCCACACCCCATCTGACAGCTAAGTCCTGTGTGTGCGTGGGCGTGTGGGCGTGTGGGCGTGTGGGCGTGCGGGCGGGCGGGCGTGGATATGTTTAGGTCAGCAGAGATCGAATTGACAAAAGTTTCTGTTCAGAGCTCAAAATGGTCAAGCATGCACAGACACACGAGCAGCAGTGAACACACACACACGCATACGTGCGCGCGCGCACAACCACAATTGTGCGTCTAGTCCCCGGACCACAGTCACCACAGCTCAGTGACAGCATCTGCCATTCCCTGCTGGCTCCTCAGACAGGATAAATAGAATGCGGTGAGCATGCGTCCTCTCCCCCTCATCTGACCTGGCGTGCCCTGAGCGACATGACTCAATCTGCCAAAACAACCTCCTTGTTTTCTTCTGCTCCTCCACTGTCATTACTTGTTCGAAACGACAAAAAGTCAGGAACATCTCTTGCCCTTCGCCCTATCCGTCTTTCCTGAATGAATCCATCCATCTCCCCGTCCGCTCCGGGATCCATCCCTCCTTTGTCACATTCCCTTCATCAGCGGTGACATTTGAGATGAAAAGAGCCGGACCTGAAAGCTGGCAAACAACATAAATTGAACACCAAGTGAGTTAGGCCAACAAAGTACCACCCTCCCTCTCTTCAACACATAAAGGCGGTGGGAGGGGATGGGGCATGGAGGGGAGGGGAGGGAGAGCTCTAGTTTCATCAACATCGTATGGATTTCATCCACTCAATTCCATTCATCAAATAAATTCTAGCTGTCAGATCCAATGCTGTTTGTTGGCACGAGTAGACAGTTTAACGTAGCTCACTTTGATGGACATAATCCTAATTTTCCTAAGCGGTCGGTAAACCTAATACTCTCTAAATCTCTGACCTTTCGGTTTAAGCTCCGCCCCAACCGGAAGTAGCCAAGGAAAACGTATCATGTTGCCATTCAGTTTCGAAGTTTTTTATCCACATCCCTGACATTGATTGTGAAAAAAGGCAACACAAATACAATTTGATTTGATTTATGTTCCAACGTAGGTGGTAGATATTGGTGCCGGCGATGGCTCTCTGAAGCCCAGTAGCCGTTCACTTAGTCACCTAAGTGTCATTGTTCACAGCTGACAAAGCATACACACCCACACCTTGCTCTGAGAGTGTGTGCGGTGTTCTCTTTCCCACCCTGTGTTTACCCAGCAGCTCTGAGTGACATGCTGCTTGAGCTGCGGACACACACACCCACACACACAGACACACACACCCACCCACACACACCCACACACACAGACATACACACATACACACACACCCACACACACAGACATACACACACCATCTCCCTCTGAGTCTCTCACCCACCTGTAAACATACTCCACCCCCTCCCCCACCCACACCACCTGTTCTGGCTCCCCCTTATAGTTCACAGTACAATGTGTGTGCGCACACACACACGCACAAACACACATACACACACACAAACATACACACTGCAGTGGGCACTAGGAGGCTGCCTCTCATCGGTCCAATGGCAGGCAAAGATCAGCTTTCTCCCCGCAGGCCCTATTAGTCAGTGTGTGTGAGGGTGTGTGTTTGTGTGTTGATTGTGCATGTCTGACGGTCTGAATGTCCCTGAAGCCTTACACTTGAGCTCAGTGTGAGAATGAGCCTTTCGTCAATCGTCCACTCGTGCCCTGTTTGGGGAAATGAAGGATTCGTCACTCAACTAGCTGTGTCTGAGCCAAGTCAAAGGTCAGACAAGTTTATCCAGAACTCACACCTGCAGAGCTCACTTAAAGAACACAGGGAGAGAGAGAGAGAGAGAGAGAGAGAGAGAGAGAGAGAGAAAGAGAGAGACAGAGAGACAGAGAGAGAGAGAGAGAGAGAGAGAGAGAGAGAGAGAGTACGGGGCCGAAGTAGGAAATGCATAAGGAGGAAGGAAAGTATGAAGAAAGGAAGCCAAAATGGCAAATGAGTTTGAAATGGAAACTTAACCCAAAAAAAAGGTAATATGAACAATAAAGTAAATTCCTCCCTTCCTCTTTCTCTCCTTCTCTCCCCACCTCCCTCCCTTTCCCTCCCTTTCTCTCCAAATCAGTTCAAGATGTCTCCAGCCTCCCCACTCTCTATTTGCCAGCCCCTGGCAATCACAGGCCCACTGAAATATTCCCCCTCAAATAGTTTCACTCCGTCAATGTTTTCTTTCTCTCTTTCACCACAGCCAAGACTCGGGTCACACACACTTGTCACTCCGGCCCAGCTGTCCCTCGCCATCTGTCCACTTTGAACACACACACACACATATCCACACACACTGATACAGCATACACACTCATTCTCTTTCACACAAACACACACACCAGTTGACAGTGCGCATACACACACACACACACACACACACCAAGCTCAATGGCGCTTAAATGTGACATTTAAGACACCATGTCTCAGAACGACTTATCTCACTGGCCTGTCTCAGGATTCACACATAATATTTGAGCAGGGAAGATGGAGGGGAGACTGGAAGAAAGAGAGGAGGAGGAGAGAGAGAGGCGGATGCTGGGAGCTTGGTTTTCTCCCACATATGTCACAGAGCTAAACACACACGAACACACTTGAGAGAACATGGCCTGTCTTAGTGGTTAATCACTTTGGCATTTATGAGTGAACCGTACTCTAGGCATTATAATGTACACTCATAAAGATACCAAATGGTCAATCTGAAATGTTCTGATGGTAAAAGGAGACAATTAATGTGTACATTCCCTCTCAAAGAAGGGACACAGTTGCAACTGCTGACCGTGAAAGCTGACTGTCAGCCACAGATACCCCTAAACAACAAGTCTGACCTGCACGCTGAGCTAACGCTATAAGTCCCATTGACTTCAATGAAGAAAGAAATAGCTAACCCACTCATAGTTTCGTACATCCCCTTTAAAGTTGGCCCTGGTTGTCTAAATTAGATTAGCTTTGTGGTATGTGTGAGAGTGCATGTGTGCGTCGATATTTGTTGGTGTGTGAGTTAGTTAAGCCATCTGCACATCTTGTTTCCCAATCTTAATCAGTCATCCATGCGAGAAACGACTTGGGTCAGTATGATCAAAGGAGAGAGGTGTGTGTGTTTCTGCATGTGTGTGTCTTTCAAGGGTGTCAAATTAGATGGTAATGCACTGAACAGCTGTGACATACACACACATGTACACTTGCACACACACACTCGCACACTGATTAACGTTTCCAGAATACCAAATTCTAGCCCTGACCTGTTAGTGGGTTGATTGACGGTGTGTGTCTGTGAGTGACTGTGTGTGTGTCTGTGAGTGACTGTGTGTGTGTCTGTGAGTGTGTGTGTGTGTGTCTGTGAGTGTGTGTGTGTGTAATGGAAGAAGGGGACTGATGTAATGAGACTGTAATAAGGCTGCTGCCCAAAGCCCAGTGAAGACAGACACACAGACGTTACACACACACACACACACCTGCGTGCTGTACCACACTATACATGCACATTTGCCCCCTAAATTTTCCATCCACATCTCTCTCTCTCTCTCTTTCTCTTTCTGTCTCTCTCTCTTAAATGCCTTGGTCTCTCTTTCTTGATCTCTTTATCAAACTCTCTCCTGCTGAAAAATCTGCTCTTTTCTCCAACCATCTTTCCCACATATTAGGCAGAGCAATAAAACTCCACCACACACACTCCCACATATACACACACAGCAGTAAGTGCCATGGTGGCTTCTCTCTAATAGTTTCAAGCTATTTCACGCTCCAGACAATGGTTTCCCACCACTAATTACAACCCCACATTCGCCAGCATAAACACGTGCACATGCACAGAGGCACACAGCACTCAAACTCATCCACCCAAGAGACACACACACACACACATACTTGCAAAACGTGGAGGACACAATAAAAAGAAAATGTAATTAAAATCATATATGTACGGGGACATCAGCGCTGAGTGGATGTTGCGTAACCTTGCAGTCATTGACATTGTGCCTGTGATCCTGTTTCCTGTTATGATGTTGACAGGCAGGCTAGGACCTTCTCCAAAGCAGGAGGTGGAGAGGAACTACCATGGTCTTTTTCAGCAGGGGTCCTCCGGGGTCTTTCTGAGGGCTGAGAGACGGTGGGGCAGAGGGCCGGACTAGAAAGGACACCCTCCAGATACTGCCAGGCAGGACTCCAGACAGGCCTGGGAGATCAGGGATCCCGCCGAGTCTTTCTCCCCATGCAGGTTACCAAGTCTCTCCTTCTGTCCCTCTCTCCCTCTCTCTCTCCCTTCCTCCTTCTCTCGCTTTCTTTCTATCTCTCTCTCCCTCTGCTTCTGCCTCTCCCTCTCTCTCTTTCTCTCTCTCCCTCCCTCTCTCTCTCTCTCTCTCTCGATCTCTCTCACTTTCTGTATTTTTCTTCCTCTTGGTCTTTCACTCTCTCGCTGTCTTCCTCTTTCGCTCAATCTCTCTCTGTCTCGGTCTGTCTGTCTGTCTGTCTGCCTGTCTATCTATCTTAAGCACTGCTCTACTCATTCCCGTTCACTTTTTACTCCTCCCTATGTAGTTTAAATGTAGTTTAACAGAGACATTTTTTTAACAGATTTGGTTTTTCCTTTCTATGATACACGCCTCCACGTCTTCCCTCTCCCTCCCTCTCTCCCTCTCCCTCCTTCCTTCCCTTCCTGTGTCTCTCCAGCCTCCCTCAGTGTGTCTCCCCAGCCTCCCTCCCTGTGTATCTCCAGCCTCCCTCCCTGTGTCTCTCCAGCCTCCCTCCTGTGTATCTCCAGCCTCCCTCCCTGTGTCTCTCCAGCCTCCCTCCCTGTGTATCTCCAGCCTCCCTCCCTGTGTCTCACCTGCCTCTCTGAGGACTGCTGTTATTCATAACTCTAGGTTATCATCTCAAAAGTGCTTTCAATTCTACTCCACACAAGGGAGACATCATAAAGAGTGCCCTGGGGCACGTCACACACACACACACACACACACACCCACACTGTAATGCAGAGACTAAAGTAAATAGAAGAAACAGACAGCACAGAGCAGGTAAATACAAACAGAGAGAGAGAGCGTGAGGAGCATCTCAGAATGAGCAATAATTACAAGAGCACACACACACACAGTCATGCTCCTAAACGCACACACACGCACATTGTTTCATTGGGAGTGCGTAGAGAAAGCTTGAGTGCAGACATCCTTTTTTTCCATTGGAATCCCCACTGCCATCATTCAAACCTCCTCGAGGTCACCTAAACTGTGTGCCTGTGTGTGCGTGTGTGTGCATGTGCGTGTGTGTGTGTGTGTGTGTGTGTCTGTCATGCATCGCTGCCATTCAGTCTGCAGTCTCTGTTGCTCTTTCTGTAGAAGCTCTTAGCTGCCCTAAGGGCTGAAAGTCTTATACTGTAGAACTACAACACACACACACAGACACACACACAGAGACACACACAACATTCTAATGGAGTAAAGACGCACAATAGAATCACTAAGTGAGCAAATAGCCTTGGGCAATGACAAAAAAGAGCATCCTCAAAGAAAAAGCACACACACACACACTAACACACACACACACACACAACACTACACTAGAAAGCTGCACACCAACCCCAGTACAAATCTAGAGTGAAGACATGGAAACTTAAAGTGTGTGAACACGGTGAATGAATGTGCGTCTGTGTGTGTGTGTGTATGTGTTTGTGTGTGTGAGCATCAATCCATGCAGTTCTATTTCAAATCCCCAGCTAACCCCAACCCAGTAAGAGCTCTATGTCTCTCAAACATCGCTGGAGAGACATCATTTTCCATCATGTAAAACTATGCAGTGCTCTGCTCTGCTCTTCCCATGGTGTTTTCATTTAGCAAAATGTTTTCAAACTGGATTTAACCTTGCAACCATTTGGTCACAAACAACCAACCACTGCCATATACCCATCCCACTATACAAGCACTGCAGTACATTTGGCTCAATACGGTCTTGAGATCATGTCGGAGCAAAACGGGATCTCAATTTGACAAAATGCATAACACACGTTCTGAACACAAAAGAATGTCGTGTGTGTGTTTGGGTGAGTGTGTTTATGTGATGTGTGATGTCTGCTTGTCTAAACCACATAATAGTTAACTATGCCAACTCAACTGTTGGGAAAATACCCACTGCATGTCAATTTTAAAAAAAACTTAAGGGTACACAATGTTCGTGTGTGTGTGTGTGTGCGTGGGTGGGTGTGTAAGCGTGGCGGGGCGTTCAGAACAGCTCCATTGATGAGAGAGTGAAGTCATTTTTCAATGCGAGGTTAAGCGGGACATCACTGCCGCCTCATTTGGCTGCTGTGGGCCACCATAGCCCTCCTGTCTGGTTACCATGGCGCAGTGGGGGAACACAGGAAGGAATGTCCCCTGCTTAACAGGCTGCAAGTTCATCCATCAACTCACAAACACACACACTGAGGTGCACTCACACATGCAGATGCACACACACACACACACACACACACTGAGGTGCACTCACACATGCAGATGCACACACACACACACACACTGAGGTGCACTCACACATGGAGATGCACAAACACACAAAACCAAATCTCTCGCCAATTAAAATTACAACCCGAGCTCCAAAGAAACTATGATTAAACAAATCAAAGGTTGCAAAAAGTAATCAGATTTTGTGATGAAACCTGACGCCACATGGAGCCCAGCCTGCAGGGGGAACAGAACTGGGGGAGACATTCTCAAGGGCTTGGAGACAGCTTTGGAGATGCTGGGGCGGGATTCCATGACCTCTCCCTCTCCATGCCTGTTTGTTGTCCTGTGTGTGTGTGTGTGTGTGCGTGTGTGTGTGTGTGTGTGTGCGTGCGTGTGTGTGTCCAGTGCAAACACTGCCTGTATTGTCTTCGCTGATGGGATCGGGTGAGCGGACACGGTACTTTGGTGCGCGTGCACGAGCGTGCGCGCTCTTTGTTGGAACATGCGCTGAACGTGAGCCAAGCGTGTCGGTAAGCATTCTCCCTTCAGTTAGCAATAACACCCTTCCAACCATGATGTCATCCCCTCCACTTGACAGACACGTCCTTGGGACAGCGAGCTGGAAGGAGAGAGAGGGAGAGAGCGGGCGAGAGAGAGAAGATGGCTCACTTTCTCATCATCTTGCCATTTCAGTTGTGGTTGGCATGACCTCGCGCTTCTCTTTTCCAATCCCTTTCTTTTTTGCGCCAAGAAACCCAAAACAATAACAACGAAAAACTATTTGGCACGCGGTCTTCACCCCCCCCCCCCGCCCCAGACCTTTTCCCTCTGTCTCTCCCTAGTTCTTTCTCTTGCTCCCTCCATCTCTGTTTACAGTAAACATCTCCATGTATCACTGTCATATCTCGGTATTCATCAGCTCACCATGCTTAACTCCCCACTGGCACTCTTTCACCCGCATTCACACACTCACGCTGGGAACGCGCACACACACACACACACACCCTGACACCCACACATGCACCATGCTGAAACAACATGCGCACAGGCGCATGTAGCAAATGCACACGCACACACACTGACACACACAGATCTGCATGGCCCCAGAAACACACACAGGGCAGCACAGTTCTTTAAGTAGTTTTCTTCAAAACTGTTCAACTTTAAATGCATTCATCACCACATGTGCGCATGCACACGCACACACAGGAAGGAAGGCAGGCAGGCGGGCAGGCAGAGCCCCCTACCTCGTGGAGGGTACCTATTTAAACACAGATCTGTTTCCCTGTCGCTCTATAAAAAGCAGCGTGTGACATGGTTGGCTATCCTCTCTCTCTGGGGCCTAGACTAGCTGACTATCTGTGAACCTCCTGCCACGGTCCAACCTGATACAAGAGATGCATATCTGGCTGTCTGTCTGGCTGCCTGGTTGCCTGGCTGCCTGTCTGTCTGTTTGTCTTTCTGCCTGTTTGCCTTCCTGTCTGCCTGTCTACATTTCTAGAAATGTAATTATCTAAGTGGCAAACCTCCACTCCCTTTTCAAGGGACTCAATGTAGAATCAAAACGCATATTGTGATTTGGTGTACAACAACAGTACTCTTTTTACAACCATTCAAACACGCACAACTTTATTAAGTCTGGCACAGCACGTCGGATATCTCAAACAGCGGGCACCACCTAGGCCGGCATTCAAGGCATCACGACTTTATTAACCAGGCCCATTGGAAGTGTCGCAGCCCCGTGCCCTCGCAAAGCCCATAGGCTTCATTAAGCTGCCTGTGGCTCGCCTTCAAAACAACACAACTTTATTAGCCTTCTGACTGCCAGACGCAGACACTGCCAGAGATAGAATAAGATTACAATATGGAGGGAGGTCAGGCAGAGAGAGGAGGAGAGGGAAAGAAAGATGGGGAGGGGGGGGGGAGAAGGAACAAATACAGACAGAGCGAGATCTTTAGAAAACGTGCAACACTTTGCTGTGCACACACACCCACACACATACAGTACACGTGTAGCTGCCCAAAGCGTGTCTTCCTTTTCAGGACCAGACTTTTATTGAGGCTTTCTGTGACAAATCCATTTGCAAACAGTGGAGCTGCACAAATACAACTGATGAATGGAGGAACTTGGTACACACACACACACACACATACACACACTTTAACATAAAAAAGACACACACACACGTTTTGCATGGATGGGTGGTGTTTGCACACATCGCAACCCATATTCACACATGTGCACCAGAGAGAATCCATCATGCACATTCAGACAGACTCACACAGCCGGGTTCCACAGTTCGATAGCAGGTGGCATTTCGATATTGAATGCATTTCCCGGAACCAATTAATTATTCAAGAGACAGAATCTACCCCCCACCCCAACGCTTCCATCTCTCCATTCAATTCTTTTGAAATCAATTCCATTTGCTTTTCTCTAAATCACTTTAAGCAGCAAATTAAATATATTAAACAAAATTATTCAATGCCATTCAAGAAGATTTGCATGTCAGTGTTTTTTTCCCTTTCTTTTCTCTCTGTCTTTCAGCAGTAATTGAAGAGCAACTGATGTCTCTAATTGACCAATCAGGTTGCACTAACAGGGCTGTCAGACAACATTAGGATCAACTACCAATCACAAGCGCCCGAGTCGTCTCCCTGGGCGACTGTTAGCCAATGACCTGTAAGACCCTTAAAAGAAGCCGTCACAATCAAACACCAGACACAGAGACACACACAAGCAAAAATGGTACAGCTAGAATTTACAGAGATCTACATAAAGGGAGCAATCTGTGTGTGTGTGTGCTTGTGTGCGCATGTGTATGGGTGTGTGTATGTCTGCGTGGTGCTCAAGAACAAAGCCTCTCTACCCTTTAAACACACGAAGCTTGAGGCCAGAGACAGACAGACACACACACACACAAACACACACCACTCTCCTCTCTCTCATCTCAGCCCTTGGCACTGAGAACAGCCTTTTAATGTTCCTAAGAGTGGCACAGGTTAGCCCTTCTCTCTTTCTCATTCTCTTGGCTGCTTTTTCTCCTCTTCACTCATCCCCTCTCCTCTTTTCTCTACTTATCCTTCACCCTGCTCCCATTTTCACCTCTCTCCCTCCCCCTCTCCCTCCCCCTCTCCTCTCCTCTCCCCCTCCCTCTCTGCTCCCTCTTTCAGTCCCCAGGCCCCTGGGTCAGAGGGTTTTGAAGACTTCCCTAGCTTTACACTGACAGTAGGCTGTCTCTTCATGCCAGAGTCATGGTCAGTGGAGCTTACACTATTTACACACACACACACACATACACACTCGGGAGCATCTTGTTAGTATGTTAATTTGTGCTGTGCATATGAATGATCATTTGAGCTCACACACTCACACAGCGACCATCTGTTGTACTGCCACCGTGTGTATGTGTACGTATGTGCTTGTGTGTGTGTGTGTTTCTGTGCGTGTGTTTGTGTGCGTGTCTGTGTGCCTGCTACTACTTCCCATAAAAATGTCACCGTGGTTTCATGAATAGAGAGTCTGACTACTTGGAGGGATGTTAAATGGCAGAAACACACACGCACACACGCAGAGAAGAAACCAAAGTCCTGGGATCCACGGAAAAACCTGGGCGCATCAGGACAGCCAACATTCTTGGGAATGCTACAACGCCTTAACATCCACGCACACACACAGCTCATTCCACATTGGAGCCAGACATGAGTTTAATCCCAATTATAGGTTTGTGGGTTTAGAATGGGATTAAGCAGGGATTAGTTCAGTATCATGATAGGGCTGTGACAGAATGAATCTCTACTCTGTTAAACCTATTACTGTACTCTGTGTTTGTGTGTGTGCTCATTCATAGGATCAATTTGCATATGCATGTTTAGCAAACAAAAACATGTTCCTGTATTGAGTGACAAAAAGGGGGAAACAGAGAAAGAGACAGAGAGAAAGAGAGACAGAGATTGAAGGGGTCGCATGAGCATAACCAGATGGGGTCACCACAAGCACACAACCCCCCCCCCTCTCTTCCCCTCGGCAACACAGCTAAACAACACAGGCAAGGGCCGTGCTCCCAACCATTTCACCCCCAACCCTACCCCACAAGAAGGAGCTCTATGAAAGTTCCATGTCCATCTCTCCCCTCTCTCTTTCTCCCTCTCTATCTTCCTCTCTCTGTCCCTCTCTCTTACACACTCTCTCTGTCTCCATGTCCCTCGCTCTTCCTCCCCCTTTCTGTTTCTCTGTCCCTCTCTCTTCTTCCATCTCACTGTCCCTCTCTCTTCCTCCCTCTCTCTGTCTCTATGTCCCTCTCTCTTCTTCCATCTCTCTGTCTCTGTCAGGGTGAGTCTGCCTGTTATGTGAGATGGCAGACAGGCAGGAGGTCTGACGCTGAGACTGTATTTATAAGTAAGGCTTCTTCTGTAACGAGGCAGAGAGGGAGAGGGAAACTCCTCAACACAGACGCTACTGAAAGTAGCATGTGTGTGTGTGTGTGTGCGCGTGTGTGTACAAGTGTGTGTTGGTGCGAGTGTGCACATTTGAGAGTGAGTGTTGTCAACAACAACCATTGTGGAATATGGTGTTGTGTTTCCGTCCTTGGAATGATTTGTGTTTGATGAACCTCCAGTGTTAAAAATACAAGCAGGGCTACTGGAGAGCACATGCACAGCAGAGCGCGCGCACACGCACAAGTGCATACACACACACACACACACACACACACAGACACACGCACGCACGAGTGCACACGCACACATACAGACACACAGAGACACACACACGCACAAGTGCATACACACCCACATACAGACACACACAGAGACACACACTCGCACAAGTGCATACACACCCACATACAGACACACACAGAGACACACACTCGCACAAGTGCATACATGCACACGTACAGACACACAGAGACACACACGCACGAGTGATCACACACACCCATACAGACACACACACACACACACACGAGTGCACATACATACACATACACACACAGAGACACGCACAAGTGCACACACAGACACACACACAGACACTAACAGACATATATGCATGAGCGCGCACACACACATAGACACAATACTCCACTTTCCAATCACACCACTTCAATCATCACTGGCAGGAAGAGGGGAAGAGCAGAGAAAAGGACAGAGCACACAGACAAAGGGAAAGAAAGAAGGGAGAGAGAGAGAGGAAGTGTGTGATGACATCAGATATCGTTAACCAATTAGGCAGGGTGTTACAGCAGAGTGGAACCAGCAGCTTCTAAAAGCCTCCCTGCCACTGACCTCAGAAAGAGAGAATTCAATAATGCTCCCTCTCTCTTTCTCTCTCCCTCTCTCTCTCCCTATCCCTCTCTCTCCCTCTCGCTCCCTCTCTCTTTCTCTTTGTCTCTCTCTCTCCCTTGCTTGCTCTCCCTCCTTCTCCATCCTTCTCCATCACTTTCTACCTTTATCTTTCTCTCCGCCTCTCCATCACACTCTCTCCTTCCATGTTCCTCTTCCTTTCCTTTTTCCCAGTCTATTTCTCTGTTCTTTCAACCCCCATCTCTCTCCCTCTCACTTTCTCTAATATCCTATGCATCTCTGTTGTCTGGAAAGCCAAAGGTTCCAGTGTTATGACATCAATAAGCCAAACACACAAAGAGAATTGCTGTGTATTCAGACTTGTTTGCGTTAGGTGACGCGTTGAACAAGTGTCAGACTAGAATCAACAGTGTAGATCCTTCTGGAGTGTACTTTGTTGTTATTTTTTGGGGAGGCAAGAAGTTGGAAGACTTATTTTAAGTCTCCTGCACAAACCCTTTCTCACACACACACACACACACACACACACACACACACATACACACACAATGTGCAGCCAGGGAGCAGCTGAGGTTTGGATTGCTCACAAATCCCCTGTCACCACTCGTTTGGCCAGAGGGGTGAAATAAACTTAGCACCTGCTACTGTTAGCACACACACACACATATGCATACCCTCTCTCTCTTTTTTCTCTCTCTCACACACACAAACACACACACACTCAACATCTGCCACTGCAGTCCCCACTGAGCATAGCCATCATTTCCGGAAGTTTCCGGGTCTAATTGTTGGGCTTGGAGGCGTAATTCTTCTCTCAGCTTTTAATGTGACCTTTCCTTACTTCATTAACTCAAATCAATGTGCTCTCACACACAAACACACACTCTACAAACACACACAGGGGGATGTGTAACCTTGAAGCTGCAAATAATAGTGTTGACAGCTTCTAGAGAGGTTATTGAGACATTAAAGCTCAGAGAGAGAGAGAGAGACAGGGGGAGAGAGAGACAGGGGGAGAGAGAGACAGGGAGAGAGAGACAGAGAGACAGAGACAGAGAGAGAGACAGGGAGAGAGAGACAGAGAGAGAGACAGGGAGAGAGAGATGGAGAGAGGGAGGGGGAAAAGACAGAGACAGAGTGAGGAAGGGGGACAAGAGAGAAATAGAGAGACAAGTATCGAAATGCAAGTTTCAGTATATCAAGCAAAAGGGTTGAGGGAAGAAGAGAGGTATGAACAGAAACAGAATAAAAAAGAGACAAAGAGGGGGACATATGAAGAGAAAGACAGAGACAGAAAAGAGAGAGAGAGAAGTTGGGAAGGACAAATGCAGATCAAACGGCAGATCCTTCTCTCCTCATGTGCTTTCATCTCCTCATGCTAATTAACCTTGCCCTCAAAACCATGTGCTGCCTAATTGCTGCCATGGCAACGGCGTCCGTTCGCCGGAATTGGACAAACACATACGCACTGGTTTGGACACATCCTTTCTGCCTGAGTAGCAAGAGCCATCATCACCACATCAGGAACTCTCTCCTTCCTTCCTTCCCTCTCTCTCTCTCTCTCTCTCTCTCTCCTTCTCTCCCTCTATCTGTCTCTCTCCCTCTCTCTCCTTCTGCCTCATCAATTAAATACCTAGAGAGAGAGAGAGGGCAAAGATTGGGGTGTGAGACAGGCGAAGGACAGGGGAAGATAGGGAGTGTGGGGGAGAGGGACCATTGAGAGTGAGCGTCTGAGAAAAAAGAGTGAGCGGGGAAAATAGTGGGTGAGAGCTGATGAGAGGAGATGGGTACAGGAGGGAGGGAGGGAGGTGTGCAAGTGTAGGCTGGGATTCATAAAAGGCAGTAGACCCTATCAACTGCCTGGTAGCTTGTTTCAGAGGTACTTGCTGTGAAATGACGCACAGAACAAAGCTAAAATCATTCCAGAAATGCACATTCAGGCTATCCAGCAAGCAGGGTTCACAGACACGCACACGCTCACACATGCAAACACGAGTGCACACACACACTCAAACACACACCAAAATGGTAATAGTGAAATAGGGGAAGTCACAGCTTTAATGAGGCTCAACGTCATGCCTGCAACACTGAACTTATGAACCCCCACAAGCCACCATCTCACCAGCATGACACACTCGCTCACACACAAATACACACACACACACACACTAACTCCTATTACCTTTCAGTTTTGTCTCGACAGGCAGGTTGTCAGAAGGTAATGTCTTGCGGGTGATAACCCTTTCCTGCCTCCTCCCCTCCTCCCCTCCAGCCTTCCCCATCCAACCCCCCTTCACCCCCCCACCCTTCCCCTTCACCCCCCCTCCCCTTCCCCCTCCGCACCCTTTCCCCTTTCTCCTCCAGGTGTTGAAGGCGAGAGGAATTCTTCTAAATGCTGCAAGGCTAAAAGTAGTAACCCCCACCCCCCCACACACACACGATGTTCGCATATTTTACAGATAACATGGATAAACAAACTCACAACACATATAAATACAAAGAACGTGTGGTAAATAATAATCTGATGCGCTTATTACAAACCATAACCTGGCTCTCCTGCAACTGTGGCTAATTCCAACTGTAACTGTATCAATGTCACTCAATTTATGTCACAGTTTGTGAAACAAGACTTTCTGTTTTCATACACTGAGCAATTCTTAGCAAGTCACTAAGGCAACCCCTGAGGGCGTACAAGCACACACACACACACAGTCACCCACCCAGAGAGCTGTCTGTAATTATGAGAGCTGTAAAACAGGCTGACATCATAACCTCAGGCAACTTTCTCTCCCAATCTCATCCTCCTTCATGCGACGGTGAGTGTCTGTGTGTGCGAGCGCGCATGCTGAGTGTGCAAGCGCGCACGGCGTGTGTGCGAGCATGTACGGTGTGTGTGTGTGAGAGGTCACTGAGCCTCCAGGTGTTGAGCGGGTCTGCTCAATTACTTTCCCCGCTGACCTGCCAACTTCCAAGTCAACAAGCCATTACCCAGGCACGACTAATACCAACCATCTCTGGAGAGGACGCAGGGATCGGGGGTGGAAAACAGAAGGAAGGTCAGAAAGAAGCGTGAGAGGCAGGCTGCTAGTGTCCTGGTGAAACCTCCTTTGAGAAGGGAAGAGAAGTCAAAAAGACTTGGGGGGGGAGGGGGAGAGGGAATGAGCGAGTGATGGGCGTGGCAATCACACCACCGTCCACCCATCTGGCAAAGACAGACGACCTTTAACCCCTGAAGAGGAAGGGAAGAAAAGAGACCTCCAGGTCACTGCGCTCTCTCCTCCTCTCAGCTCTCCTCCTCTCAGCTCTCCTCCTCTCAGCTCTCCTCCTCTCAACTCTTTGACTTCCTCTTGTTCCCTAATGCTACCTTTTCCTTCTTCAACATCTCTTTCTAATACTCTAAAAGGCTCTCTCATTCAACCCCTCCCTCAACCCATCCCTCCCTACTTTCATTCATTCTTCTTCCATGCCAGAGAGTTATAATTCAATCAGTGTGAATAATGGTATTATGTGTCTGCCACACTGATACAACATCAGAGGCCAAGTTTGGTTTTACAATCAGAGCAAGTGGAAATAAACGCACACATAATAAGGGAGGGGCGGCTGAGGGAAGACTTCTAGCATGTGAAATATTTAAGAAGGCCGGCAAGGGGGAAAATATAGTTTGAGGAATTGGTCGAAAGAGCAGAGGGAGAGAGAAATAGAGAGAGTGAGGGAGAGATAGAGAGGAAGAGAGAGAGAGAAAAGGAGAGAAAGAGAGAGAAGGAGAGAGAGAGAGAGAGAGAGAGAGAGAGAGAGAGAGAGAGATGGATACAAATGGCCTCTGGTCAGGAAAAACACCCAAACCACAAAAACACTCTTTCGACTTGGCCCCTTGATATCCTTTTAGAGAGAAAGAGACGGAGAGAAAGACCTAAAGGGAGGGAAAGAACAAGAAAGAACAAGAGAGAGAGAGAGGAAGATGCAGCCATGCCAGCCATGGTGTAAGTGTGATAAAGTGTGAACGAGGGAGGATGAAAAGTGAAAAAGAGAAAGATGTAGAGAGGGAGGAAAAGAGAGGTTTTTTTTATGTAGACAGGGTTCTGACTTGTCTTGCATAGTTTATATAGTCTTGCTCATCAGATACCGTTCCATCTGTTTTCTCCAGCATGACAGACTCTTCCTGGCATCTTGTCTGCGTGTGCGTGCGTGTGTGTGTGTGTGGTTATATCTCACTCTGACGCTTGTCAATAGGTCAGAGCTCTTTGGAGCAACTGTCCAATTACAGAGGGCCATGGTGCACGGTGTTACCGTAGAGATGAGAGGTGGCTGTAATTGCTTAATGACAAGTCGGCATAAACCCCGTCATTAGAGACTGGCGACACACACACACACATGAATCCAAACACTCAAACACCTCTCAGCGCACTTTCCCTTTATCCGCGTGTCTCTGCTTCTCTTTCTGTCTTGCTCCCTTTCTCTCTTACTCCCTTTTGCTCTCCTCATCTCATTTGGGGACACCATCTAATGTAAAGGCAGTAAGTAATCGCCTAAGTTAATAACAAGTAAGTAATGAACCCACTCTATCCATCTGCCTCCAGCTCTGTGTGATAGTTATAAGACCAAGAGTCGAGACATCTCACTGTGGTTTCACTACTGTATGAGAAAGGCTTTAGGCTGTGATTGGTCAACTGAGTTCAACCTCCCAAACACCCCCCACCCCCCCCCGGCCCCACCTCCATCCCCCAACCCTCCACCCCATTCCCAGTCTCCTTCTGCCCGATTATCATGAGAGAGGGGCTTGCGTAACCCTCTCCACCTCAAACATTGGGGCACTGGAGGGGAGAGGAAGAGAGGGGGGAGGCAGCTGGAGGAGAGGGGAGGGATGGAGGCAGAACAGAATAGAGGGAGGTAGAGGGATGATGGGTAGTGTGCAATAGCATGTGAAGACGAGAGTTGAGAGGAGAGAAAAACAATAAATAACACACAGCACTAGCAAGGCAGGGACTACCGAGGCGGCAGCAGAGCTAGAGAAGGACCCGGAATGAGGAATAATCTATCTAAACATGAGAGCAAGCTCGAGTGCATTGAGAGTCGGAGCGAGGCGAGCGTTTACGATAGGAGGCGAGGCGTTAAGGTGATGCGTAACGAAAGTCTCTCTGGAGGGGATGTCTGGAGAAGGTGCTGTGGAGGGGGGAGTGGACTGGGCGGAGCAGAGGGTAGCATGCGAGGTGAGGAAGGGGCTAGTGGAGGGAGGGGGCATTGGGGCAGGGTGGTAAAATGTCCCAAGATTGTTTTGGAAGCGGAAAGGTGATGCGAGATTTGAGACAGGGCTGTGAGAGAGGGGTGGGATGGGTAGCTATGAGTGATCATTAATCTATTGACAAGAGTTAATGCCAAGCAGTAACCAAGTAACATCTAGTGACGAGTGAGCGGGGCCGTCATACTTGGAGAATGCAAGGGCAACATATTGTCTCTCTATGGTGCTCAAATACCGGCCAATGAATAATCTGAGTGTAGCCCACCAAAGCATAAGCGCACCGCCTGGGAGGGGGAGAAAATACAGAAAATAAAAAGAATAACTGTGACTGGATAGCAGGTCCTTGACGTCTAGGGAGCGAGGAAGGGCAGGTGAGGCGTTGGACCCGAATGGTCCCTAGACCTAGGGAAAGAGGAGATGAGGACGGACACACACACAGCGCGCCAAGATGGAGGATTAACACAGTGGAGGGCTCCTGAGCGGGGAGAGGGCGGAATAGAAGGCATTGAGGGAGACAGAGGGAGGCTCATTATTTGACACAGATAACCCACTCAAAACAACAGGCGCTGTGACCTCCCATCCTTACCTCAGGACTCTTAGGTCGAATCTGCCATAGGTGATGCACAGTTTACGGCAACATTTTTGCTCTGAGCAAAAACTGCAAACCTCAAAACCAACTTCAAAGGCAGGCACACACATACTCAAAGTGACTCTCACACACAGACTCACACAGTCTCATTTCTCATGCACACAAATTCACAAGCAAGCACACACTAAGTGGATTCGATATTGCTGACTAGCAGTGACTGGAATGAATAAAGAGCAGGTATGATAAATGGGTCTGATTACTTCATAATCCATCCCATAATTCAGTAGTGAGCTCGGCTCATCCATCAGACCCTGACCCGGATCCATAACTGCATAGAAGGGAGAGATTAGAGGGAGAGAGGGGGAGAAGAGGGGGGGG